>CM060734.1:30002534-30454348 GCA_030704615.1 Takakia lepidozioides
GTGTATTGGTTAGTAGGTAGTGAACTATAACTCTTATAGTAAAGAGGTTGGAGGTTCAAACTCCTCTAAGTACAATCAAATGGATAAGATGGCCCTAAGGTTAGTAGGCGAGCTAGGGATAGCACGTGGCACCTTAGATGGGCTGCCACGTGGTTTTTTCATTATTATAAAATGTATTATGCCACGTGACACAACGCAGTACGACGCGGCATTTGCCATTTTTTATTTTTTTATTTTTTGAAAAAAAATATATATTTAATTTTTTTAATCAATTGCGCCTCGCCACGTGACGGGGCAGCGGCGACTGCAGTATGGTATATATGAATGCAGTGAGAGATATCACTTGGTTTATCTGACTATAGTCATCCGGACCGTACCATCCTGTACTCATTGTATTCACTTGGTTTGCACGACTTATAGTCATATAACTGTTTACGCTTTTTATGGCGTGGAAGGGGCTGTTTCAGCACCTTGAGGGGCCGCCAATGGTCAATTACCATGAGTTTAGGCGGGGACATGAGGTGGAGATTGAGGAATGGCGGGAGTATTGGTCACCTGACTATATCTCCATCACCAAAGGCACAAGAGCAGCGGCGACACCAGCAGCTACACCAACATCCCCAACTGCAAGCACTAGTAGTGGGACAAGTGGTACAGGAACTGGGAAATCTACTCAAGCTCCTGTTGCATCACCATCATCCGTGCCTGCCTTTAACCCAGTTGTGGAGTTCTTCGAGGAGTTGAGGAGAAACTACCAGGGGATAAGAACAGAGAAGTTGCCCACGGAGCTTGCAAGAGTTCCAACGGAGGCCTACTGAGAGTTTGAGGGAGGCTTACACGCGCATGAGACGCTTGATAAATGTAACCCAAGGGGTTACGGAAGCTCAGGCAGGCCAATTCTGGTATGGGAATTGGACAAGGAGTTGAGGAGAAGGGTGCGGGATGCAACTCTCCTACAAGTGGCCCAACCCACCCTAGCAAATGTATTTTTGCTAGCAGAGCGGATAGAGCTCAACATGGTGGAGGAGCGAGTGGTTATGGTGGGGTTTGGCAAGGAGACACAAAGAAGTGGGGTTCCTAGCCAACAACAATAAACCCCCCAACTTGCTCAAGGCAACAAGGGGGGTCAGACAAAGCCCAGGGAAGGTCAGAGGGGATCTCAGATGCAAAGGTCTCTTCTTTCATTCTCAGGCCAACAATAGACGAGTGGGTCATGAGGGCAGAGAGGACCTCAGATGCAGGGGTCTCTCCCTTCATTTGCTGGCCAACAACGGGCGGATGTGGTGTGCTGGACATGTGGAGGACCCCATGTCAAGAAGGATTGCCCAGAGGGAGGCAAAGGGTCGGCACATGCACAGCCTGCACAGTTGCAGTGTGGGCATTGTGGCAAGCACGAGCATGGAGAGGCCCAGTGTTATGGTTTGCATCCTGAGTTGCGCCCAGGCCAGTTCCAAGGGAACAATGGTGGCCGGGGGCAAGGTGGAGCAGCCCAGAGAGGACGAGGTGGCCAGCCACGAGGTGTAGGCCAAGGGCAAGCTCAACATGGCCAAGGGCGCGGAGGTCAAGGTGTTGACCAAGGCATGGCCAACCGGCTTCAGCAGCTAGAGCAGAGGCTCGCTGCCATGGCTACAGCTCAGGTGGTACCGGCTCTAAGGCCGGATGGTCCACCTCCTGCTCCTGAGGGAGGAGATATGGGAGGCATGGGATTCATGTGTGGAGCAGCACTACCACTAGTGCAGGTGGAGTCTGCTGCAGCCGTGACTCGAGGAGCAGCACGAGTTCCTGAGCCACGAGGTGCAGAGGTGGAGTTGGATCCATAGCGTGGGGAGGCAAGCCGTCAGGCTAGGCTTTCAGTCATTCACATTGGCGGAGACAGTGTCGACGCCATCCATGGCACCTAGTTCTCGCCCGACGGTTACCGAGGCGGAGGTTACTATGCCATTGGGGAGAGCTACACGGGTAGCACCACTACCTAGTGTTGCCAAGGCTACGGCAGCGAGTGTGCTGCTAGGAGCGGCCACATCTGTGTGCCAGGCTCCATTGTTCTCGGCTACCATGATTGCGACGCCGGGGGTAAAACCAGCTGAGGTGTTCAGGCTGGCAGCTACACTCTGTGAGAGTGGGGAGGTTACTTCATCTTCTGCGGAGATAGTGGGAGGTGTAGTGCCGGAGGGATCCTCGGATTTGAGGGTCAAGACTGCCACGGCGGCGCCATGGCAAGCTGCAGCTGCCAGGTTGATGGAGCTACCAGCCATTGAGCGCGCCATGGTGACACCTGGAGTTGTCATGTTAGACAACCAGGATGGCATTTTCTGTTTGAGTGGACCGGCAGGCAAGAGGTACCGGCCACTGCGGGTCTTGTTGGACTCGGGAGCTCAGCCATTGATGCTGGGCAGAGCTGCTATTGCAGGCTTGGGCCTCACGGAGGCGGATATGGAGCCTTGTCCTTCCAGATACAGACGTCTCTAGGAGGATCGGAGCAGGCTCGGGGCATGACACGGCGTGAGTTGGCTATCAGACTACGGCCGGATCACCCTACAGATGGCTCAGTGATGCGAGCCAAGGCCATTGTGACAGACGCAGTCTCATACGATGTCCTGGTTGGTGGGGCAGTGTTGTACCCCATGGGCTTCACCCTGGATTTTTGGGAGGAGTCAGCTTCCTATAGGCCTGCATGGCAGTCAGGGGAGGGCCGGCGTGTGCAGCTCCCTGTGACGTTCATAGGAGGAGTTGCGGTTGCCCAGCGAGGCAAGATGCCGACACTAGCAGCATTCACAGCGGCAGTGAGATGGCCTAGAGAGTTGCTTGAGGGCAATGCTCATTCAGAGGATGTACCACCTCCGGGAGAGCAGGATGACATGTATGGTATGGCGGAGTTGCCTACCATGGTTGCTCAGACTCCATTGTGGGGCACGAGCAAGGATTTGCAGCGGGATGCTGATCGACGGGTGCAACAAGCCTGGGTGGAGGCTTTTGTACCGTCAAGAGAGGAGGAGAGTGTGGGGATTGCACCAGGACCACCTCAATTGTCTCCATTGGACACCACACCTATTGTGTGGCAGTATCCGGATGAAGGCATTTGTCTTCTGGACTTGTTTGGCGGGATCAGCACCGGATTGGCTGCTGTGTTACAAGCAGGTGTACGAGTTCGGCGTTACCTGTATGTGGAGAGGGATGAGACTGCACGACGCGTTTCACTTTGCCATGTTGCTCAGTTGGTGCAGCGGTACCCTGAGTTGTTGTCGGTGTCTGCAATTCGTGGATATCAGCAGGCCTTGCCAGCAGACATTTCGTTGCTGGGGGCGCAGGATTTGGAGCGGGTTGGCTCCATTGATCTGGTAGTGGCAGGTTGGCCCTGCCAAGGGCATTCATCAGCCGGGCATGGCAATGGATTGCGAGACTCGAGGTCGGGTCTGTTTTGGGAGATGGTGCGGGTTTTGCGCCACTTGCAGCTTCATCAAGCTGTATCTCCAGCATACATCTTGGAGAATGTGCCACTGATGGGCGATTCTCGGGCCAGGGTGATGGCCAGTGTGCATCAAGTCCGGTCGTGGCTTGGGTCAGCAGTGTTGCTAGATGCAGCTACAGTGGGGTCACGGGCTCATCGTCCACGGCTATGGTGGACTAACTTGATGCCACCCGCACTGCTCAAGCGTGCATTTGATGGGGTGCAGCGGCCAGCACATCTCACAGTGGATAACATTTTGGACACAGGGAGGCAGTCTCAGCGTGTGAGACACGATGACCATTCGCCTTTGGCAGTGGTCAACAAGGTGGGTCAACCACGAGCAACATTACCTACACTGCTCAGCTTCCCAGGATCGCATGCTTTCCGGATAGTGGACCTGGCCTCCTGTGGGATGCTCAGTTGCAGCAGTTAGTGGAGCCTAATGCTGACGAGCGTGAGCGGGCAATGGGTTTTACCACTGGTACCACGGCGGTGTCGTCTCTTTCTGAGGCATCACGTCGTCAAGTGTTGGGGCAAGCAATGGATCTCAATTGCTTGACCTGGATTATCAGCTTGGCTCTAGCTGAGCAACGCAGAGTGCGGAGTACACTTCCCTCAATGGTCTCTCTGCCTACCGAGACGGTACAGGCAGTGAGTGGGGGCGAGCATGTGAGGACCACGGGGTGCATGCATCCATGGCACACGTGGGAGGTGCTCGAGGTTCAGAGGGAGTTGGCAGCCAAGGCGGCTGTGATGGATGAGGTTGGGGATTCTTCTCGGGTTGAGGAGGTCCTCAAGGATGAGATGATGGGGCAGGATGAGGCCTTGTCATTGACTGAGCAGGCAGGGAGTACTGCTCAAGAGGTTGCAACATAGCAACCACTGGACGCGTCCTCTACCTCTAAGCCCACTGGACTTAAGGTTGCAGTTACGGAGGACAATTGGGAGCCTGACATTGGACCCATTGTCACCGGAGGAGAGAGACGACGTATACGGCGGTTCCTGAGGGCTTACAGGAATTGCTTTGCCTTCAGTTTGAAGGACTTGGGAGCACTGAAGGGTCAAGAGATCCGTATTGAGTTGGCCACTGACACGCCAATCTTTCGGAGACCCTATAGATACAGTGACATGGAGAGGTCTTTGATTCAGATGAGGACTCAAGATCTCTGGGAGGCAGGTTTGGTGGAGCTCTCTGGTGGAGAGTATGCTTCAGCCACAGTGATGCCAGCCAAGAAGGATGTCTATGGCAATTGGACGGAGAGACGTATGTGCGGTGATTACCGGCCTGTAAATCGTCAGACCAAGTCCGATAAGTATGCCATGCCAACACCAGAGGAGATCTTTGATGCCATCGGGCATGCTAAGGCCTTTAGCACTTTGGATTTACGATCCGGATATCACCAGTTGCCAATCAAGGAGGCGGACAAGCAGAAGACGACATTCTGGGGGATCAATGAGCACGGCAAGGATTGCCTATATCAGTGGCGGTTCTTACCATTTGGGCTTAAGAATGCTCCTGCAGAGTTTCAGAGAGTCATGGATAGGATTCTAGCAGGGGTGGACTTTGCTCGGTGCTACATAGATGACATCATCATCTTTAGTGTTACGATGGAGGAGCATGAGAGACACCTTCAGGTGGTATTGGAGCGCTTGAGAGCGCACGGATTGAAGTTGCATCCGGGGAAGTGCAAGTTTTTCCACAACCAGATTGAGTATCTGGGTCACATGATATATCCTGGAGGATTGGGGGTACAGCAGACTAAGGTAGAGGCCATTGCACAAATTCCACGCCCCACGGATGTGAGCCGAGTTCGAGCTTTCATGGGGTTGGCAAACTATTATAGACGGTTTGTCAAGGGATTTAGTACCATTGCAAAGGCTCTAACCAAGCTGACCAAGGTGGACCAGGAGTGGCAGTGGGAAGATGAGCAGGAACGAGCTTTTCAAGAGCTCAAGGCGAGGTTGACCTCGGCGCCTATCCTGAGACGACCTATCAGGGGGCGTCCCTTTCAGCTGCATACGGATTGGAGCATGTTGGGGCTTGGAGCGGTGCTCACACAGGTGGATGATGAGGGAAGAGAGTTCGTAGTGGCTTATGCTAGCCGCTCGAACAACGCTGCAGAGGCTAAGTACAGCTCATATGAGGGAGAGTGCTTAGCTGCAGTGTGGGCCGTGGCACACTTCAGGTGCTATCTATACGGCAATCTTTTCACCCTTGTCACGGATCACCAGCCACTCAAGTGGTTGATGGAGTCAGACAAGCTTACGGGGAAGCTTGCACGGTGGGCACTCATACTCCAGGAGTATGACTTTCAGGTTGTGCATCGACCAGGTTTGGTCAATCGGGATGCGGATGGATTGAGTCGCAATCCATGCATGAGCCAGCAGGATGACACAGGAGCTCGGTGGCATGGTGAGACGGACGAGGAGATGGTGCCGGGATGGCACGCATCTGTTTTTGTGTATCTTGGCATCGGGAGGTCAGGTTGGACCTACAACAGGGATGACTGTAGACGGAGTGTCTGAGGACCCTGAGGCTAGTGATGAGCCAGGTGGTGCCAGAGATATACATGAGGATTCGGCTGTGTTGGACTACCTCCGCACGGGAGACACGGCAGCCACTGTGACTGCCAGGGAGAGGGATCGGATCCTGCAACGAGCCAAGAGGTTCAAGTGGGAGGGGATACACCTACTTCGAGTGTGGGAGGATGGTCGGGTGAGGATTGTGCCTCACCCCACACAGCGTGCACGGTTAGTGCGGCATGCCCATGAGGAATTGGGGCATTTTGGAGTGCGACGCACTCACAGTTTACTGCAGGGGCAGTATTGGTGGCGTGGTATGCATACAGAGGTGCAACAGTTCGTGGCTAGGTGCATGGTGTGTGACAGGGTGCGTGCTTCATTCAATGCCCCTACACCACAGTTGCATCCTTTACCAATCATGGGATTGGGCTACAGGTGGAGTCTTGACTTCGCAGGACCGTTGCCACTGACTATGCGCCACCACAGATATGTGTTGGTGATGGTGGAGCACTTCTCCAAGTGGATTGAGTTGGTTCCATTGCGTGACAAGGCTAGTGAGGGGGCTGCGTATGCATTCTTGGATCGTGTGCTTAGCCGATTTGGTGCTCCAGCTGAGGTACTCACGGACCAAGGGAGAGAGTTCTTGGGGGAGTTTCAGGCTTTGTGTGATAAAGCCTTGATAGACCACCGCACCACTTCTCGGGATCATCCTGAGGCCGATGGCTTGGCAGAGAGAGTTGTTCAGACGATGAAGAGGGGTTTGCGCAAGTATGGCTTGCAGAAGGGACACCTAGGAGATTGGGATCTTCAGGTTCCTTGGTTAGCCATGGGCTACAGGTTCAGCAAACAAGCATCACTTGCCTCCTTCTCACCATATTTCCTTCTCTTTGGCCGAGAGCCGGATTTGCCTGCAACCATTCGTAGGGACACTGCTCAAGTCCTTAACCTTGACGATCCGGACGTGTGGGTACGTGCATGTGATCAGCGTGCAGAGTTGTTCAAGAAAGTCATGCCCATGGCTTTTGAGAACCTTGCCATTGCACAGCACCGTGATACGTTGAGGTATGCCACTATACGTGGTGGAGGATATCGTCCTGGGGTTCGGAGGTTTAGCCCTGGTGACTATGTTTATTTGCAGCAGACTGCTCCTACGACTCTGGATGTTACTGCAGGGCGTGTTATTCTGAGGGTTCGAGAGGTGTTGCCCTCAGGGGTCCTGATCTTAGAGGGTCGGGATGGCATGACTTGGAAGGACCATGTGCGTAATTGTGCGCCATGTCACCTTCCCAATGTCGATGGCAGAGTTGACCCAAACTTGGCAGTGGTACCTGCAGGTTTGAGGTGCATGCTCTGTGGGTCTGCCAAAGGGGCAGCCACCATGCTGGTGTGTGATCGATGCTCAAGGGGTTGGCATATGGGATGCTTGACACCACCTCTTGAGAAGGTTCCTGACGGAGATTGGTTGTGTCCACACTGCTTGGGATAGTGGCAGTGGACATGACTGGAGGCAGCTAACAAGACATGGGAGGCCAAGCTCATAGGAGTCAATACATGAGATCCCAAGCTCAAGTTCACAGGTTGTAAGACGGCGACTAACGATGGGGCAACTCTTGCACCCGGCCTCTTGATCTATCGAGTTTGAGTGTAGTAGGGATAGTGGTGGAGGACTTAGTGAGGCTATGGTCACTATCACATCTTGTGGCTACCTGGACTTAGAGGGACCTAAGCACCAGCTAGGGGGCGATTGTGTGGACTAGTGACTGCCATAGTGGGCAGCATAGTGGCAGCCTAGTGACTGACTAGTTGTAGCCTAGTGGTTGGACTAGTGGTGGACTAGTGGTATACTAGTGTGTGGTGTGCACATGTGTTGTGTGGTTTTGGACAGTGATGTAGTTGTGTAGCGATATGTATGCGCACGACAGCTGTCAAGTTATTTTACCACTAGTGTGAAACTAGCTAGGAAATAACTAGCTTTTACATATTGACATTTGGGATTGGCCCAAGTGTCAATCCAGGGGTCAAGGCAGATTTAGGCCCTGGAGTGGTTATCTTCACGGCAAGCGTGGCATCTTTCTCGAGTTGAGCCTCACCGTGCCTAGCTATGGCGCCGTAGTGTGGATTCCCCATGGCGTGGGGTGCACTTGGCTTGACTTGTATTTGAGTGATGAGGTTATATATGCCTGAGTTTATGCTTCAGCTTTGTGAGCTCGCATGAGCTTGTGCTTGTATTCTTCTTCTTTATCATTGTGTGGACTAGTGACTGCCATAGTGGGCAGCATAGTGGCAGCCTAGTGATTGACTAGTTGTAGCCTAGTGGTTGGACTAGTGGTGGACTAGTGGTATACTAGTGTGTGGTATGCACATGTGTTGTGTGGTTTTGGACAGCGATGTAGTTGTGTAGCGATATGTATGTGCACGACAAAGTGACTAATATGACAATACTAGTATTATTTAACACTTTATAATAGGTAATGTTATTGTTCTGAATTTCAATTCAATGGGGATTAATGTTCCCACTTTGACACTTGGAATCATTAGAAATTGGCTCCATGTTGTTTTCAAATTTTTTTACAATGCATTAAACTTGAATTTTCATGGGTGATGTTTTTATGTTGTTTTACTTTTATCAATCATCGGTCCATTTTTTTTATTATACATCATAATGCATAAGAAGATAGTCATCATACAACTGTTCGTAAATATATTTGAATAATTTAAAACAGATCAAAAAAATTATATATGGATGGTGTATGAACCTCATTCAAAGACAATGCTTGAAGGGCCATCTCATCTTGTTCCGTAAAAGGTTCATCGGTTGCAATAGTTCTTTGAAAGACTTCTTACTACATCCATGTTATATTCATGTAGTGCAGCATTATTGCGAGCGGCTTCTTCAATCAATTGTGCACCTCTGCAAAACTCACATTCCTCACTTTGAGGAAAATGCTTGCATTCTGATTTAGTTTTCTCTTCCATTGGTTCGATTGCCGTCTTCTTCAAGATAGCACGTTGAGGATTTTGCTCAATTATAATGATAGACGACGTATCAATGGGTTTTTTAAACAAAACTCGTGTAATCTACATCACCCTCCATCTAAGGATTAGAGCTCATAGGCACAAACACCTGATTTATATACAAATTATATATTATGAAAATCTAAATAATTATTCATTAGAAGAAAATGCATTATTTCTTGTTTCTATTTATTTATAGTAATTAAATCTTATATATATATATTCTTATATTATGAATATACATGTAGATATATAAGATATGTGTTCTGACGTGAAGGATAAAATCAACCTTAGAATTGTCACAATAACAAAGAGAATGAACTACAGTTTTTATAAATTAAACTGTGTACAACAAAAATTGAAGTGAAAGAAGAAGAGGAAGAATAGACAATACTTGTTTTTATCAATTAAATTGTGTCAATTATAATATTCCTTTTCTAATGTTGTGGGTGTTAGTTTCACCTTCTATAACCTAAACTTCGAAGAAGGTATCAACTTAATCATCATTGAATAAATGAAATGAATACTATGTTACAAATTTTGATAAATATTATAAGAGTGAAATAAGTTGAGATCAGATTACAGCCGAGAATTATAATTACATATTAAAGATTTATTACAAACTGCAAAAAGATGCACTAACATATGTGTGTGTTATATGTGCTTCCATGGTTTCAAGTCATTTAATATATTTCTCAATTGCGGAGACGATCTAAGGAAATGAATGAGATGCAAATAGAGAAATGAAGGTAGGTGGGAGAGAGCCATGATCAATGACATACTTATGAAATTGAAGGGGTGGTGAGTTCCCCTAATATTCTTGGGGAGGTTTGAAAGGTCCATTAAACTCTTTGTTATGTGCTTTCTAGTTTCATGACCTGAATGGGTGGAGAGGATATAGAAGGGTGGAATTTTTATAAGCTATGATACTAAGAGATATTAGGATACTAAAAGGTAAGTATAAGGGGAAAGATTTTTATTAAAAAAAATTGTTTGCACGTCATAACAACATTTGTAGCCTACGATATTCTCAAGACACATCTTTTCACCTCCTTAATTCTTCAATTCCGAACATGATGAGTTGCTTGTACATAATCATCAAAATGATATTGGGTTCAATCCTTCAATATGTGCCTTCAATTATCAATGAGTAACGAGTTGTGCGTTGAGCAGTAGGTTCTAACGTCAAACAAATATTTATTTTATTCCATTCATAGTAAAGAGAATGACATTGACCAAAATGTATTAATATCGGTATTTGTTTTATTATTTTTTCTAACAAAACATTGTCAGTCTCGTCTTGACAAATGATTGAGCTATTTGTACAAATGAATTATGGGGGATAAATTCTGAAAACAAATCGCCATAATGCGGTAGTGGTGGAATATCAGAGGTCTGATTTTGCCATGATGGGTCCATCAAAATGTGTCATTTGTCAAAATGTACCAACTCATTATTTTCGTCACATTGGCGTTGGATACAATACACAGGTGGATCCGCCAACGACTTTTGAGAATGAACAAACAAAACAAAATGTTTAAGAAAGAATGAAAGGAAAAATCTCTTGTCGAAGCACACATAACTTATTGTATCACTTTAGCCTAAACAACTACTACCCTTTCTTTGGAAGGTAAACATTGTTTCCGTAACCACGGCAACGTGGGAGGATTAAGTAATTGATTGATACAATACATCATTTTCCTCAAGAAAGCTTAAAGAGTTGACGCTGCTTGAATTTGACGAAAGTACCGTGTCAAAATTGCACGCCTACATTAATATCTTATGTCGTTCCTATTATTTTTTGCATAAAATATTTTTTTAATCAAAATGAACATTATCATTAGAAGTCGTCATTAGGAGCAATGCGTAGCCCTAATAGATAGATAATGCGGCATGTGCCGTTGAGCATTACGACTGATGGTCGGAGACTAGTTTTAGTGTGGAACAGGAATAGGGTGTTTTTGTGCCACATCATCGTTGTTTCGTAGCCATGTCATCGTTGCCAAAAAAAAAAATTGAACCTGCCCTAATTGCCTTAAAAAACCGAAAATAACCTCTTGAACTGTCTGAAGCTTTTTGAATTGTTTGAATGGTAAGCCCTTTGATTATGGTCTGATAGATACAGCAAGAATGTCCTCATAAGCCATTGTTTGTTCAGTGTTGTAGCCTTGTGGCCATCAACCATGTGTCCAGTTTTGTAAGGAACAAAAAGAAATAGATGCTATCCTTGTGAGGGGCTCACTCCGGAGCGTGACTTACCTTAGTAAAGATAATTAGTTCGGGTTTTCAAGATATTCCTTTACACAAACATCAACTTGTTGTGTGTGAGCTGCCCAACAATTATACTCCAATAGGGCCAGGGCTTTATGATCAGCCTCAAGATTCCCACATGAATCCTCGTACGGGTACCAGTGGATGGGTTGTCGTGCACCTAAGCATCGTGCCACAACATACATCGCTGTCCATCACACATTCTAAGCATACAATCCTAGAAAGCTATGCCACAATGATAATGAAAGTGAACACAATGGAATCCCTCCACTCATGAATCCACTCAATCACATAAACTAAGTCAAGCCAAGGGCACCTTTGCTAAAGGAATCCACCCTACAAAGCCCTCACCACACTCTCTCTCAATACCTAGAGCTATGGAGGTGGGAGAGGCTCATGGAGGCTCAACTACAAGAGGATGAGCCCTCCTCAACCCTCACAAGGGGAAAACCCATCCCCATGTCCCAAGTGAGGCTTGATACCTCACTTGGCATATGAGACCAAATGAAGTCCCAACACACAAAATATAAATATAAATATCTAAAATGTCCTAGTTAACTAGAAGTAGATAATTCTAAAACCATGACAGCTGTCGTGCACCTAAGCATCGTGCCACAACATACATCGTTGTCCATCACACATTCTAAGCATACAATCCTAGAAAGTTTTGCCACAATCGCCCCCCTAGCTGGTGATTAGGTCCCTCTAACACCGGATAGCCGACAAGTATCTATCTCAATAAGATCATCGTTTGGTCTTCAATTACACAAGTCCCAGCATCTAAAGTCGATAGATCAAGAGGCCGGGTACAAAAGTAGCCCCATCATTAGTCGCATTCCTACAAACCATGATCTTCAGTTGAGTATCCATGGCATTGAAGCCCCACTAACTAGACCTTGGATCACTTGTCAGCCTCACCATTGTCATGCCCACTACCTCTGTCCAAGGCATCATGGACACAACCACTCTCCGCTAGGAACCTCCTCAAGTGGCGGTGTTAAACATCCCATGTGCCACCCCCGTGAGCATTTGTCACACACCAACATAGTTGCGGCACCACCAGCATGCCCACATAGCATGCAACGCAACCCTGCAGGTACCACTGCAAGGTTCAATGACGCAATGGCGTGAGCGTTGCGCGCGAGCGTACGCTCACGCAGGAGTGACGTGGCGTGAACGTCATGTCAGCATGCTGATGTGGCGGTAAATGATGACATGGCACTGTCCGTCATCTGCCACGTCACCATTAACATGCGCCGCCTATAACCGTGGATGGTCCTATGACCGTGGAATTAATGCAGGGAATCTTGCCTAAATAGAATCAAGACGAGCATTGAGGCCTACAATTGCAGCATCCAACGTTGTGCAATTACAAATGCTTGTTTCACTTTTACAATTACGAGGACGACAAAATGTCCTCACAAAGTGTGCGCCATAAAGGCTGCCACGGGAAGACCTTCCTCCCTCCTCAAATAACAATGAGAGTTAGGATCATCTTCAAAAGATGATTGTAGTGCATAGCGACAGCAAGACATGTAGACTTCGAACGGTGCAATGACAAATGTGCACTACCTAAAAGTTGTCACTCAGAGCTCACTCCGTATAGTTGGAGGCCATATCATTGCACAACCGACGAATTGATGTGAAATACACATTTCAAATCATGGTCATCCACATACCACATTACATAGTTCATGCTACCCATGTGTTGTATCCCGCTGCAAAAGAGTATCGACCTCGTTGAAACTCATAGTGGCCTGGTGAATGAAGTTGTCACGTTTGGGATCGCAAACCATCCTCCTAAAAAATATGAAATATAAATGTTTGCAGGGTATGTATTTACCTCTCTTGCCCAAACTGGTTGATAGCATATTCACAAAATCAGGACATGTGCAATTGGGGAAATTGGAAACCGTGATGTCGTAGGTCCTGTCATGAACAGCAGATGTGGAAGTGATGATTGTGAATACCCGACCATATCCTGGATCGGGTACTTCCGTGGTGCTTCCAACACGAGCTTGGAGCATTCTTGCGGACTCCACTTTGCCAAAGTGTTCAGCGGTTGGAGGGAAACGCCGAACGAGCTTTCCATCTCGTTTGGTTGGCCACAAGTCAGGATTTGCCGGGGGACCCGGGAGGACGCAAAAGTAGTAGCACATGCATGGAGTTGGGGTTGTCTCGCAAGGGAAAAACCTGCCTCCTCCAGCATTTCAATCTCTTGAAAGCTGAGATGTGTTCCCACCTTCACGGGCCAAACGGTTGGAGGAGTTGGCTTCATCACTACGGAAGGACGCACAGTTCCATGCACATCTGGCACAATCATCTGCGCAGAACCAGAACTTGTGGTTCTTGGCTTCTGGTTGACCGTATGGACGCATCAAGCCCGTGAAAGTCGGAGCAGGAGTTCGGGCACCACCTCTGGATATAGATGAAGTGCACTTCTCAAAATTAGTTGCCCTGATCGCTGTACATTTCACACGAGACCCTACACTTGTGCGTTCTATGTGCCAAACGTGGTCGGGGCATGCGGACTCAAGCACATCAAGGGGGTTGTTTCTCTCCTGCACCATTTCAGTGGCACTGTTTGCTGCTGGAGCTTGCCGTCGTGTTGGAGGTTCCTCCACAATGGAGGTTCCGGACATGGAGCTGTCATGCAGGGGAACACGAGGCTTCGAGAAGTTATCACGGTCTGCCCTGTGGGAATCTAAATCCGAACGAGGTGGAGTGTTCAATTTCCTCTTACAGGAGCCGAATCTCTCCTCCCCTTCAAGATGTGGAACTCTAGAAACAAGTGGCGTTCCCTGGGCATACATGCTCACCGCCCGTGCTATCTTGATTGGATCCCCAGATCTGTTTGCAGCACGCAACATCAACTCCCATTTGTCCGGACCCTTGCCACCAACCCCACCTCGTAAGAAATCACGGTATCGGGTTTGTTGTTGCAAGGCACGTATCAAATCATCTGTTGTTGCCACATACAAATCCCGACCTCGTTTCCCAGACTGCTGCAACCATGCGTTGTGCACAGTTTCTGCCAAATTGCAAGATGGCATGTCCGCCATTTCCTCAATGGACATGTTCTGCAAAGAGGATAACCACACTTCAGAACAGTGCACAGGAAACAACATAAAGAAAGCAATGAGTCAAAAATATGGAAAGCAAATGTATGAATAAAGCATGAAATAGAAGCCTCGTACCATTGTCATGGCTGCTCCCCACTGTCTATACCGGAAGTGCCAAAACGCCAGCCAATCTTCCAATGCTCTCATACTCTCAAGTGATACAGCTCCAGAAGAGAACCACCATGCACGAATTGTCTGGAACAAAGTGTCCGCCTCCTTCATTGTTCTAGCATCTTTGTACTCTTTACACAATTTACGGTGCTGAGTCTGCATCTCTGGTTTGATGTCCGACTTTGTATGTTTTTCCAGAGATTGTGTCCAATGGAATAGACATGTACGCTCTCTTCCTGGCATAGGCACTTTTGGGTCGCCCGATCCGAAGACAATACGAACAGCATTGAAATTTGCGTGAGCACTATCCGCCATGAAACCTGCGAAATTTGGAGATGGCAGCCCATGACACGTATCAGGGAATTCCACATGAGCTTCTGGGATTCCGTATCCTCGGATTGCATGTCACAAACTGCAATTGTCATAACTCGTTGGTACACTGGATCGTAGACATGACAAGCCATTGTCGTCCAATCCTTCACTCGTTTCACATGATCAAGCATAAGAAAACAGTTCTGCAAGTCCCCAGTCTTCTGCATCCGCTTCACGAGGCTAACCCCACTGCCCTCCCCAACAGTCGACATTTTGAAAAGAAAAACTTTGATGGCACCTTGACCTGGGAATACATTGTCCTGGATGTAATCGTACTTGCTCACTCGTTTCAATTCCAAAATATTGTCTATGTAGCCTCTGATCCCAGAGCCCATTCTCAATGCATTGATCTGATGCCGAATGTTAGGTGAACTTAAAGTGGAGAAATGATCCATGACCAGGTCCAATGCTGCACCGTCAAGTTTAGTCCCCACAGAATCTCCTTCACTCAAAATATGGCTTTCCAAGAAGGACTTGCTTGCGCCAAGAGCAATTGCAGATGTTGTTGCGGATGGGTTTCTCCCGAACTCATGTTTGATCAACCTCGATACTGTCTCAACACTCTCCCTGTAATCCCCCTTCGAGACAGGATGGTTATGGAATCCAAAATGCACACAAGCTCTCGTCATTGTATTCAAACGGTGGACAACATAGTACATTCTTGCTCCGCAGAGCGCCAAGCAGGATGGCACAAGTTTGCAGAATTTGCAGACGAAAGTGTTTGCCGGTGGAGGGGCAGTCCCAGGCTGAAATGGATTCTCCGCCAGACCCTCCCATTCGCTTTGATTATGAACTCCAGAATGAAGAAAGTGTCTGCAATTCAAATTATCACACCTAAGGTGTCCATTGCAAACTGTCCTCCTGAAAACAAGCTTGTCATCATTCTGAATATTGGATGTTTTTGTTCTGCACCACGGGTGCCCGTCGTATTTCTTGTCCATTCCATGCATCATGATTGTTACACCTCCAACTCGCGGAGGAGGAGGCAACTCGAATAGGATATCGCCATCAAAAGTCTCCGGCAAGAACTTCACAGGCACCTGCTTCAAAGATTCCCAATCAATTCCCCGCAACTCACTTTTGAATCCAGCCATTCCTCCCATCGCCCGCAATTTTGGAATGACACTACAAATCTCTTCTTCATCAGCTTCTGCAACCACAGTAGGAAGGACTGGATTTGGAATTTCACTTATGTCATCATCGGAAGAATCCGAAAGCTCAACGATTGGAGTGGAGGACGTCTGTTCTTTTTTCACCACCACCTCCCTCTTGTCTTCAACGACCGAAGCAGCAGTCCCGGGCGTCACATATGACCCAAGGGACTTTCGCCGAGGCTCTCCAAGTACTCTGTATCGACCAGGACGCACTCTCCACTGGCTGATATGAGCCGTCTCATCACGGTTTTGGAAAGAATATTTCACCAACTTCCCTTTCAGATCGTAAACCTCTTTCTCCAAAAAGATGGAGCCATTCTGCAGCTGAAAACGGGTAGCCAAGACATGTTCCAGAACAATTGCAAATCCATTGTCAAGGACTTCCTGGGAGAACGGCACTGGTTTGTCGTCTGAGAAGAACTCCGCTTCAGAGGAAGTCATCTTCCTTCCTCGAGTATGTTTGTACCTTGCTATCGCAGATCTAGTGTAAATCGGTTTACTGCTGTCTCCAGAACACAGTTGAAGAATGAGCAGAGCATATGGCGGAGGAAGCTCAGATAACGACTGTGCATATTCTGTTATTCATTCCAGATATGCAGCCGTCCATTTTAATTACTTTTCTTGTGGGCCCAGTGGTCAGAGAATCCATAGGGGCAGTGTCGGCAACTGTTAAACCGTTAATCAGAACCTCATCAATAAACCCAATAACAAAGCCGACTTCCTGGAAGCATGCCACAGGATCCGAGAATGGGATTGCAGATTAAGTAAATGTATCTATATACTACTACCAATGATCATGCGCACCTGGAAAGTTCCAAATGTGAAACGAATGTGGGGTTTGGCTAACAAGGATGACCGTGTATGATATTCCAATTTGTCATCAATCTCTCGTTCATTTACATTTATTTGTGTAAGACTGCGCCAAAATTTCTGGGATTCGCTGTTATTTTTAAATATTTCTTCTGCAACCACAGTACCAAATCACCCGTCTTAAAAGTCTTTAATTTTCCTTCATCAAACTGATCCTTCCTCTTCATCGGAATTCTGGTCATGTTATCCTCCGCATCAACACCTACTTCTTTCACATGATATAATTCATGTTTCCTGACCTTAATTGAATCTTCCAATTCCATTCTCCTTCCCCATTCAGTTCTCATGGTAGGTAACAAGAACTCCACTGGAAGTAAAGCTTCCATACCATAAACTAATTGGAATGGTGTATACTTAGTGGTGACTTTATATGAAGTCCTGTATGACCATAAAGTTGTCAGCAGCTTTGTATCCCAATCTGTTCTGTTCGCATTGACTATCTTAGCCAAGATAGTACATAGTATTTTGTTAGTAGCCTCTGCCTGCCCATTACCCTGTGGGTAATAAGTTGTACTCTTTTTATGCACAATCATGAACTCTTTAGTCAATAGTTCTATGGTCTCATTAATGAAGTGACTTCCCTGATCACTGATAAATTCCAGGGGACAGCCAAATCGTGTAAGTATGTTCTTATACATGAACCTTGTTGTGGACTTAGCTGTGTTGTCCCTCAAAGCTTTAGCGTCCACCCACTTTGTAGTATAATCAGTGGCTGTGATTATATACTTGTTCTGTGTATTTCTGGCTGGTGGGTTAATTGGTCCAACAAAGTCTAGTCCCCACTTCTAAAATGGTTTAGTAGGCATCGTAGGATGCAAAGCCATCTTCCCAGATCTCTGCAATGGTCCTAGCCTCTGACACTCATCACAACTCTTGCAATACTTGTGTACATCCTTGAACAATGTAGGCCACCAGTAACCTGCAAGTATTATCTTTCTACTGGTAGTCTCTTCTCCAAAATGACCTCCAACCACTCCTTTATGAACTTCCTCCAAAACTTTATTTACTTCATGGTGGTACAAGCATCGTTTAAGTACTCCATCGGGTCCTAGCTTATACATTCTGCCCCCTATCATAGTATAGGGTAAAGCCTTGATAGCTATTCTCTTCCTCTGCTCCTTCCCATAACTAGGTGGGCACTGACCATAAGTAAGGTAGTATCTGATTGGCCACTGCCAATCTAACCAATCATCTGCACTTCCCTGCACCTCCACTCCAAATAAACTCGCATCAGGTAGTTGGTCGTCTACTCCTGTGGCGGGCTCTCCTGTTGATAGGCGTGACAAGTGATCTGCCACAAGATGCAAACGACCAGGCTTGTAAACAACTTCGAACTCAAACTCGTGCAAGATTATTAACCACCTTGCTATCCTTCCACTTATCAAAGGCTTGTTCACCAGATAAATCAGAGCCTGATGATCCACATAGAACATAAACTTTCTTCCCAATAGGTAATGCCTTAATTTCTTGACTGCATAAATCATTGCCAATGCTTATCTTTCAGTTATGCTATAGTTCCTCTCAACATTGTTCATCAACCTGCTAGCATAATACACAGGTGAATCTATGTTTCCTGTAACATTTTGGGCTAATACTGCTCCCAATGCTTTTCCTGAGGCATCACAGTGAACATGAAACACTACATGCCAGTAGGGGTTAATCAGCACAGGTGTAGTTGTTACTGACAGTGTAAGTTCCTCAAAAGCCTGTTGACATTCAGCTGTCCATGCAAACACTGCATCTTTCTTCAGAAGCTTGCTCAATGGTGCTGCTATCTGTGCATACCGTCTGACAAATCTTCTGTAATAACTGGTTTGTCCAAGGAATCTCCTTAGACTTTTAACATTTCCTGGTGGTGGAGAGGCTTTAATGGCCTCTGTCTTCTGGGATCCACAAGAAGTCCCCTCTTACACACAATGTGTCCCAGAAGTACCTCTGAGTTCACATAGAAAGTACACTTCTCTGGATTCAGGCCTAGACCTCTCATCCTGCATCTGGCCAAACATAACTCATCTGCATGAAATCATCCAGATACTCATGGAAAGATTCACTTATCACTCTCTGAAAGGTTGCTGGTGCATTACAAAGTCCAAAAGGCATGACTTTGTATGCATAAGCACCCCAGTCTTTGATGAAAGTTGTCTTACCCTGGTCTGCTTCTGCCACTTGCACTTGATTATAACCACTGAAGCCATCCATGAATGAGTACATCTCATGGCCTGCCACAATGTCCAGTACCGCTTCTGTGAATGGGAAAGGCCTGGGGGGTGCACTCTTTATAAAATGTCTATATCATGTGCATTCACCGCCTAATAAAAAAACCCCCTATATACGGGTCCTTGGATCATTTATACCCCCTCTGTACATACATTTTGAAGATTATAAAACCCCCTCTTGTAAATATATATAAATTTGTAATTTTTTAAAAATACCCCCTTCTGTATGTATATTTCCCTTTTCAATAATTAAAAAATACCCTCAAATATGTATATGTATGTTTTAATATTATATCAAGTTTATTCATTTAAAAATAGAATAAAATCTAATAAATTAATTTAAAAAAATTGTTTGCCCTCGATAAAACTTGTTGTGGAATCTCACTTTGAACAATAATCAGGTGCCGAGAGGAAAGGGATGTCGTGCGCATACGTATCGCTACACAACTACATCGCTGTCCAAACCACACCATACATATATGCACAATAAAGTAGTCTGCCACAATAATAAAGTACGGTTGTGGCTATTACAACTTGTAGCTATCTGGAGTTAAAGGGACCTATCCACCAGCTAGGGGGGCGATTGTGGCAGACTACTTTATTGTGCATATATGTGTGGTATGGTTTGGACAGCGATGTAGTTGTGTAGCGATACGTATGCGCACGACAGCTGTCAAGTTAAATAAGCACAGTGTGAAACTAACTAGAATAAAGCTAGTTATTTGTATTTAACACTTGGATTTAGGTCAAGTGTTAAATCAGGTGTCAAGTTTAGTTTGACACCTGAACTGTCTTATCTTCACGAGAGCGTCAGTCGCGCAGCTCATCTCTTTCGAGTTGAGCCTGCGCGACCGAGCTCCTGCATCGTTTAGGACTGAGTGTGCTTATGATGGGAGTATAAGTTGTTGTGGGGTAGAGTCCCCATAGCTTGGGGTGCCCCTGGCTCGACTTCTGTTTTAACGAGTGATAGCGATGGATTTCATGTTGTTTCTGGTGTGAACAGTGTGTCTCTTAGCTTGTTCTATCACTCGTTAAAACAGAAGTCGAGCCAGGGGCACCCCAAGCTATGGGGACTCCACCCCACAACAACCTATACTCCAATCATAAGCACACTCAGTCCTAAACGATGCAGGAGCTCGGTTACGCAGGCTCAACTCGAGAGAGATGAGCTGCGCGACTGACGCTCTCGTGAAGATAAGACAATTCAGGTGTCAAACTAAACTTGACACCTGATTTAACACTTGACCTAAATCCAAGTGTTAAATATAAATAACTAGCTTTATTCTAGTTAGTTTCACACTGTGCTTATTTAACTTGACATGTGGGTCCAGATTCATCCAAGAGGGCTGGACTTCAAGCTCCAGATTACCTTGATTCCATGTGGGGGTCAGTAGCTATAAGAAACCTGCATGGGTAGATGGCCAACTAAAGGCAGTAGTTGCAGCGGCACAGTTGATAAAATCAGGCACCTCAACCATGACCACAGCTTCTGAAAGAGGATCAAGAGAGGGAGTCCACAATGCCTCTTTTGGCACTTCTGGGCATGTGAAGATACTTTAAGCGACAGCCTGACAGAGGCTCTACAGACTCTAAACCAAGGAGGCATTTCAGCAGATTCAAATATGTGTCTGTTAGAGGACTGTAGGGGACTTAGACACTTATACGGGATCTGTAGGGTACCCTTAATTTTTGCACAGACTGAGACAAACAGGAACCTTAGGGGTGACAGCAGCGCACTGTAGAGGGGGGTTACATAGCCCACACAGCCGACACAGCAGTCACAGCCCACACAGCCAATACAGCCCGTCACAGTCGTCACAGCCCACACAGCCGACACAGCCGTCACAGCCCACACAGCCGTCACAGTCGTCACAGCCCACACAGCCCACACAGCCCGTCACAGTCGTCACAGCAGACACAGCCCACACAGCCAACACAGCCCGTCACAGTCGTCACAGCCCACACAGCCGTCACAGTCGTCACAGCCCACACAGCCGTCACAGTCATCACAGCCCACACAGCCCACACAGCCCGTCACAGTCGTCACAGCAGACACAGCCCACACAGCCAGTCACAGCCCGGCATAGCCACACAGCCAGTCACAGCCCGACACAGCCAAACACAGCCAGTCACCGCTTGACACAGCTGTCACGATAATAGGGAACGAAGAGTAGGACAGGGAACGACTGTGGGGAACAACACCAGTGAAGGGAACATGTTAGTTCACATACGACGGTTAGAGAGGGAAACGGTTAGAACCGCGGATAGGAGGATAAAGGGAAGAACGGGGAATAGGAAGGGGATCATTATTCGGGGAGGACTTCGGAGACAGGCGGGAGCGGAGATCGGAGAGCACGATGAAGGAGAAAAGAGGATTAGTAGATGCTTGTCATATGCAAAGCTAGAGTGATATTGTAGAGCAGATTAGAGACATAATGGCTTCGGCCTGATACCTGATAAATCATAATCTGATACTTATACGATACAATCACACTGTGTAGAGAGATCTGAGTGAAGCTGTGGATTGAATGGAGGAGTTAAGGAAACCGATAAATTGATGAAGCAAACTGATACTTAATTATCAATGGTAAGGTAGCTAAGATGAATGCGGAAAAGGAAACAAATAGGAAACACCCCCATGATACACTAGCTGTAGGTCATGACTGATTGTTCTGCGCGGGCTGAGTACTTAGAGATTTCCAACTCTTCTATCTTGGAGTTTCCGCCTCGGATAGCGAAGGGATGGGTGAGTAAAAGCCGCGCGACATTTGGCGACCATACTGGGGACCTGGGACATGAACAACCAGATGTGACAGGCATCTGGTGGGATCATGGTGGTTGGACCATTAAAGAGTTTGAAGTGAATCAAATTCCCTGTGGAACGAAGGAAGAAAGATTGTCCAAACAATTCTTTCAAAGGTTCTTGGAATTGCCAGACGGATGTAAAGAAAATATTCTTAAACGAGTGCATGATGCTGATCCAGAATGGGGTCTGGAGAAAGGAGTGATAAAGATTTATCAGGTAGCCTGTAGAGGAAGAGCACGTTGGTTACCAACATTAGTTTATGTGATAGCGTTGCTATCCATTAAACGAGTAGAGTTTGAAGGTTGGGAAGAAAGAAAGGTGAATGTTTATACTCATATGCATGAAGAGCTTGTACTGGTAAAGAATTGGATTCCAAAGGATATTTTGTGGATCAAACTCACACCAAGAACAGCTTTTCAGACTTGTTTGCCATATGGTTATATGGTAACGGAGACTTCAAGTATAGCCAAGGGTGCATTGAAGCTTGAAAGAAATCCAGGCATATACGAGAGATATTACAGAAGAGAGTTTTGGTTATTGCCACATTAAAAGAAATGAAAGACATGGGACATGAGTGATGAAAGAGAAGCTAGACGACAAAGATATTCATCAAAAAGAGAAAGCTATCTGAAAGCTAATTATCCATATCTTTGGGAGAGAGGAATAGACATAGGGGAATCATCTGGACCTCTCACACCATCAAGATCAAAAAGTGCATCACCTATACCGGAAGAACTAGAGTTGGATGCCACTCCTTCTGTTTCTTTGCAAGAAAGATTAAGGGAATTGGTACAGGAAGAAGATCAATCACGAGGTGAAAGATCTGAGGTACATCCTTGGATAAAAGACTTGACAGAAATCTTTGATAAGAGTTGGCATGGAACACCAAAAGCAGGAACTCCAGTTTCTGAAGCAGAAGATGAAGAAGGAGATGAGGATGTGGCAGAGCCAACGGAGAGTTCAGACTCTCCAACACCATTACAGTTGAGTTACATGAGTGAAGAAGAAACCCAAGGGCAGAACTTGGAGGATGAAAACAGAGAGAAGAAATTGGAAGAGGAAGAATATGAAGAAGTAGACCCAACAGCTGAGGTTGAGACTACAACCAGGACATCCCAACCCGTTGGACCTGGATCAAGTGGAGCACTTGGATCACAGGCCAACGAAGGTGTCGGCTCAGGGGGATCAGGCGGGCTGCCTGGATCTGGCTCTGGGGGGACAGGGAGTGTGGGAAGTAGTGCAACTGAAGCTGGGAATACTGTGAATATCGTGGGGCCAGAAGCAGGGAGTGCTCAAGGGCCACCACTTGGTGGAAGATCCACCACAAAAACAACAGGTCCAGAAGGACCAGCACCAGCAAGGGTGCCAGCACCTGTCAGTGGGCAGAAGGTAGGGCCACAGATGGCGTTACAACCAACACGGGCAAAACCACCCTTTCCAATATATTCAGGAAAAGGGGATCCCGATGTACACATTAGCCAATTTGAGCACATGTGTATAGTGAACAATGAGAATGGCGATGATGCCAAGATGAGACTGTTTCCTTGTTCACTTATCAAGAAAGCAAGTGAATGGTATGCAAGATTCCCTGATAATCATTTCCTAACCTGGAATGGCTTGAATACAGCATTTCGAAATAGGTTCAGGACAAGTAAAACTGAGGATGAAGTGTATGGAAGTTTACAACAGCTGAAGCAGAAGAAGCATGAAACTGTTGAAGAGTATATGGAGAAGATGGAATTGATGATGAAAAAGCTGGCTGCAGTACCAGCACCCGGTTTACAGAAGACTTGGTTTGTGAGTGGACTAAGACCAGAGTTGCAGAAGAAAGTGGATATGTTACCCCATAATACAGTGGAGGAGGCATTTGAAACTGCAAACAGAATTGAGCAATTGGGAATGCTCAGGAGAGAGAAAAAGGAAGATGAGGACTCTGAAGATGAGTCAGATGAAGAAGAAGAGCAAGAACTAAAAAGAAAGAGTAAGAGAAAGGAAAAGTTGAAGAGGGATAACTATGAGAAAAGATTGGAAGAAATCTTGAAGAAGTATGCCACAGAGGCTGCAACACATTGGAGGAAGGGTGTATGGTGTGCAAAGTGCCAGAATGAAGGCCATACCACTACAGAATGCCACATGAAGGAGAAACACTGTACTATCTGTAAAATGGATAACCATTCTACTGAGAATTGTTACTACAACAGAAGGACAGCTGCAAGAGAACCTAGGCAAGTGAGGGTGCATCAGGTGCAGCCCCAGCCAAGAAGAAGCAATGATCAGGACCACTATGGTAGGTCTGGTGGTTATAACAATGGCATGGAAGGGAGAGGTAATTCAAGAGGGAATTACCAAGGAAATTCCAGAGGCAACTATCAGGGTAATCCAAGGGGGAATTACCAGCCCGGGAATCAGGATTATAGAAATAATCCAAGACCAGACCAAGGGCGAGGACCCAATGGTGAAGAGCTATGTTACTATTGTAATCAGCCAGGACATCGCAAGGCAGCCTGTTCATTCTGGATAAGACACCAGAATGAGATGAGAGCTCCTGTGAATGAGGGCCCAGTGGTGGCAGCTCACATGGTTAGGCCATGTGTTGTACCAGAAGTAAGTACAATGATAGTAACAAGAAGTAAAGCCAAACTAATACCTCCAGTAGAAGAGGAAGAAGATGAGACTGGAAGTGGCAATGATATGCCTGAAGATGAAGAGACTTGGAAGGATGAGAAGGAACTGCACAAGGAAGTGGCAGATACTATAAGGGAAATGCAAAAGAGTACGATATTCCTGTGGCAGATTCCTCTGATTCGGATGGAGAAAAAGAGGGGAGTGAGGAAGAAAGGAAAAAAGAAGATGCAGACATGCAAAGTAATGAAGAGACTTTGGCTGAAGTAATATGTCAGACCAAAGCAGAAATTACCATTGGACAGCTATTAGCTGTGGCACCTTATTGTAGGCACAGGCTGTATCAGGCAATCAATCGAATTGCCCAAGAGACAGGAAACACAGACCTGAACAGCAAGGTGACCAGTTATAATGTGAAGCCGGAAGGGCGAGAACCAGTCATGGACTTTGATGATTCTATGCCAGTAATCCAATTGAGAATTGGAAGCACAGAACTAACTGATGTACTGATAGATGGTGGTTCTGGAGTAAATATCATGACAGACCAATTAAGGAAGAAGCTTGGTCTAAGTAACATGAAACCAGCCCCATTTACAGTAACAATGGCAGATCAAAGAAGTGTACAGCCATTGGGATTAATAAGAGGAGTTAAGATACAGATACAGAAAATGATCTTTATGATCACAGTAACTGTATTAAAAATGGATGAAGTCATGGAGGCTTACTCCTTATTATTGGGACGTCCGTGGCTGAAACAGGCAAGGGTATTCCATGACTGGAATTCTCAGTTACTAACTGTGCATAATGGGATGCACGAGATACAAATTACCACAAAGAAATCTAGTAGATTACCTGCTACAAGAAGACCTCGAGGAGTCAGAGAGTATGACTGGAAGGGAGGACTGGATGAGGAGCAGGAAGCTACCCTATTTGCTGCACACCCAGAATGGGAGCAGGTTGCAGAGATGCGGCTGGAAAGCCTAAGTTGTTTGAGAGGTATCTGCTGTGGTGTAGTGACAGCAACACCAACTGAAGAAGAAACCAGCATTTACCCATCACATTTCTATGAAGAAAGAGAAGGAGAAATAGAAATCCTAGAAGAACCAGCCACTGTGAGCTTACAGGATGAAGTGGTGACCGGTTGGACAATCACAGCTGATGAGCAGGTGAGAGAAGTAAATGTGGGAACTCAGGAGGAACCGAGGATGGTGAAAGTAGGAGCTGATTTGGAGCCGAAATTCTTCGAAGAAGCAAAAGCTTGTTCATCAAATACAGAGATGTATTTGCTTGGAGCTATGAGGATCTAAAAGGGATACCACCTGAAGTCTGTCAGCATAAAATTGAACTGGAACCAGGGTCAGTACCAATCAAACAGGCGAGGTATAGAATGAATCCCAACTACGCACAGAAGGTTGGAGAAGAGATAAAGAAGTTGGCTGAGGCTAAGTTTATATACCCAATAGAGTATACAACTTGGTTGTCACCCATTGTTATAGTTCCCAAGAAGAATGGCAAACTAAGAGTATGTGTGAACTATAAGAAGCTGAATGCTTGTACGAAGAAAGATCCTTTCCCTTTGCCATTCACAGAAGCAGTATTAGACACTGTGGCAGGCCATGAGATGTACTCATTCATGGATGGCTTCAGTGGTTATAATCAAGTGCAAGTGGCAGAAGAAGACCAAGGGAAAACAGCTTTCATCACAGACTGGGGGCTTATGCATACAAAGTCATGCCCTTTGGACTTTGTAATGCACCAGCGACCTTTCAGAGAGTGATAAGTGAATCTTTTCAAGAGTATCTGGATGATTTCATGCAGGTGTTTTTGGATGATTTCAGTGTGTACAGCTCTAAGAATGAGCACTTGCATAAATTGGAGTTATGCCTGGCCAGATGCAGGATGAGAGGTCTGGGCTTGAACCCAGAGAAGTGTACTTTCTGTGTGAACTCAGGGGTGCTTCTGGGACACATTGTGTGTAAGAAGGGACTCCTTGTGGATCCCAGGAAGACAGAGTCCATTAAAGCCTCTCCACCACCAGTGAATGTTAAGAGTTTAAGGAGATTCCTTGGGCAAACCAGTTATTACAGAAGATTTGTCAAAAGGTATGCACAAATAGCAGCACCATTGAGCAAGCTTCTGAAGAAAGATGCAGTGTTTGCATGGACAGCTGAATGTCAACAGGCGTTTGAGGAACTTACACTGTCAGTAACAACTACACCTGTGCTGATTAACCCTCACTGGCATGTAGTATTTCATGTTCACTGCGATGCATCAGGAGAAGCGTTGGGAGCGGTGTTAGCCCAGAATGTTACAGGGAATATAGATTCACCTGTGTACTATGCTAGCCGGTTGATGAACAGTGCTGAGAGGAACTATAGCACAACGGAAAGAGAAGCATTGGCAATGATCTATGCAGTGAAGAAATTCAGGCATTACCTATTGGGAAGAAAGTTTATGTTTTATGTGGATCACCAGGCTCTGATATATCTGGTGAACAAACCTTTGATAAGTGGAAGGATAGCGAGGTGGTTAATAATCTTGCATGAGTTTGAGTTCGAGGTTATTTACAAGCCTGGCCGTTTGCATCTTGTGGCAGATCATTTGTCACGACTAACAACAGGAGAGGCCGCCACAGGAGTGGACGATCAGTTACCTGATGCGAGTTTATTTGTAATGGAGGTGCAAGGAAGTGCAGATGAATGGTTAGATTGGCAGTGGCCAATCAGATACTACCTTGCTCATGGTCAGTGCCCACCTAGTTATGGTAAGGAGCAGAGGAAGAGAATTGCTATCAGAGCTTTACCTTATACTATGGTAGGAAGCAGAATGTATAAGTTAGGACCTGATGGAGTACTAAAACGATGCTTGTACCACCATGAAGTAAATAAAGTCTTGGAGGAAGTTCATAAAGGAGTGGCTGGAGGTCATTTTGGAGAAGAGACTACCAGTAGAAAGATACTACTCGCAGGATACTGGTGGCCTACTTTGTTCAAAGATGTACATGAGTATTGTCAGAAGTGTGATGAATGTCAGAGGCTAGGACCTTTGCAGAGATCTGGAAGAATGGCCTTGCATCCTACAATGCCTACGGAACCATTTCAGAAATGGGGACTAGACTTTGTTGGACCAATTAATCCACCATCCAAGAATACACAAAACAGGTACATAATTACAGCCACTGATTATACTACAAAGTGGGTGGAAGCTAAAGCTTTGAGGGACAACACAGCCAAGTCCACAGCAAGGTTCCTGTACGAGAACATACTTACACGATTTGGATGTCCCTTAGAATTTATCAGTGATCAAGGAAGTCACTTCATGAATGAGACCATTGAGTTATTGACTAAAGAGTTTATGATTGTGCATAGAAAGAGTACAACATATTACCCACAGGGTAATGGACAGGCAGAGGCTACCAACAAAATACTATGTACTATCTTGGCTAAGATAGTCAATGCAAACAGAACGGATTGGGATACAAAGCTGCTGACAGCTTTATGGTCATACAGGACTTCGTATAAAGTCACCACAAAGTATACACCATTCCAATTAGTTTATGGTATGGAAGCCTTACTTCCAGTGGAATTCCTGTTACCTACCATGAGAACGGAGTGGGGAAAAAGAATGGAATTGCAAGACTCCATCAAGGTCAGGAAACATGAATTATACCATGTGGAAGAAGTACGTGCTGATGCAGCGGATAATATGACCAGAATTCAGATGAAGCGAAAGGAACAGTTTGATGAAGGCAAATTAAAGACTTTTAAGACGGGGGATTTGGTTCTATGGTTGCAGAAGAAAGGAAAGATTCAAGCTTCTAAGCTTAAATCACCATGGAAAGGACCTTATGTCATCAAAAGATGTATGATAACAACACAGCCATGTTACAAACCATTAACAAAGAAATGCTGGGAAGAGTCAATGCAAATAAGTTGAAGGGGTACAGTGGTATCCATGACAAACCCCTGCAGCATGATTTGCATGTTGAACCGCAAGAGCAGTCACGGGCTGCACCAGTGTTACGAACGGAGTATGGAACACTTGTCGCTAGGCCCAGTATATATGACCGGGGTGGGCAAAACAAACGTGACACAGCCTATCACAGCCCATCACGGCGTGACACAGCCTATCACAGCCCAACACGGCGTGACACAGCCTATCACAGCCCAGCAAGGCGCAACACAGCCTATCACAGCCCATCACGGCGTGACACAGCCTATCACAGCCCGTCACGACGTGACACAGCCTATCACAACCTACCGCAGCGTGTCACAGCCTATCACAGCTTACCACAGGGCAACACAGCCTATCACAGCGTAACACAGTATGACACAGCCTGTCACAGCTCAACACAGCCTACTAAAGTTACACGATCCATAGAATCAGTGACAAGTGGACACATAAAAACTTCAGGAAAATGGCTGAAGGAAGAAGAAACGGAAATTAATTTAAAAATAGACACGTGGAGGTCAGGGTGCGACACACAGCAGAGAATGAAGTGCAAGGACAGGTGTCAAAAAGAAAGAGGACAAGAACGGCCGTCAAAAGGGATGAAAGGCGGGCCCATTAATGAATACGGAAAAAGGGAAACAGAACGAACGGCAAGTACAGAAAAACTGAATTCATGTCGCATGTGTGATCCTAGTGGACTATCCAACAGGGAAAGTCCACTAAAGAAGATAAAAGTTAAAATCCAGTCACAGCGGATACAGCCAATAGAAAACCAGAGAAATGATCAAGAAAATGGAGGGAAATTAAGCGCAAGAGGCGGCGTCGTTCTGAGTAACGGGCGTCTCGACAGGACAGGCCATAAATGCTATAACTTGGAAACTATGGAGGAACTAACAGACTATACGCTCGCAATATTATTTACGCAATGGCAGAGACACGAAACGAAAGAGCAGAGCTTTTCTCTTGAACAATGCTTGCAAGCCCCGCAGGCTTACAAGAGATTACCCATAGCTTTCTGCGGCAACCATACGTTTCTGCTTTGTGCACTACAGGCATTCCTGCAGTTGTTACAGCCAAAGCAGTTCTGTGAGTCTAAGATGAAGAGAGTGAGAGGAATGGAGGAAATCAGGGTGAAGAGCACCACAATTCTGCAGAAACAAACGATGGCTACCCCACAGGCGATAAAGATACTGAAGGAGCTGAGATTGGAAGGATTGCAAAGCATGGATTGGACACTACACCATAGACAGTACATGTTACAATTTTTGCAGAACTTTGAGCCAAAGACAGGAACAACAACGGTGAAGGGAGTTGAATTAATGATTACTCCCCTATACCTCCAGCAATTGTTTCGATTGCCAGAAGGTCATGTGTATGTGGAGGAACACAGAGAAAGACTGCAAATAGGGGATTTATTCCAAGAAGGGAGTTTCTTTAAAACTCAGGGTTATGCTTGTACCAAAGCTGTGTACCCAGGGTTAAAAGACATAGGCCAAGTATTGAACGTTCTGATTGCCCTGAAACAGAACCAACAATATTTGAGCAGATCCTTCACAGAGGAAATCCTCAAAGGCTTGAAGGGACAAGAGGTACCATGGGCGGACATAATGTACAACGCACTGGTAGAGGAGATGAAAAGATTACAAGGTACTACCGCAAAATCTCCTATCATAGTGTCTGGCCCAATCATTGCTCAAATAATCCTTAGTTCTGGCATACTTAATGCACAAGAAAGGAAGGAAATGGGAGTGTTTGAGCCAGAAACAACTGCAATGGAAGAGCAAGGCTCTTCACACAGTGAGGGTGGACTAGCAGCACAACCCGAGACTAAGAGGCAGAGAAGGGGAAAGACTGTAGTGGCGGATCCACTGGCTTCACGGATTCCGCATGATAATGTTTCCCAAGCTCATGACCAGGGAGGGGCACAGCAGCACAAAAGAATGTTATTACTGGAAGCAGGACCTTCAGAGAGGGAGGAAGAAGTTACTTCTGCATCACAACCAACACAGCCACTTGAACGACTTGTCACAAGGTCACAAGTTATCCATGCAGCTCAACCCGAAATAATAGATTTGGAAAGTGAAGGGATAGATATTCCAACTACAGAACAGATAGTGGCGGAAATAGAGAAAGGGGACCTTCTCTATGAATATTCTGGTCTGGTCAAGCAGACAGAAATCCCAGAGGTGCAACAGTTGCCCAAGAAAAATCCTGAGGTACATATAATGCACACACCTGTGTCGGAGGTACCACAGGCGGAAGGCCATGACACTGTAGCACCGGTCATAAATGAAGTAGTTCAGGAAGAAAATCCGGTGGGACAATGGTCTGAATGGTTAGTGAGACATCATACTGTTGAAGATCGGGAGGAACAGCAGCAACCTCACCATGATGACCCTCAACAGGCAATGCTGATGAATTCCATAGGCAGGACACTTAATTTGTTGGGGACTTATGTCAAAACCCATGTTCCAATTACCCAATTGACAGCCTTGAAAGAAGAACTCAGGAAGGAGTTTGAGGCTCGACTTGCCACTGAGTGTTCAAACAAGGTCGATGAAGAGGTCACTCTCAAGATGAAGCAGGACTTGGCCAATACAGAAATGGCTTTGCAATTGGCCAAGCAACAATTGATTGAGGCAGGCCTTGCGCAAGACCAGTTGCACGAAGCACATAAGCAACAGCTATACCAAATGCAGGTGCAGCATGAAAGCAAGTTGCAAGAACTGAATGCACTACATACGGAGTTGCAGACAGTGCATAACAGGATGGAGATACAATGCGCTACATTTACAACTATGCTTGACCAATCAACAAAAGAAATAAACAGTCAAGCGGAAAAATGTACGAAGGCAGAAGAAGAGAATGTGGAGCACATGAAGCTCATTGTCGATATGAAGAATACAATCTGTCGCAATGAAGAAACTTTCAAGCAATACAGGCAGATGGAAGCTGAGAATGAGAAATACATCGTGGAGTTGCAACAAACCATCGTGGCCAATAGAAATGAAATCGCGGTCAGTAACAAGGCTTCGAAAGAAGCCAATAATCTACTTGCTGCCTATGCGCAATTGGTTGAGCCACAGGCGAAGCGCATGAAGGCTTTACAACAGCAGTTGGAATTGTATAAGCTAAGAGAGGAGCAAACTCTCAGGGGAACCACAAGCAGCTTGGTGGATAACAGCCTTATGCAGGTCTGGTTAGCACAAGGGCCAGTAGAGGGCAAAAGCCCACGGAAGCTCACCCAAAGCGAGATGAATGAGCTCAGACTGCAGGTGCAGAACATTGCCACAACTACTATAGACAATGTCTATAGTAGGATAGCAGAGTTACAAGAGGATGTAGACGGACTCCAGACTCAAGTGGAAGACCTCACTTCAAACATCGACCAAAGAGTCTATATCCCTCAGGAACAGCTAATGGCTTCTTATTTGCAAGCCAGAACTCTGGCTTTTCAGTCTTCACAGGAGGTGCAGGAGATGCCAATGGTACAGGAACCAGTACCACCACCACCACAACAGGTCAGTGTACCAGTAGCTGAACCTGTGGTTACTACAACCACACCACAGCCACCACAGCCGGAGGTATGGGGCAATGCAGCTTTTAACCCACCTAAAACTCCAGCTGCCAGGGAGTACAGTAGGGCTATGATTATGCCCTTCAACCAAATTCCCATCATGTTGGATTTGGCTTGGAAAGAATTTAGTCCTCCGCAGTCATTCGCACATTACTACCAAATCATGCGTATCTGGCTGCCAGTGGCAACCAGGACTAAAGTTCTTCCAAACAATCGACATATTGAAGATCATCACTTTGCACAATACTGGCACGAGGCAGGTACCATGTTGAGGGAATTGGTTGCTTTCCAGGTTGTACATGGACTCATTTATACCAAGACCAAGGAGATAGCAAGTATTGTCATGGGGTGCGGGCTATACTACGCTGCTTGTTTCTGATACGTTACCACATAGAGCAACAAAAGATGCAAGCACGCTTTCAAAGTTACTCCAGTGGAGATCATTGGGTATTACCTTCGGTGCCACCTCATATGTACCTATATGACCCAAAAGTTATGATACAAAAGGATTCTCAAATTCGTTCATGGTTTCAAGCAGCCTGCAACAATTTGTCAACACAGAAATTCGGACTTGATGACATTTTCTATAAGGGACATATCGCATGGAAATACTTGCACGCGGCACCAGTAATTGGTACCCCACTCATCTGGACAGACAAGGAGCTCAGTGTCTACACCAATTTTGCTGTTCAACGGTTACACCAGGTTGTAAAATGCAAACTTCCAGACATGGTAGGACAGCATTGTATGCCCCAGATGATTCCACAAAAAGTTCGAAAATTAAAACACCTGAGAGGCGATAAGGATTCTGATACAACTGTTTCTTCACAAAATTCTTTTGACATGGGAGAAGACTATGCAATTCAGATGGAAGAGAAGAAACAAAGGGGATCTCCTATGCCGGAAAGATTACCTCGATATCAACCTCCAGAAGGCCTCACTTATCCAGGTAGTGATCAACCATCTCCATCAACCAGAGACAGACCTCGGGCTCGTACACACAGCCCACCACGAAACTCTCAACGTCAACAAGGTGCTCACTCACAAAGGGTTGCTACTCGGAAACAGTAAACCGTGAGGACACGGCTTTTTGAGGGGGGAAGGGGTAATGTTAGAGGACTGTAGGGGACTTAGATACTTATACGGGATCTGTAGGGTACCCTTAATTTTTGCACAGACTGAGACAAACAGGAACCTTAGGGGTGACAGCAGCGCACTGTAGAGGGGGGTTACATAGCCCACACAGCCGACACAGCAGTCACAGCCCACACAGCCAATACAGCCCGTCACAGTCGTCACAGCCCACACAGCCGACACAGCCGTCACAGCCCACACAGCCGTCACAGTCGTCACAGCCCACACAGCCCACACAGCCCGTCACAGTCGTCACAGCAGACACAGCCCACACAGCCAACACAGCCCGTCACAGTCGTCACAGCCCACACACCCGTCACAGTCATCACAGCCCACACAGCCCACAAGCCCGTCACAGTCGTCACAGCAGACACAGCCCACACAGCCAGTCACAGCCCGGCACAGCCACACAGCCAGTCACAGCCCGACACAGCCAAACACAGCCAGTCACCGCTTGACACAGCTGTCACGATAATAGGGAACGAAGAGTAGGACAGGGAACGACTGTGGGGAACAACACCAGTGAAGGGAACATGTTAGTTCACATACGACGGTTAGAGAGGGAAACGGTTAGAACGCGGATAGGAGGATAAAGGGAAGAACGGGGAATAGGAAGGGGATCATTATTCGGGGAGGACTTCGGAGACAGGCGGGAGCGGAGATCGGAGAGCACGATGAAGGAGAAAAGAGGATTAGTAGATGCTTGTCATATGCAAAGCTAGAGTGATATTGTAGAGCAGATTAGAGACATAATGGATTCGGCCTGATACCTGATAAATCATAATCTGATACTTATACGATACAATCACACTGTGTAGAGAGATCTGAGTGAAGCTGTGGATTGAATGGAGGAGTTAAGGAAACCGATAAATTGATGAAGCAAACTGATACTTAATTATCAATGGTAAGGTAGCTAAGATGAATGCGGAAAAGGAAACAAATAGGAAACACCCCCATGATACACTAGCTGTAGGTCATGACTGATTGTTCTGCGCGGGCTGAGTACTTAGAGATTTCCAACTCTTCTATCTTGGAGTTTCCGCCTCGGATAGCGAAGGGATGGGTGAGTAAAAACCGCGCGACAGTGTCTGTCTCTTGCTTAAGTGCATCAAGATGGACGGTCTCGAAGCTGGAAAGCATGTGCACACTCACATTATCCAAAGTGGATTCACGCCAAATGTTTTTCTACTCAACACCCTTGTCAACCTGTATGTTAAGTGCCGGAACATCAGGGATGCTCACCAAGTGTTGAACATAATGCCTCAATGATCTTTGATCACGTGGAATATTATGTTGAAAGGATTTACCAAACATAGGTGTGGTAGGAATGTTTTGGAGACATATGAGCAAATGATGTGCGAAGCGGTGAAGCCCAACCACATCACATTTGTTTGCGTTTGCAATGCGTGTGAAAGCCTAGGAGCAAGCTGGAATTGTACCAGATGTCATCTTGAACACTGCCCTTGTGGACATGTTGTGGGTGCGTAAAGGATGTGAGGGGAGTTTTCAACACTCTGGCTGAACGAGATGTGGTGTCATGGAACGTGATGCTTGCAGGGTATGCACAGCAGGGGCACGGGATGGAGGCTTTGAAGACCTATGAGCAAATGATGGGGGAAGGGGTGAAGCCTAACAACATCACAAGGCATTTCACCAGATTCAGATATGTATGTCTGTCTCTTGCTTAAGTGCATCAAGATGGAAGGTCTGGAACAGTGTTGGACTGGTATATAGGTGAAGGACTGGTACATAATACTGGTATATGCACTGGTATTAGATACCAGACCAGTCTGGTATCATTTGGGAGAATACTTGGTCAGATACCAGACCAGGCTGGTATCAGTTCTTTCATACCAGCCACAATACCCGTATTCCCCCATCGTCTTCCTCATTTACTCTGGTATGTATACTGAATTAATTTATGTGTACATATGCCTATATATTCGTACTTATGTATATTTACTTCTTATGTATATTTTATTTGTTTTCACTTTATACTTGCCACTTGACAAATTTGTAACTCAAGATGGCTTTGGAATGATACCAGAGTTGATATCTCATACCAGCTGGTATTGTGGTCATGATACTCATATTCATACCAGTATCTGGAAAAAAATACATCCACCATTATAGAGACCAGACTGGTATGAAAGTTTTGTGATACGCCTGGTACCAGGACCAGTCTGGTATGTAAAAAACTTGATACCAGACCAACACTGGTCTGGAAGTTGGAAAACAGGTGCATACTCACATCATCCAAAGTGAGTTTCCATGGCTGAACGAGATGTGGTGTCGTGGAGTGCGATGCTTGCAGGGTATGCACAGCAGGGACGTGGTATGGAGGCTTTGGAGACCTATGATCAAATGATGGGGGAAGGGGTGAAGCCCGACCACATCACGTTTGTGTACATTTGCAATGCGTGTGTAAGTCTGTCAGCTTTGGAAAAGGGCAAAGAGGTCCATGGCGACATTGTTAGATCTGCAATTGTATCAAATGTCATTCTGAACAGTACCCTCGTGGACATGTATGAAGGGAGTGTTCGACGGTATGGCTGAACGAGATGTGCCATTGTGGAGTGCGATGATTGCAGGATATGCACAGCAAGGGCGCGGGATGGAGGCTTTGGAGACCTATGAGCAAATGATGTGTGAAGGGGTGAAGCCCGCACTTTGCATTGCATGATGTTGAGGAAGAGCTTAAAGAATCGTCTCTTTGCCACCACAATGAGAAGCGGCTGAGTTTGTTCATGGGTATTTGGATGGATCCGTAGTCTTTTACGTTTCTACAAAGGATTCCAGAGGCAATGAGCTCCTCGTGGATGAGTCAATCGTGGACTCCTGGGATCCCATTCGGAGACAGGTGAACGAATCCTTCGAACTTCTTCTCTCCAGGAAACCTTCCACCCAGGCATTCTTAGGGAAGATGTTTCACGTTTGGGATGACAACCACCGGTTGCTTGCATGGATGGCTGTCATTGGGAGGCTGCACTCACAGAAGGAAGAGTGGCATTACTCTGTTCGATTGATGGTGCTGGACGGATGTGTGGTGATTGCCACACAGCCACCAAATTCATCTCAAAGATAGCTAAGCAAGAGATTGCTGTACGGGATGCAAACCGCTTTCATCACTTCCAAAATGGTGTTTGTTCTTGTGGGGAGTATTGGTGAAATGAAATGCTTGTCATCTAATTGAATGTATTGAACTCTGTCAACTGCGAGTCAGGTTGGACTCCAACAGTGGCAACAAAGGCGCACGAAATCTCTTTTTGGAGAGGAATTCTCAACAGTAGGTTTTGAACATAATTGGACCTTGCGAAGGTTGAAACTGTAGAACAATTTCAGAAACTGTCCTAGTTGATGAACAGAGGTGCAGTGACTAGGTCTTGGTCTTCAAGAGGGTCACTCTCTGATGAAATACCCAGGACTGCATATCAGAAAATAGAAACTTTCTTCAGGCCTCTTGCACATAGGGCATTGACAATGTCCCTGTCAAGTTAAATAAGCACAGTGTGAAACTAACTAGAATAAAGCTAGTTATTTGTATTTAACACTTGGATTTAGGTCAAGTGTTAAATCAGGTGTCAAGTTTAGTTTGACACCTGAACTGTCTTATCTTCACAAGAGCGTCAGTCGCGCAGCTCATCTCTCTCGAGTTGAGCCTGCGCGACCGAGCTCCTGCATCGTTTAGGACTGAGTGTGCTTATGATGGGAGTATAGGTTGTTGTGGGGTGGAGTCCCCATAGCTTGGGGTGCCCCTGGCTCGACTTTTGTTTTAACGAGTGATAGCGATGGATTTCATGTTGTTTCTGGTGTGAACAGTGTGTCTCTTAGCTTGTTCTATCACTCGAGAGAGATGAGCTCTTATCTGTGAGTGCAAGGTAGGAGTTGAGGGTTAGCACTTGTATGATTACCTGTGTGAGAGTAGTGCTTAGTTTAAGAAGCTTAAAAAAAAAAAAAAAAACAAAATATGCAGGTTTCGATCAACGTTGGTTCTGGCATGAGGCCGCCGGGCAGGACGGAGCTACACTGCATGGAAGCAGCCTTCGTTTTGGTCAGTGAGGAGACATCATGGAGTAGCAGCGATTGGCTGTTGGGAAACTGACCAAGTGCGAGACTTAAAGGGGTACCTGTGATCGAGCAGATGGGTAGAACTTCCGTGCCTGGAGATGGCCGGGCTGCTCGCCTTAGTTCGATGTGCACAGACCAGAAGCGGTAAGGAAAGGCAGCGGAAGAGCAGGTGGAGCTGGTGTAGTGGAGCCAGTTGAAGGAGGAGCTGTAAATCCGCCCCCTCCAGTAAATGCAGCGCCAGCAGGTAGAGCACGGCGCAGCGAGCTGGTTGAAGGTGAAGGCCCCGAGAGAGAAAGCCTAGCAGCAAAGCGATGGAGAACGGGGAGCCCATTGCTGGCATATCATCAACACTGCAAAACCAGGAGTCTCACAAATCTTCATGCTACTTGTGATTGTGGCTGGGAAAGCTGCTTTCACCTGGTCGATTATCTGCATAAGCAACCAGCTTCCTGACAAAAAGGGTTGTTGGGGGCATTGTTGATTTCGGGGAGTGCAAGGTGCAAAGTCGTTTTTAAGTGCTTCAGGTTTGTACAAAGCCAAGTAGCTGTTGCTACCTTGCACCTTGGTTCCACCATTTTGAGGTGGAAACTGGTGGAAAGTCGAATGGTGGTTCACAACCCAGCACACTGCCCGAGTCCAAGTTTGTCACCATATATCTGACACTGCTCCTCCGTCCCGCCAATGGTTCTGATTGTTGAAAGATAAGTTCTTCCTTTAAGACCAAGTCCTCACAAGTCCTACTGACTTGGTGTAGGATTGTGGCGATACAGGTCAAGGGAGCTCCAGCTCTACTTGTCTCATCATTGAACACTTCCAACTGATCACTTGCCTCTACTGTCATTTCGGCGTCAAGGGTACTTACTTCTGCACAGGTGCTGGTCCTGGGAGTCTTAGTGCGAGATACCACATTCATTTAATTGGTGCAGGAATATGAGCTCTATCAGCTTCTGAACTCCAGACTTTCCTGATTATCCCTTTGTCTGGTGTATGGGATAAACCCGTCTGAAAACACCAACGATCAGCAAGGTGACCCGAACTGGGCAACAGAGAACTGGGACAACCCAGGTGCAGTTGGTGGCCTTGACCAGACCTCAAGGCCGTACTCATCCAACCGGTTAGAGTGGAAGATGGGAGCTGTGATGGTATTCATAGTATTCATGCAGCTGCCTTGGTGGGGACAGTGAATGCGAGACTGGCAGCTCAACTGGGCATTGGGATCGTAATTCAGTAGCAGGCTGATTGGAGTTAAAGAGGTTTGGTCATGCCAGTGTCCGAGCAGCCAGTGAATCTTGGGTCAGATTTTGAAGGTATGTTGCATTGCAGTAGGCAGTGTTCTAGGGATTCTGAAACCCCAAGCGAGCAGCATGTGCAGAGCAGTGCACGGGTGAATTGAAGCCAACGCCCTACCTTTAGAATTCTATTTGCGATCTGCCAGAGAAAGACAGCCAGCTTTGCAGGATGTTTGATTGAGGGCAGCAGTGCATAGCGAGGCCAGTGATTTGAATGCCGCTGAAATCTGTCACGGAAATGACCTGATTAGGTTGGGCTGAGCATGTAACCAAGTGTCGGGCAATGGAGGCAACGGCCCTTGCTGGAGGATGCATATCCAAGATGCAGGGATGGTCTGGATGATGCTGGCATAACCTGCATTTCCTCTGGCTGCTCCTACAATCTGGTTTATGTGCCCCTGGCACTATAGTGCTGAGCCCGATCAGATATTTCCGATCTGGTGCTTTCCGGGGTTGCATTGTAAGTGTTCCTGCTTTTGTTGGGAATATTGGTGCAAAGGATTAAGGCTCAGCATAGCTACGGATCCCGACTGGAGGAGAGCCAGTCACTGGGAACCAGGGAACAAGAAACCAGGGAACAGGGAACCAAGACAAGTATTGAAAATAGAGTTTTCCTTGTATTTGTTTTGTCTTATATAAAAAAAAAGAAAAAAAGAAAAAGGTGTTATGTTTAAAGAGCCTGGTTGGTCATATCTTTGTCAAATGAGCTCCGTTTGACTCAGTTCTTGAGGGGATAGCTGCAGAAAGGGGATATCTACCTATCTAGACCTGGTTTTTGTTTTTGGGACTCTGCTAAAAATCTATGGAATTTTTAGAGTGTGAGTGTGCCATGAAAGATCCACAATTCTGTTTCTAGAACCTGTTCTGGTCTATATGAGAGACAAATCTGTGGATGTTCTCCTTGTATGGCTGGGGGAAATGAGGACGTAATTGAAGGGCATGTCTCGTCTCTTAGCCTGTGCACACAAGGGGACAGGATTTATGTTTCCCAAGGAACTCAGACTGATTTGAGTGGAGAACAGTTGGATGAGTTGATTGCATACTGGGAGTCATGCATTAGCAGTAGACAACAAACTGCTGTAGTTGGCGTTGAGGGCCTCAATGTTGCTTTGGATAGTCAGAACTCTGTTGGAGCCAGCAGTTCTGTAGCTGTAGGTGAAATACCAAAGTGGGTGAAAGCTAGGCTTGGAACACAACCAAAGACAGCCCCGGGGACCAAGGTGTTCAGCCACAAGGCCGTGGTGTACTGGAGCAGAGGAGCAGGAGCTGCACAAGTTTGTGCAATCAGACATGGTTGCAGCCGGATACGCTCTGCACAAGGCAACCACGAGCGGGGGTTCATTAGCAATGACAAGTTTGTTTTGCTTGAAGGAGATGCAGTCATTCGCAATGAGGACACCCGCAACCGTCTCAAAGCTTTCGAGTTGAGAGACTATCAAACCCTACCTTTTGTTTTCTTTAGTGTTCAGTGAGCGGGAGATAGGGGAGTATTGCTTTGTCTCTACCTGGCAGAAAGAGGAGGAGGGTTGGTTAGAGCAAGCTACTGTAGCTTGGGACAAGGTTAGTGGCAGGTTTCTGGACATAGATATACCTCCTACATCTTACCATCATGTAGAGCGAGGCATTTTGAGAGAAGTCTGGCAGTTGATAGCATAGATCAGGATTAGATCTTGCTTGGGCGGGCTTCTATTCTTCCCCTCCATCTCTGTACTATTTTCATTACCTTGTACTCGTAGTTGCCAAAGCCTCTCTTGGTGGAGGCCAGTCAGTCCGGGGTTTTGGGCTGGGATATTCTGCAGGTAAGCACTGCAGATGGATTTTGGTGTGGGGGTGTTGATGTTTTGATTTCTTGTGTTTGGATCCCCCCCAACACCTGCATGCTTGACTGTGCGCCATGTTGGTTTTGTGTGGGCGCTTGCTTTCATAGGGATTAGGCCGGATTTGATCACCAGTCAATCCTAGAGTATGTTGTCGGTGGTGAGGTTGGAGTGATGACCAGCAAGACCACCAGTGTTTCTTCTATGGTGAGACTGGGTTGATGACCAGCCAACCATAGGAGTTCTTGCGGTGGATGCAGGTGCAGGAGCCCTGAGCCACTGGGATATGACCCTTAAACTGCAACAAGTGCCTACCCGTGTCACTATTAGAATTAGTAATAGAGCCTTATAGTGTCACGTGGGGGAGGTGCACATTGTGAGTGTCATCACAGAGTTACCCAGGGGTTCTGAGGGGAGTACGGCTACAGGCAGTAGCAGTGAAAGTAGGTTCACCAGACGAGGTGTTCGTTTTAGACCACCTTCACCTCCACCCTCAACTAGTGCAGAGTTAGACACAGACTCGGAGGCTTCATCAATAGGTGTGCAATTTCATTCGCCATTGTCGTGGGACGACATGGAGGAGATGTATGGAGCTACCAAGGGGCCTCGTAGGTACTCTGGAGCTGTGGGCACAATCGAGTTGGATGACTTTATCCAGGAGTTCGACAGCTGGTGTGATTTGCAGCAGATGCGCAATCCACAGCTATTCACCCCATTCATGGCGTGGAAGGGACTGTTCCAGCATTTGGAAGGCCCGCCTATGGACGATTACCACGAGTTCAGGCGAGGACATGAAGCAGAGATTGAGAAGTGGAGGATGTATTGGTTACTTGACTACGTCTCCATTACTCGAGGCACGACGCGACCAGTAGCTGCATCAGTACCAATATCTCCCACTGCCAGCACTAGTAGTGGAACAAGTAGTGCCGGTACTTCTGCAGGTGGTACCAGTTCAAAAGGTGCTACTACTCCTCCTGCCACGACTACAACAATGCCTAGATTCAGCCCGGTGGTGGAGTTCTTCCAGGAGTTGCGGAGGAACTACCAAGGTGTACGGACTTGCAAGACTTCTAGTGCAAACCCAGTGAGAGCCTGCGAGAGGCGTACACTCGTATGAGGCGCTTGATAAGTGTGACCCAAGGGGTTACTGAAGCTCAGGCAATCCAGTTTTGGTATGGAATTCTGGACAAGGAGCTCAAGAGAAGGGTGCGAGATGCAACCCTGTTACAAGCAGCCCAACCCACATTAGCAGATGTGTTTCTGCTAGCTGAGCGGATTGAGCTCAACATGGTGGAGGAGCGAGTTGTTACCATTGGATTTGGCAAGGACATGCCTGCACGAGGCGCAGCTGCCAGCCCACAGGCACAAGGTACTGCCCAACAGCATGGTCAGGGGGGCAAGGTTTCCCAACCCAAGTTCCATGGAGCTTACAGGGGGGGGCTGCTATTTCATGAGCCATGAGCCATGAGCGGCATAAGCCATGAGCAGAGTCGTAAGTGTGGAAAAAAACATGAGCAGCACTATTTTCCGGAAATGAGTGTCCGCGGGAATAGGGTTTAGGGTGCCACGGTCATAGGGGGAGAAGGACCTCCCGATGAAGGAGGTTCGGCAATGTTATTTAGAATTATATATTGAAAGGCAATGTTTCGCGAATGGTAGGGTGGTACTGCTCTGTACAATGGGGGCCCATTTCAGCCTACCAGCCATTTGCAAAATTCACCCACACTCCCAATCCCAAACAAAATGAGCAATGACGCATTCTCGGAACAATGGACACAGAATAGAATAAAAAGAGGGCACAATGAGGTTTTTATTGATCCACATGAATTGCATTTGAAGCACGTCTACTGTGCTGATTGTGCCCTCAAATCTTGAGCCCTGTGCCTACTGAATACAAGTCACGTTGTCAATGGGACTTCGACTGCTCTCAGAACTAGCTCATGAGTCCTGGGGCTCCTCCATGTAAAGTCGATTGCAGCCGTTGTACCGCCCTAGTGATGTTCACCACAATGTCCTGCCCTTCAATCATACCACCATCGAATATGGAAATCTTCACGTTTTCGTCGTCCACACCAATGCGAATGTCCCCATACAATGGAGAAGAGGAGCGCACTCCTCGAGGAGAATAGGTCTCTCCGATGGAGTCCACCCACGTCCAGTGGCAGCAGTTCCACCGCAACAGCATAGCAGTGCGCCTTCTTCTGCATGGGTGACCGTCGTAGCTGGGAAAATCGGAATCGAGGATGCGCAGGAGCCACGGACTCCTCAAACCAAGATCGTCACCCCGCTCGAAGGCGTAGTGGCCTACGATATACTCAAAAGCCACCAATGTTTCCACAATCGAACCAGTATCTTCTGTGTAATTTGTGTACCAGATAACAATGTCTCCCGATGTGGCCGAATACATTGCATAATCGATGCCTCCAAAGGGGCAGTCGTCCCGGTTCCGGAAGCACGGCATCCTTGCAAAGGAGGACCTGAGGACGACTTGGATGCCGATGACCTTGCGGACAGCTACGAAGCCCTTAGATTTTGGAAATGATACGAAGCGGAAGAGCAGTCCGGCCTCCAATAATGGAGCATCTGGGTCACACGTACCCACCGACGGAGGTGGAACGTGTTCATCACGCCAGCGGTGGATGAACCCATACATCTTTCTCATCAACAAGTTATAGTTTGAGATCTGCCACCGAAGTCCATCCCCCCGAATGGAAATTCGGCGCCGCATTTACATCGAAGAGGGGATGGACTTCGTCGTGTCCAGTGGCTATCGGCCCACCTGGCAGTGACTGCCCATAGTTTGCATGGCAGGGTAGGAAACTGAAACGGCTACATTCATGCAGCAGCCAATCTTCATCGGTCCAGGATCCTGTAGGGGGGAAATTTAAATGTGCCCTGGAGTGTTTGTGAGGAATTGCAGCGTTAGCTTGAACTTTTTCCAGCCACCGCGCTGCTCCTCCTCCATCCGGGAGCTGCTGTCATTGAGCGTACTCCGCTACTCTTTTTCAAGGATGTCGGAATTGGCCCACTGTTTACAATTTGATGTCTCATTTCTACAATGTGTCTGTCCGGATGAATATAGCAGAGTAACCGGTATGTGAGTCATGTGTCAAGAATATACCAGAGTAACGCCATGTCGGACATCGAAATGCGGCACCGCATTTCGGTGCCGACATGGAAATGCGGCGCCGCATTTCGGTGCCGACATGGAAATGCGGTGCATCATTTCCGTCCAGGTACACGAAATACCAACACGGGTCTATAAATTGATCAGAAAACGAGGTTGGCATTGCAAATGCGGCGACGCATTTCCAGCTTGGCAATGGAAACTTCTTTTTGGACAAGGGAATGCGGTGCCGCATTTCCGTACAACACTTCGAAAAGTGTGACATTTCCGACCAGCGCGATGGAATGCGTTACCGCATTTCCGAGAGAGGGTCTGCAGATGGACAAATTGCGATGTCCGTTCTGGAAATGCGGCGCCGCATTTCCATGTCCGTCATCGACTTTTTTTTAACAATGGAATGCGTTGCCAATTTTTTGCTGATGGGCCTGCAGTTCGAACAACGACCATCCCCAATACTGAAATGCGGCACCGCATTTTCAATCCCGCCATGTCGACCTCCTTGTTCGACCTCGTTGTTCGACCTCTGTAAGCGTGGTGGCATCCATGCAATGAGTGGGAGAGGCCAAAACTGGCGTGTGGACAAAGGAAATTTTGGAAATGCGGCACCGCATTTCCAATTCAGATTACTTTTTACTATGCCAACATTGAAATGGAAAATTTAGTCCCTCCCCTGTTTTGGAAATGCGGTGCCGCATTTCGAAAAGAGGTTCTTAGACTTCCCCTGTTTTGGAAATGCGGTGCCCCATTTCCGATTTTGGGAGCGTCGTGGTTTGGGCGATTGTGTGGCTGGAATGCACACTGGAGAGGGGTCACGAATGTCGGGCAGAATTTCCTTTATATACTCTGGAAGAGAATTTACATTTACAGAGACTTCATTAAAATTCTATTAATCTTGAAAATCATCCGAATCCTCATCCTGTTCTAGACTGTCCTGCTCCTCCTCCACCCCCTCAGTGCCTCTCTCATCTCCAGCGGACTGCTCGTTGGCCAGGCTTTCGAAAATCCCATCTTCCCCTTGCGAAACTGTCCATCTCACCTCCGTTGGGTCGTCTTCCTCCCTGTCTGCGTCGCTCTCATCCGCTGAATCACATATGTACTTTCGTACCCATCTACCTGTCTGAGCTGCTGCCAACTCTTTCCTTATCCTTCTGTCCTCCCTAGCCCTCTCCAAAATCTGCTCTACTTTACTGGGATTCTCACTTCTTCTAATCGCTGTATTTGCGAGTTTAGCTATAACTAGGAAGGGAGTAGTCCCTCACCGGGCTCGTCATGAAATCGGCCCCGCAAAGAACGGGACATTCTTCCTGGCAGGAAGTGTAGGCCCTACATGTTTCGACCCGGACCCTGCAATCCTGCACATGACAATCATCAACGAGACTAATGAGAACCACAGTCGGGAAATTCGTTTGACATAAATGACCCAGAAGGCTTTGCAAACTTACAATGTTTGCACTCACTCGTATTCCGGGTTCTCCTCCGCATCAATGTCCACTGTGTCTTCCTCGGACTCCGACGAATCCGAGGAGACTTCCGCTCTGTGGGAGCCTTCACATTCCGTTGCAGCCCCTCCAGATGGGATCCCCACACGGATGAATCCTCCTCGTAGGCAAAGAGGTGCCGGTCGGAAAACCGCCCAGCCCACATTGAGGCACCTGTTACAATGCCATCCACACATTACCACATGGCGCTTCAGATGTTGCGAACTACATCCTAACGAGAATTTGCAGAACAGCAGAGATCAAGATTCTGCATACCTGTCCCACAGATGAGGTCGAGCACTGTGCCCTCCACGTCTGTGCATGTCTCCATAATTGTCTGAATGAAGGCAGGGCTCCGAGTCCGTGAGTACCGCAGGGGTTCCGTTGAAGTGAGGCTATGAGGGAGAAGTTCCTTGGGAACGTTGTTGAACAGAACGTCGTAATCGAGTGGGTCGCAGTTCGGGTCAACCTTTCCTCCCTCCTTCCGGAAAGCAAAGGTGGAGTTCTCCTTCACAAAGCAGTATGCATCGAACTGCTTCGTCTGCATACACAGGGGGAAAACGATTAGAAACCGAATGCGGCACCGCATTTGAAAACACCCAAGCAAATGAAAGGACGAGTGCCAGTGTCGTAATCACCTTCTTCCCTTCCGACCGAAGGCCCAGTGTGTTGATGCACGTCCACTTCTTTTTCAGAATCGGGACGGCGCTCTTGCGGGTCCACTTCGCAATTCCTGTCTGAGTGTTTTTTCCTCTGCTCGCCAGGACAACCACACAGCCTCTGTCGTCCAACACCATGCGGGCAAGCCCGAATCCTTTCTTCCAAAAGTCCTCCGAGTACCTGTTCCAAGATGGCAAAGCTTGCAGTCCTTCCACAGGCTCTCCGTCCGGAATATCCAAGATGATCATATCACAAGACCACTCGGTGGCATTTCCGCCCCTCCTACAATCCTTGTCTGCACACACCCTCTCAAAGAACGAGACCATATTCTGAAATCCTGGGGTGTCGGTAGGCTCTTCGGCAGTCGCCTTCTTCAGTGCTCTGCCCTTCAGACCCTCCATGGTCTTCAGGTATGCCAACTTGGCTGCCCGTCCATCCAAAGCCGCCAAGAAACTCTCATTTACACACTGGACTACAGTTTCGGGAGCCACTTTCGGCCTCTTCATTTCCACCGGCTCGAAAGGGTGCCCCCCTGGGGGGTTGAAGAGTGCCTTCTTTGCCGAGCCAGTTCTCGTGCCTCTCGTGACAACGGTGGGCACAGGGGAGGCAGCCTGCGTTTGGGGGGGTGGGCTGGTTGCAAAGTCTCCATCGGAGTCCTCTTCCTCACCCTCTTCCTGAACAGGCTGTTTCTGCTTCTTCGTTTTGGCGGGTGTCACAACAGCTGCTCCTTGTTGGCGAGTCCTCTTCTTTGACCCCTTCTGTTGGGCCTGCACAGCTGCATCCACCGTCTTTTGTGCCATCTCAGCTGCCTTTCTGGATTCTTCCAGAGCAGCAGATTCCTTTGCCGACTTTGGCCCAGCAGGGACACGTCTTTCCTTTCTCTTCTCTTCTGCCAAGGCGTGCAGATCTTTCTCAGACTCGTCAACAATACCGCCAGACATGTCCAGGTACCACGGGCATCCAACGAGATGCGCGGGATGCCATTGTTTCTGCATCTCGGGTGTGTAGACACAGCTTGGGCCGCCACGGTCGAAGCCATGAAGAAGGGGGCTCTTGAGCCAGGGCCCCTGTCTGAAGGAGCACGTATTTCATATACCTGCAAGGCAGTCAGCATGCGTGAGCAAAACTTGAGACCAACCTACTGGCAGAGTGCCACCGAAAACATGAAATGCGAATGCGGTGCCGCATTTCCGAGACAAACCTCGTAACCAGGCTTCACATACAAGGGCAGCTGTGCTTCACCTGTAAACAATTCGCATTGCAGCTTTCCCCGCTCCCTCCTGATGTGTAAACTCCACGCTCCTTCTTGCTGTCTGTAGCTCTCTGGCGAAAAGGTGTCCTTGTACGCACATCTGAAACGTGTCACGTAGTCTTCCAATGTCTGCGTTCCATCCCATTTGACGTACAAGCCGAACGAATTTGTGTGCATTACGACTTGCTCCTTCGCATTCGACATTACCTGCGATTCCCAAATGCATTGTCACGTAGCAGTTCAGGGAATTCATTTCAGAAAAGCAAATCTGGGGAAGTACCTTGAATTACCTGGAACCACCAAGTCATGCGGTTGAGCCACTCATCCACTGCAGGGTCGGAAACTTCGAGTGGAAAAGACCACATTGTCCTTATGCTCTCGGATGCATTCCAGATCGACAGCCACCGTGTCTGCCATTTCCGATCCAATGTCAGGAGCTGGAAGAGAGTGGCTATTGCTAGGAAGGAACTTCAGTGCATTGAAACCTCACCTTCTCTTTCGCCTCCACACATGCCGTTGAGAGGTGATGCAGTTTCTCCAATTGCATGGTCGGCTGCATGGCCCGAGAATAGTGTTTTGCAATCTCGGGGATGAAGTCCTTTCCAAGTGCCGGATCTGCAATTGCCACCAGCTTCACAAGCTTTGACTTGTATTTGGTTCTGGACTTGACACCGGCTTCCTTCAAGTGCTCAGTCAATGACTGCAACGTTTTGACCTGCCCCTCACTTTCCATGAAGAAGCGTTTGGCATGGGCCAAATCCAGCTTGATGTTTGACTGCCAACAAAAACATGCAGAAGCGTTACATTCGATTCATGTGGAAACATTACTGAAATTGGGGAAGGATGAGCAGAGGGAAATTGGAGGACGACTTACTTCGTATATCACCTCCACCATTCCATCCATAGTGAGACGATACCATGTCCGGTCTGTTTTTGCAACGGCTTTCTGAATGAGCTCGGGCTCCAGCATTTCCGCAAACATCTGCGGATCAGTGAGACCAGTTTTCCTCACCCTGTACAGCATGTGTGCCATGTGGGTATGCACGTACGCATTTTAGTGACCCTGCAAGGCACACTCTCCAGTTCAGTACACGGAAGCACGGAAACAAACCAGAATGGAAACCGAAATGCGGCACCGCATTTCGAACGTGCTAGGGAGGGTATGAGTATCTTACGAGTTGAGGTCCGCCATGGCATTCTTGAGCAGGGAGGAGTCTGCCGCCTTCACCTTGAGGATGACACACTCCACCATGTAATGCCAGCCAATGTGCTTGGCATGGTTCTGCTTGATGTACTCCCACCAGGCGAGAAGTCGGTGATTCCCGTCCCACACAAAGAACATTTTACCCGACATATGGCCGAAGTCGGGATCACCCTTCAGCGTCGCCTCGAATTCGTGGTTGCGAGTGTGCCAGTGGGTATCCCACGTTGACAATTCATCGGCAGTGGGTCCACGAGTTTCGCCGTCCTCATTCTCAATGGAAACGTAAAACGCTGCCGATCCCAGACGGTACCCTTCTCGAAATGCGAACTTGAGCTTATCCACATCTCCGGGAAGGGCCTGCCTGACGATGGGAAGGGAGACCATGCGACAGAGTGGGATTCGAAGAGTCCGCTGGAATACCCTGCTGCCCAGAACTCTGCCAATGCTACTGTGTGTCTCTCCAACATTTTATCCGCTGCACTTTTGAAATCCTCCGGAGACATGTCTGTAGGTGCCGGTAGTGGCTGAGCAGCTGGAGCATCCTCAACTGGAGCTGCACTCTGGGGCCTGTCTGCGGGCAATTCTGCCATTGCAGAGGCCTCCTCCGGGCCTGCTTGCTCATCGGTGGTGAGGTCTTGCTGCGAAAGTTGAGCGGCAGCACCCTCCTCCGGTACCAAATCGAGATCAACGGTCGATCCCATTGCCTTCGCTGCAGCAGAGTCGGCCCCAACATCTGCAGGCGGGAAATCCTCCAGGAACTGAGCTTCAGCTCGTGGAAGCGGTTTTGCGGGAGATTGTTCGCCGTCACCCTGATTGCCTTCTGCTTCCTCATCCTTGTAGGTGAAGGTGTCTGCTGCAATTGAATCTGTCTTCTACCCTGCTGCTTCATTCGCGTTGGGGGGGTGAATCGGCCTGAGCCGGTTCAGAAGCCAGTAGAGGGACGGGCTGCTTCTTCTTCGACTTTGCTGGAGAAGGGCCCGACCCCTGCTGGCGATTCTCCATGACCGAAGAACGCGAGTCGATCTCTGGGACTTTGAACTTGCCCTTCGAAGACGCGTCTTTGAATCGCAGTGGGCTAGGCCCGGCAGGAATACCGCGCTCGGGGATCGGGTGGGTGTACGTGCTGCAGCTAGCTCCTCGGACTCTTCCTGCGGCTCTCGGATTCCTGCGATCCCTCCAGCACGTCCACCTTCCTGTTAGGCATGCAAACATGTTCTGCATTCAAGTCTCCTAGCATTCAGTCTAAGAATTACAGAAGCAAAATGGGGGGTTCGGTGCTCGATCAGCTGCGCGCAGCCCGATCGCATGGAGCTCTCACTGGTGGCTGGGTTGCCTGAGTGGCCTGCTGCTCGGAGATGGCAATCTCCTCCTGTAGACGCATCTGCTTCCTCCCCTTCGGCATTGGCCTACGTCCGAAGTATAATTTCCGGAGCTTGCGACGAGGTCTCCTGGCTGGTGCACGAACTCCCCCCCTCTCAGGTTCGAGCATAAGAAGAACAGAGAGAGGAAAAGGGGCCAAAGAGTGCAGATGGAAAGGGCGCGAGAGGGGTGACTGAGGAGACACGACAAAGTAGATGAAACGGCGGTGATGCACCACTTGGGTTCGAAAGGGTGGACGAAAGTGTCTCCTCGGGAGTTTGCGTCATTACGAAATTCGAATCGTTGAGGGTACGCCTGCCGTCCGAAAAACAAACATCATTATCGAACGGTCAGGCCGCGCCGCCTCATGCCCCTTCAGTCAGATAGAGTGCCGACATGTGCAGCAATTCCGTTGCTCCACGTGTTCACATTTCAAGGTATTTCCGTCCCAGCGTCTGATGAGTTGGAGCGAAAATGCGAATGCGGCGCCGCATTTCCGTTAAGTACCATCACTCTGCTACACATCCGTACTTGCTGGAAGAAATGCGGCACCGCATTTCCGTTCCACCTTCACATACCTTAGTTTTTGAACGGAAAACGGTGCCGCATTTCCGTCCCACAGCTCCAAGTATGAGATTCAAAAGGGAAATGCGGCGCCGCATTTCCGTTCTGGAATGTCGAAAGGTGCGATTGGGACGGGAATGAGGCAAACATTTCTGTTCCGTGGTTCATGATTTTCAATGTGAACGGAAATGCGGTACCGCATTTCCGTTCCCACTTCACATCCGTTACATGATGAATGGAAATGCCGTGCCACATTTGCCGTTCGGGAAAGTAAGAGGTCTCACCTGGACAGAAATGCGGTGCCGCATTTCCGGTCGGAAAGTTGAAGGTCTCACATGGATGGAAATGCGGCACACATTTCGTACACAGCTCCAGGCCAATATACAAAACGGAAATGCGGCGCCGCATTTCCGTTAGAATGTCGGAAGGTGCGACTCGAACGGAAATGCGGTGCCGCATTTTGTTCCCGTTGCGCACGATTTTCAGTCAGAATGGAAATGCGGTACCGCATTTCCGTTCTGTAGAGTATTAACGTCTGACGCTGGCGGAAATGCGTGCCGCATTTTCGTTCCACAGCTCCATGCCTCACATACAAAACGGAAATGCGGCGCCGCATTTCCGTTTTGGAATGTCGGAAGGTGCGACTCCGACGGAAATGCGGTACCGCATTTCAGTTCCGATGTTTCAGGATATTTCATCAGAACGGAAATGCGGTGCCGCATTTCCCTTTTGAATCTAATACATTCCGTTCTGGAATGTTGGGAAGGTGCGACTCGGATGGAAATGCGTGCCGCATTTCAGTTCCGATGGTTCACGATTTTCAGTCAGAACGGAAATGCGGTGCCGCATTTCCGTTCTGGAATGTTGGTAGGTGCGACTCGGATGGAAATACGGTGCCGCATTTCAGTTCAGATGGTTCACGATTTTCAGTCAGAACGGAAATGCGGTGCCGCATTTCCGTTCTGGATAGTATGAATGTCTCAAGGCGGTCGGAATTGCGCTGTATGAAGCTGTCGGAATCGCACTCGGCTCCATGCATCAGATACAAAATGGAAATGCGGCGCCGCATTTCCGTTCTGGAATGTCGAAAAGTGCGACTCGGACGGAAATGCGGTGCCGCATTTCTGTTCCCGTTGTTCATAATCTCAATCAGAACGGAAATGCGGTACCGCATTTCCGTTCCACCTTCACATACCGTGCTTGTTGAATGAAAATGCGGTACCGCATTTCCGTTCTGGAGAGTATGAATGTCTTTTAAGGACGGAAATGTGCTGCAGCATTTCTATCCCTCAGCTCCATGCATCAGATACAAAATGGAAATGCGGCGCCGCATTTCCGTTCTGAAATGTCGAAAAGTGCGACTCGGACGGAAATGCGGTGCCGCATTTCTGTTCCCGTTGTTCATAAATCTCAATCAGAACGGAAATGCGGTACCGCATTTCCGTTCCACCTTCACATACCGTGCTTGCTGGATGGAAATGCGTTACCGCATTTCCGTTCTGGAGAGTATAAAGGTTTCCCCCGGACGGAAACTCGGTGCCGCATTTCGTCGCTCTGGTGCATGACCAAGATGCAATACGGAAATGCGGCGCCGTATTTCCGTCCACCAGCAATCGAAAGAATCACTCGGGACGGGAAATCTGGAACCTGAATGGGTTGCATTGTTCCGAAACAACACAATTGCGGCCAGTCTTGATGAGCACAACTTGGTTGTCTGACCGTTTTAACAGCAGTCCTGGCACTTGTCAGTGCGAACGTTCCTGTCTGCACCGAGAATACTGCTGGATCCACCCTCAGGAGAAACTGTCAGGAGATGTTATTTCGTCGCCGAATCGGCCATCATTGTCATACTCACTGGCTATGGAATCAAACCTCCCACCTTCATGCATGTAGCTTGAAACAATACTTTCCACTTCAATGTGCGACTTCCAATCGTCGATGGACTCCGCATGGTGCCTGTGAGCCTTGGTCTGTCGCTATACTGAACCTCGCACTTGCCAACTCCGTGCGGTGTTCGATGGCTCCGAATTCCTACGCTATAGTTTGCTGTCCTCCGCAACTTGGGAGAGCCTGGATCCCAAACGAGGGAGGACTTTGCAGAGTGACTGAAACTTACCTTTGTTCCAAATTCAAGCTCAAACCGGGCACAGTTTATTTGGAAGAAGAAAGGAAGGATGTTCCTGGACAGGTTGACGAGACCATTGTCGTGCTAGGTAACGACGGAGGTTGCGGAATCGAATGGCACGTTCCCCCGTCAGACACCATCCTGTACCGAGCTGTGGGAATGCCCATTCCCTTTCCGAATCAGTCGCTGCCCACACCATCCACAAAGGAGTCCGGAAACCGACAGGCGGCCACTGCCAACAGAGAGGTATGCAACGATAATCATTCCCGACCTGGACCGTCAAGACCCTCCATAGCTTCTCGTGTGGACGTATTCGACATTTCCGACGAGGAAGATGATTGCATTGAGGTACCCATGTCCTCCACACGGTCGTTCAAATCCGGCATGGACGTCTCTGTAGGTGCTACGCATGTGCCCTCGAGCATAACTCCAACCCGGTCCATTGTGCAGCTCCTACGACAACATCACCTCGATGGTTCTCGCTCCGAGCTGGCTGCTCTCGACTATGCCAAATTCCCAGTCAGAAAGGTAACGTTTCTGCCTCCCGAAGTCGATGGCAATGTCATCTTCGAGTTTCCACCTGTTTCTTCGTCAAAGAAAGCCTCCGGGATGTTAACAGACATGGATCGAAAGCATGACGGACACCCCTGGTGTGTGACGAAGACCAGTAGCACGAAAATTGCTGATGGTGTTCGTGTACGATATGTCCTCTGTGCGGGGAAGCTGAGGTGCCTCAATCCCACCTGCTTCCACTTTCTCTCCAAAGGAGGGCGGAGAAACGAGACGGATTGGACTGGCACAACGCATCATCCATTCATTGTCTCCAGCCAAGCTCCTGCGGGTTCTTTCAAGTGTGCACATTGCAAAGAACCACCGACGTGCATGTCCATGTGCAGAGCCAAGCAATATTACGTAATCCATTTGCTCCCGGACTTGACTAGAGCTTGCATACACGTTGGGGTCCACTGCCACCCCTTGGCGAGAGGCAACATGCGTGAGGCTGTGCAGGAAGCACACGACATCATAAAAGAGGAGGTGAAATTGAGCCCCGGAGCCAGACCAAAGCAGATTCAGCTGAAGGCAGCCCACAAGATTGCTCTTGGCAAAATCATGTCTGAAGATGGTTCCGACCGAGAGCCCTTGACCGAAGACGAGATGCGTGACCTCTTGGAGTCCGTCTCGCACGTTTGTAGTCCGAATGTGCGGAATCACATCGTATCTTGCAAGCAGGAGTTCGGCAGGGGGTCGGACATGTACTCAATCCTGGAGGTGAAACGAATGACTGGATATGACTACATCCAAGGTAGCAGGTTTCCAGGGCAAGGCAGCGAATCCGATCGTTGTTACATTTTCAAAATGTCGACGTGTGGGCCTGGGAGTGGAGTCGACTTGGTCACTCGCATGACAACTGGAAACTTGTCGAATGCTTGGGTGATGTTTGATCACATCAAGCGAATTACAAACCATCAGTGGGTGACTATGGGTGCGCATGTTTATGACTATCACTCCAAGAGGCTCATGACGATTGCAATCTGCGAGATGAAAGGGGAGGACACACAGTCCGAGATGCATCTGTGGGAGGGCATAAACGAGCAGATGGCAAGGGCGGGATTGCCAGAGCCCAATTTCAGGGGATTCATGGCAGACAACGCTCAGGCCAACTGGGCAGCGGTGCGGCGTGTGTACGGTGAGGACCCCAATGTTCCAATGGAGGGGAAAGAGAGATCCTGTGGATTCCATTGGATGCAGAGTCTATCCCACTACACTACCAAATTTGTTGCTAGCTCATTCCAGGCTGAACACCGTGTCCTTTGTACGGCGTGGAAGGATGCACCCACATTTGATGACGCGGAGGTTAAGTTTGCTATCATCGAGGCTTGGTGGAACACGTCAGGTGCAGTGGAGACAACCAATCTGGGAGCATTGCACAGCTGGTTGGGGTGGTGGCATTTTCGGTATCGACAGTTCGGACAGTACATGCGGGAGGTAGGCTGCTGTCATTTCGTTCATTTGTCTTTCTGTTACGGACATTTCGATTGGTCCCTCACCATTGTTTGTGTCCTTCTAGGAGCGGTGCTTGGATTCCGACACGGACATGCCGAACACGAATATGGCAGAATCGGTCCACTCCTCCTGGCGAGCGTCTTCTGCCGCACATCTGGTGGACGTAGTGACGGCCACAACGGAGGACATCGACAGAGCAATCATGCAGCAAGCCACGTACTACAAGTTCTGAGCGGCAAACAATGGGGCTTTGGGCCGGACAGGGAGGAATTGTTGGTACGAACAGCTTCGAGGTCCAAGAATCCAGTGAAATGGGCGACAGCATTGCGAGAGAAGATCAAAGGGACGCCTCTGCACCGCAGAGGTGAACACCTAGAGGGGGACGTCCGGACTCGCCCTGTCAGGCGGAGGATTGAAGAGGAACCCGGGTGCGAAGAGGATTCCTGGAGATCCGACAGGAACATTCGGACAGCACCTCGAGGTCCCGTCATGTTGCCGCACAATGTGTCTTCCAGCAGTGGAAGCCCAAGAAATTCCAGATCGCCGTCGCCTTCAACCGGGGATTTCGTGCAACAAATTCCCACCGCTCCCTTGCCCCACATTCCGCCCGCTGTTATGCAGTATGGCCAAGCCATTGTGGAGACGACTGTGTCTGCATCACAGTGGAGAATTGCTCGCACAAAGCCGTCGTTTCGAGGAAGGTGTTCCGCAATTCGTGTGGATACACGGCAACGTTGTTTAGAGATGATAAGGAGGAATCCAGATGGGGCTGTCCCTGCTCCTACTTTTACAGGAAGATTTGTCCATGCAAAGTTTGCGGAGGCGACAACCACCCAGTTCTGGTTCTGCAGGCACGACATTATGACTTGCGTGTATGGAAAGCCCAAGTACGGCATACAAACAATGCCAGAGGCTCCCCCGGTGTGGCCGGTGGAACCAGGCTGCGATCTGAGTCAGGTTGAGGCCGACGCCCTTACCGCCGCAGGATTTCGGATGGTGCAGCGCACTGACGTCCCCAGACAACCATTTCCGCTTCCACAGCCTCCACCACCGACCCCTGTGAGAGCAAGAACAATGGGACACGACAGCTCTAAGCATCCTACACACCGTTGGGGGAAACCGAAGAGGCGGCGACCTCCCTCAAAAGTGAACGAGACAAGGATGGGGAATGCACTTCGGATGAACTGTACAATCCAGAGCTCGACAGAAGTGCCCCCACCAGGATTCGGGCGTGTGTATCAGATGGCCACGGCGGGCTCAGCTGTTCGCAATGAGGTGTACACCATCACCATTTCAGAATTACCCACCTGCAATTGCACCGACTTCCAGATCATGGCGAACAAGGGGGCATCATACTGCCCTTGCAAGCATTTGTACTACGTGTACCTAAAGAGACTCCGTTGTAATTCCACAACTCATCACTTCATACATGCACCAGGGTTGAGCCCCCAGGAGGTTCACACTCTTCTGAATATGGATCCAGGGGACCAGTGAGCTTGGCTTGCGGTCCACATACAATGGTACGCCCATCCTTTTCGGATAGTAGAACTGTACTGCTGCCAGTACCTCAGACTCTGGCCACAGAAAGGTCCGACATATGTCTTGCCTACCAGTAACCTGTTTTGATCGAACTAAGATATTACTATATCGTTCACTTGTTTCCACGTGCATGTATTTTTGTATGTTGGAGGGTTCATGTTTTTCTGCTTTCCGAAAACTTGCTCTCCTCATTCGACCTCCGACAAGGAAATGCGGCGCCGAATTTCCAAGTATCGTCGTAGGTACCCCCAGAGGCGGCCTTCGCCAACACCAAACCGCTCCGAAATTTCGCACGTGCGAACCCTAATGCGGCACCCTATTTCCCAGTTCAGTTGCAAACCTTTCCCGCCGAATACCCGAAGAAGACAGAATTGTGAAGTACTGCAGACTGTATTGGTGCAGACTCCATTGGTTCAATCGCGGCAAAAGGGTCAGCTTCATTCCAATGTTAAGGCATGTAAAACCGCGGAATACTCTATACAGGCCAGTATGCGACGTCCTTTTGCAGTGGTATACTGGATTTCCCGTTGCACGGTCACTTATTTCCATGAGCGGATCTAAAAACCATGAGCGGACTTGTTACTGACGACATATCTTCGCCGCATTACATGATCTGGAACGTCCAAAAACGGCAAGGTCAAATAAAAAACTATTATTTTAATACTTGTTTAATCTGCCGCATTTCCAAATTTGGAGGAGTCCGCTCATGAAATCCGCGTATCTTAGACTTCGGCTCACCGCTCATGCGGCTCATGCGGCTCATGGCTCATGGCTCATGGTTTCTGCTCATGAAATAGTAAACCTCTTACAGGGGACCTCAATTGCAGAGGCCAGTGGCATCTTTTGCAGGCCAACAGCAACCAGGGGTTGGTAGTTGGACATGGAGGACCCAATGTCAAAAGAGATTGCCAGAGAGTGAGAAGGTCGGCACAAGCACAGCCTGCCACGTTGCAGTGTGGGGCATATTGTGGCAAGTATGGGCATGGGAGATGCCCAGTGATGACTTGCATCCTGAGTTGCGCGCAGGCCGTTCCAAAGGAAACAATGGTGGCGGGGGAAGGTGGACCAGCCCAGAGAGGACGAGGTGGTCGGGCACGAGGTGCAGGGCAAGGGCAAGCTCAACATGGCCAAGGACGCAGAGGTCAGGGTGTTGACCAAGGCATGGCCAACCGGCTTCAGCAGCTAGAGCAGAGGCTCGCTGCCATGGCTACAGCTCAGGCGGGTACTGGCTCCCAGGCGGGATGGTCCACCTCCTGCTCCTGAGGGAGGAGGAGATATGGGAGGCATGGGATTCATGTGCAAAGCAGCACTACCACTAGAGCAGGTGGGAGTCTGCTGCAGCCGTGACTCGAGGAGCAGCACGAGTTCCTGAGCCACGAGGTGCAGAGGGGTTGGATTGGATCCACAACGTGGGGAGGCAAGCCGTCAGGCGAGCTTCCTCAGTCATTCACATGGCGGAGACAGTGTCGACGCCATCCATGGCACCTAGTTCTCGCCGACTGTTACCGAGGCGGAGGTTACTATGCCATTGGGAGAGCTACACGTGCAGCACTGACACCTGCTACAAGGCTAGTGCAGCCGGTGTGTTGTTGGGGGCCAGCCACCTCTGTGTGTCAAGCCCCACTATTCTTGGCAACCATGATTGCGACGCCAGGAATAGACCAGCTGCAGTGTCAGACTAGCAGCAACACTCTGTGAGAGTGGGGAGGTCACTTCATCTTCTGCGGAGTTAGTGGAAGGTGTAGTGGCAGAGGGATCCTCGGATTTGAGGGTCAAGACTGCCACGGCTGCGCCATGGCAAAGCTGCAGCTGCCAGGTTGATGGAGCTGCCAGCTAGGCCAGCCTTTGAGCGCGCCATGGTGACACCTGGAGTTGTCTTGTTAGACAACCATGAGGGCATTTTCACTTTGAGTGGACCGGCAGGCAAGAAGTACCGGCCACTGCGGGTCTTGTTGGACTCGGGAGCCCAGCCACTGATGTTGGGCAGAGCTGCTATTGCAGGTTTGGCCTCATGGAGGCGGATATGGAGCCTGTCCTTTCCAGATACAGACATCTCTGGGAGGATCAGAGCAAGGCTTGGGGCATGATACGGCATCAGTTGGCCATTAGACTGCAGCCGGATCATCTATATAGATGGCTCAGTGATGCGGAGTCAAGGCCATTGTGACAGACCGGTCTCTTACGATGTCCTCGTTGTGGGGGCAGTGTTATATCCCATGGGCTTCACCCTGGATTTTGGGAGGAGTCAGCATCTACAGGCCTGGATGGCAGTCAGGCGATGGTCGCCGTGCACAGCTCCCTGTGACATTCATTGGGGGTATTGCGGCTGCCCAGCGGGGCAAGATGCCAACACTAGCCGCCTTTACAGCTGCAGTTAGTTGGCCTGGAGAGTTGCTGGAGGGCAATGCCCATGCAGAGGATGTGCACATCCAGCAGGAGAGCAAGAGGACATGCATGGTACGGCGGAGTTCCTGCCATGGTTGCTCACACTCCATTGTGGGGTACGAGGTAGAGCAAGGATTGCAGCAGCAGCTGCTGAGGGACGGTGCCAAAGCTTGGGTTAGAAGCATTCGTACCGTCAGGAGAGGAGGGGAGAGAGAGTGCGGTGACTGCCACCAAGACCACCTCAGTTGTCGCCATTGGATACCACACCTCTTGTGTGGCAGTGCCCGGATGAAGGCATATGCATTTGGACTTGTTGTGGCAGGGATCAGGCATTGGATTGGCTGTAGTGCGCAGGCAGTGTTATGAGTTCGACATTACCTGTATGTGGAGCGGGATGAGACTGCACGACGTGTTCACTGCGCCGTGTTGCTCAGTTGGTACAGCAGACCCTGATTTGTTGACCAGTGTCTGCAGTTCGTGGATACCAACAAGCCTTGCAGCAGACATTTCGTTGTTGGGGGCGCAAGATTTGGAGCAGGTTGGCTCCATTGATCTGGTAGTGGCAGGTTGGCCCTGCCAAGGGCATTCATCAGCCGGGCCATAGCAATGGATTGCGAAGACTCGATTGACGGTCGGTTTTTTGGGAGGATGATGCGGGTTTGCGACCACTTGCAGCTTCATCAAGCTGTATCTCCAGCATACATCTTGGGAGAATGTGCCACTGATGGGTGATTCTCGGGCCAGGTGATGGCCAGGTGCATCAAGTCCGGGCGTTAGGCAGTTGTGTCAGCAGTTGGCTGGATTCAGCGATCATGGCTTGGGTCAGCAGTGTTGCTGGATGCAGCTGCAGTGGGGTCACGGGCTCATCGTCCACGACTTTGGTGGACTAACTTGATGCCACCCGCACTGCTCAAGCGTGCATTTGATGGGGTGCAACGGCCAGCACACCTCACCGTGGATGGCATTTTGGACACATGGAGGCAGTCTCAACGTGTGAGACACGATGACCGTTTGCCTTTGGCAGTGGTCAACAGGGTGGGTCAACCACGAGCAGCATTACTACACTGCTCAGTTTCCCAGGATCCCATGCTTTTCGGGATAGTGGACCTGGCCTCTTGTGGGATGCCACTTGCAACAGTTAGTGGAGCCTAATGCCGACGAGCGAGAGCGGGCTATGGGATTTTCCACTGGGACCACGGCGGTGCTTCTCTTTCTGAGGCATCACGTCGTCAGGTGTTGGGGCAAGCAATGGATCTCAATTGCTTGACCTGGATTATCAGCTTGGCTATGGCTGAGCAACGTAGAGTGCGGAGTGCATTTCCCTTGACAATCTCTCTGCCTACCGAGATGGTACAGGCAGCGAGTGGGGGCGAGCCGGTGAGGACCACGGGGTGTAGACATCCATGGCACACGTGGGAGGTACTCGAGGTTCAGAGGGAGTTGGCAGCCAAGGCAGCTGTGATGGATGAGGTTGGGGATTCTTCTCGGATGAGGAGGTTCTCAATGATGAGATGATGGGGCAGGATGAGGCCTTGTCATTGACTGAGCAGGAAGGGAGTATTGCTCAAGAGGTTGTAGCATAGCAACCACGGGACGCGTCCTCTACCTCTAAGCCCACTGGACTTAAGGTTGCAGTTACGGAGGACAATTGGGAGCCTGACATTGGACCCATTGTCACCGGAGGAGAGAGACGACGTATATGGCGGTTCCTGAGGGCTTACAGGAATTGCTTTGCCTTTAGTTTGAAGGACTTGGGAGCACTGAAGGGTCAAGAGATTCGTATTGAGTTGGCCACTGACACGCCAATCTTTCGGAGACCCTATAGATACAGTGACATGGAGAGGTCTTTGATTCAGATGAGGACTCAAGATTTCTGGGAGGCAGGTTTGGTGGAGCTCTCTGGTGGAGAGTATGCTTCAGCCACAGTGATGCCAGCCAAGAAGGATGTCTATGGCAATTGGACGGAGAGACGTATGTGCGGTGATTACCGACCTGTAAATCGTCAGACCAAGTTTGATAGGTATGCCATGCCGACACCAGAGGAGATTTTTGATGCCATTGGGCATTCCAAGGTCTTTAGCACGTTGGATTTACGATCCGGATATCACCAGTTGCCGATCAAGGAGGCGGATAAGCAAAAGACGGCATTTTGGGGGATCAATGAGCATGGGAAGGATTGCCTATACCAGTGGCGGTTCTTACCATTTGGGCTTAAAAACGCTCCCGCTGAGTTTCAAAGAGTCATGGACAGGATTCTAGCAGGGGTGGAGTTTGCTCGGTGCTACATAGATGACATCATCATCTTTAGTGCTACGGTGGAGGAGCATGAGAGACACCTTCAGGGGGTATTTGAGCGCTTGAGGACGCATGGATTGAAGTTACATCCGGGCAAGTGCAAGTTTTTCCACAACCAGATTGAGTATCTGGATCACATGATATATCCTGGAGGATTGGAGGTACAGCAGACTAAGGTAGAGTCCATTGCACAAGTTCCACGCCCCACGGATGTGAGCCGAGTTCGAGCTTTCATGGGGTTAGCAAACTATTACAGACGGTTTGTTAAGGGATTTAGTGCCATTGCAAAGGCTCTAACCAAGCTGACCAAGGTGGACCAGGAGTGGCAGTGGGAAGATGAGCAAGAACAAGCTTTTCAAGAGCTCAAGGCGAGGTTGACCTCGGCGCCCATCTTGAGACGACCTATCAGGGGGCGTCCTTTTCAGCTGCATACAAATTGGAGCATGCTGGGGCTTGGAGCGGTGCTCACATAGGTGGATGATGAGGGAAGAGAGTTCGTAGTGGCTTATGCTAGCTGCTTGAACAATGCTGCAGAGTCTAAGTATAGCTCATATGAGGGAGAATGCTGAGCTGCAGTGTGGGCCGTGGCACACTTCAGGTGCTATCTATACGGCAATCTCTTCACCCTTGTCACGGATCACCAACCACTCAAGTGGTTGATGAAGTCAGACAAGCTTACGGGGAAGCTTGCAAGGTGGGCACTCATCCTTCAAGAGTATGACTTTCAGGTGGTGCATCGACCGGGTTTGGTCAATCGCAATGCAGATGGGTTGAGTCGCAATCCATGCACGAGCCAGCAGGATGACACTGGAGCTCGGTGGCATGGTGAGACGGACGAGGAGATGGTGCCCGGATGGCATGCATCTGCATTTCTGTGTATCTTGGCAGCGGAAGGCCAGGTTGGACCTGCAATAGGGATGACTGTAGATCAAGTGTCTGAGGACCCTGAGGCCAGCAATGAGCAAGGTGACGCCAAAGATATACATGAGGATTCAGTTGTGTTGGACTACCTCCGCACTGGAGACACTGCAGCCGCTGTGATTGCCAAGGAGAGGGATCGGATCCTACAACGAGCCAAGAGGTTCAAGTGGGAGGGGACACACCTGCTCCGAGTATGGGAGGATGGTCAAGTGAGGATTGTGCCTCACCCAACACAGCGGGCACGGTTAGTGCGGCATGCCCATGAGGAGTTGGGGCATTTTGGGGTGCGACGCACTCATAGTCTACTGCAGGGGCAGTATTGGTGGCGTGGTATGCACACAGAGGTGCAACAATTTGTGGCTAGGTGCATGGTGTGTGACAGGGTGCGTGCTTCATTCAACGCCCCTACTCCACAATTGCACCATCTTCCGATCATGGGATTGGGCTACAGGTGGAGTCTTGACTTCGCAGGGCCATTGCCACTGACCATGCGTCACAACAAGTACGTGTTGGTGATGGTGGAGCACTTCTCCGAGTGGATTGAGTTGGTTCCATTGCCTGATAAGGCTAGTGAGGGAGCTGCGTATGCATTCTTGGATTGTGTGCTTAGCCGATTCGGTGCTCCAGCTGAGGCGCTCACGGACCAAGGGAGAGAGTTCTTGGGGGAGTTTCAGGCTTTGTGTGACAAGGCCTTGATAGACCACCGCACCACTTCTCGGGATCATCCTGAGGCCGATGGCTTGGCAGAGAGAGTTGTTCAGACAGTAAAGAGGGGTTTGCGCAAGTATGACTTGCAGAAGGGACACCTAGGAGATTGGGACCTTCAGTTACCCTGGTTAGCCATGGGCTACAGGTTCAGCAAGCAAGCATCACTTGCCTCCTTCTCACCATACTTTCTTCTCTTTGGCCGAGAGCCGGATTTGCCTGCATCCATTTGCAGAGAAGCTGCTGCAGTTTTTAACCTTGACGATCCGGACGTGTGGGCACATGCATGTGAGCAGCGTGCAGAGTTGTTCAAGAAAGTCATGCCCATGGCTTTCGAAAACCTTGCCATCGCACAACACCGTGATACGTTGAGGTATGCTACCATACGTGGTGGGGAATATCGTCCTGGGGTTCGGAGATTCAACCCTGGTGACTATGTTTACCTGCAGCAGACTGCTCCTACGACCTTGGATGTGACTGCATGACGTGTTATTTTGAGGGTCGAGATGGCATAACTTGGAAGGACCATGTGCGTAATTGTGCGCCATGTCACCTTCCGAATGTCGATGGCAGGATTGACCCAAACCTGGCAGTGGTATCTGCAGGTTTGAGGTGCATGTTGTGTGGGTCTGCTAGAGGGGCAGCCACCATGCTGGTGTGTGATCGATGCTCTAGAGGTTGGCATATGGGCTGCTTGACTCCACCTCTTGAGATGGTTCCGGATGGGGATTGATTATGTCCACAATGCATTGGATAGTGGGAGTGGATACAACCATGGGAGGCTAACAAGAAATGCAAGGCCAAGCTACTAGGAGACCTTGAACACACGAGATCCTGGCTCAAGTTCACAGATTGCAAGACGGCGACTAACGATGGGGCTACTCTTGTACCCGGCCTCTTGGTCTTTAGAGTTTGAGTACAATAGGGACAGTGATAGAGGACTTAGTACGGTTGTGGCTATTACATCTTGTAGCTATCTGGAGTTAAAGGGACCTATCCACCAGCTAGGGGGGCGATTGTGGCAGACTACTTTATTGTGCATATATGTGTGGTGTGGTTTGGACAACGATGTAGTTGTGTAGCGATACGTATGCGCACGACAGTTGTCAAGTTAAATAAGCACAGTGTGAAACTAACTAGAATAAAGCTAGTTATTTGTATTTAACACTTGGATTTAGGTCAAGTGTTAAATCAGGTGTCAAGTTTAGTTTGACACCTGAACTGTCTTATCTTCACGAGAGCGTCAGTCGCGCCGCGCAGCTCATCTCTCTCAAGTTGAGCCTGCGCGACCGAGCTCCTGCATCGTTTAGGACTGAGTGTGCTTATGATGGGAGTATAGGTTGTTGTGGGGTGGAGTCCCCATAGCTTGGGGTGCCCCTGGCTCGACTTCTGTTTTAACGAGTGATAGCGATGGATTTCATGTTGTTTCTGGTGTGAACAGTGTGTCTCTTAGCTTGTTCTATCATTGTGGCAGACTACTTTATTGTGCATATATGTGTGGTGTGGTTTGGACAGCGATGTAGTTGTGTAGCAATACGTATGCGCACGACACACACTCTATCCATGCTCATTTAGGAAAAAATAGGGAAAAACTCTAACAACAGGGAAAAACGGGCTGAAATGTGTTGAAGAAGGTACCTTCATTAGCAGCGCCTTGTTCTAACAAATGCACTGCTGCCGCTGTTGTTTCCAGTTGACCATCTACCCACGTAGCTTTCTTGTAGCTATTGATCCGCAGGGAATCAGAAGTAATCTTGTGTTTAAAATCGACCTCTTGGATGAATCGTGTTCCATGACACCACCTTGTTTAGCCATAGTGTTGAACACTCCCTCCGCATCCTCAATGCTCGCACAATGGCATACATGTCCACAAGGGTATTGTTAATAATCAGATCTGGTACAATTCCAGCTTTGGTGATGCAACCATGCACCTCTTTGCCCTTTTCCAGGGCTGCAGGCTTGCACACGCACTGCAAACGCACACAAACATGATGTGGTCGAGCTTCACCCCTTCCCCCATCATCTGCTTTCAGGTCTCCAAAGCCCCATCTCGCGCTCCTGCTCTGCACACCCTGCAAGCATCGCATTCCACGACACCACATCTCATTCAGCCATAGTGTTGAACACTCCCTTAGCATCCTCAATGCTCCCACATTTGGCATACATGGCCACCAGAGCAATGTTCAGGATGACAAATTTTGGTACAATTGCAGATTTGATGAAGTCACCAGGGTCCCTTTGCCTTTTTCTAGGGCTGCCATACGCACTGCAAACTTACACAAACGTTATGTCGGCGGCCTTCACCCCTTCCCCCATCATTTGCTCAAAGGTTGGAGCCTCCATCCCGCATCCCTGCTGTGCATACCCTACAAGCATCGCACTCCACAACACCACATCTCGTTCAGCCATAGAGTTGAACACTGATCCCTTATCTTGATGCACCCACATTTGGCTACATGTCCACCAGGGCAGGGGCAGTGTTCAGAATGACATATGGTAATCTGATAGGCATTCACCTTTTTGCCTCGGTTGTCCCACCATTGTCTGGGGTCAGAAAAATATTCATTCCACAACTTCTCCTCGTCTTTGTTACCTGTTTCTGGATACTTTCCTGTTGTCACATTGGCAGTATCATGTCAAAGTCATTCTGTCGAGCGGCTTTTACTCACCCCATCCCTTCGCTATCCGAGGTGGGAACTCTAAGATAGAAGAGTTGGAAATCTCTAAGCACTCAGCCCGCTCAGAACAATCAGTCATGACCTACAGCTAGTGTATCATGGGGGTGTTTCCTATTTGTACTCCTTCCCGCATTCATGTTAGCGAGTTACCTTACTGTCTACAATTAAGTATTAGTTTGCTTCAGAAATCTATCAAGTTCCATCCATTCATTCCATAGCTTCACTCAGGTCTCTCTACACAGTGTGAGTATGAAGTATGTATCAGATTAATATCTATCACGTATCAGGCTGAAGCCGTGGTGTCTCTAATCTACTCTACATTACAATTCTACAGCTTGCATTCATCAAGTAACAACAAATCGTCACTTCTCCTACTCCGTGCTCTTCATCTTTCCACTCAGAGATGTGCTCTCCCCTCTATTTCCAAGCCGTGATGCCAGAAGTCCCCCCCCAAGAAGTGATCCCCAGACGTCCCCGCTCTTTGCTTTATCTCCCTACAAGCTATTCTAACTGCTTTCCTAACTAACCGTCATCCTTGTAGTACACGTTCCTTTTTCAGATGTCGTTCCCCACAGTCGTTCCCTGCCAATGATAACTGTCCCCCAGCTGTGCCGAGCTGTGACTGGCTGTATCAGGCTGTGTCGGGCTGTGTCGGGCTGTGACTGGCTATGTCGGGCTGTGTCGGCTGTGCGAAGCTGTGACGGCTGTGTCGGGCTGTGACTGGCTATGTTGGACTGTGACGGGCTGTGACGGCTGTGTATCTCCCCCCCTAAAGCCTGTTGCTGTCACCCCTAAGGCTCCTGTTGGTCTCAGTCTGTGTAAAAATTAAGGGTACCCCACAGATCTCGTAAAAGCGTCTAAGTCCCAAGCAGCCCTCTAACATTTACCCCTCCCCCTCTCAAAAATCCGTGTCCTCACGGTTTACTGTTTGGGATTAGCAAACCTTTGTGAGCAAGCACCCTTCTGACGTTGAGAGTCTCGTGAAGGACTCCGTGTGGGAGCCCGTGTCCTGTCACTGGTTGAGGGAGATGATTGAACACTACCTGGAAAGGGAAGGGAAGAGATCTTTCTTTGTACAAGCATTCAACTTCTTATAGTTCACACAGACTCTCAGTTTATCATTCTTTTTGGGAACTATCACAATGGGTGACAACCAAGTTGTATACTCTATCGGGTATATAAACTTAGCCTCGGCCAACTTCTTGATCTCTTCCCCAACCTTCTGTGCATAGTTGGGATTCATTCTGTACCTTGCCTGTTTGATTGGTACTGACCCTGATTCCAGTTCAATCTTATGCTGACAGATCTCAGGTGGTATCCCTTTCAGATCCTCATAGCTCCAAGCAAATACATCTCTGTATTTGATGAACAGACTCTTAGCTTCCTCAAAGAATTCTGGCTCCAAATCAGCCCCTACTTTCACCATTCTCGGTTCCTTCTCAGTTCCCACATTCACTTCTCTCACTTGCTCATCAACTGTGATTGTCCAACCAGTCACTACTTCATCCTGTAAACTTACAGTGGCTGGTTCTTCTAGGATTTCCATTTCTCCCTTTTTTTTTTCATAGAAATGTGGTGGGTAACTGCTTGTTTCACCCTCAATTGGTGTTGCTGTCACTACACCACAGCAGATACCTTTCAAACAACTTAGGCCCTCCAGTTGCATTTCTGCAACCAGCTCCCTCTCTGGGTGTGCAGCGAATAGGGTAGCTTCCTGCTCCTCATCAAGTCCTCTCCTCCAGTCATACTCTCTGACTCCCCGAGGTCTTCTCGTAGCAGGTAGTCTACTAGATTTCTTTGTGGTGATTTATATCTTGTGCTTCCCATCATGCACATTAGTAACTGGGAATTCCAGTCATGGAATACCCTGGCCTGTTTCAGCCATGGTCGACCCAGCAATAAGGAGTAAGCTTCCATGACTTCATCCATTTTCAACACAGTCACTGTGATCTTAAAGATCATCTTTTGAATCTGTATCTTAACTCCTCTTATCAAACCCAATGGCTGAACACTTCTTTGATCTGCCATTGTGAATGGGGCTGGTTTCATGTTACTTAAACCAAGCTTCTGCCTTAATTGGTCTGTTATGATATTCACTCCAGAGCCTCCATCTATCAGTACATCAGTCAAGTCTGTGCTTCCAATTCTCAATTGGATTACTGGCATAGAATCATCAAAGTCCATGATTGTTTCTTGCCCTTCTGGCTTCACAGTATAGCTTGTCACCTTGCTGTTCAGGTTTGTGTTCCCTGTCACATGAGCAATTTGATTAATTGCTTGATACAGTCTCTGCCTACAATGAGGTGCCACAGCCAATAGCTGTCCAATGATAATCTCCGCTTTGGACTGGCATATTACTTCAGCCAAAGTCCCTTCATTACCCTGCACTTGTACAGCTTCTTTCTTCACTTCATCCTCACTTACTTCATCTTCTCTTTCAGAATCAGTGGAATCTGCCATAGGGATATCAGTACTCTTCTGCATTTCCCTTATGGTATTAGCCACTTCATTGTGCAGTTCCTTCTGATCTCTCCAAGCCTCATCATCTTTAGGCACATCACTGCCATCTTCATTATCATCATCTTCCTCATCTACTATTTAGCTTTGCTTCTGGTTACTATCATTGTACTTACTTCTGGTACAAATAAATGGCCTAACCATGTGAGCTGCCACCACTGGGCCCTCATTCATAGGAGCTCTCATCTCATTCTGGTGTCTGATCCAGAATGGACAGGCTGCCTTGCGATGTCCTGGCTGATTACAATAGTAACACAGTTCTTCACCATTGGGTCCTCGCCCTTGATCTGCTCTGGGATTATTTCTATAATCCTGATTCCCTGGCTGGTAATTCCCCCTTGGATTACCCTGATAGTTGCCCCTGGGATTGCCTTGGTAATTCCCTCTTGGATTACCTCTCCCTTCCATACCATTGTTATAACCACCAGGCCTACCATAGTGGTCCTGATCACTGTTTCTTCTTGGTTGGGGCTGCACTTGATGCACCCTTACTTGTCTAGGTTCTCTTGCAGTTGTCCTTCTAAATAATAATTCTCGGTAGAATGGTTATCCATTTTAAAGATAGTACAATGTTTCTCCTTTCATGTGGCATTCAGCTGTGGTATGGCCTTCATTCTGGCATTTTGCACACCAAACACCCTTCCTCCAATGCGTTGCAGCCTCTGTGGCATACTTCTTTAAGATTTCTTCTAATCTTCTCTCATAGTTATCCCTCTTCAACTTTTCCTTCTTCTTACTCTTCTTCTTGAGCTCTTGCTCTTGAGCTCTTGCTCTTCTTCCTCATCTGACTCATCCTCAGAGTCCTCATCATCCTTTTTCTCTCTCCTGAGCATTCCCAATTGCTCAATTCTGTTAGCTGTTTCAAATGCTTCCTCCACCGTATTATGGGGTAGCATATCCACCTTCTTTTGCAACTCTGGTCTTAGTCCACTCACAAACCAAGGCTTCTGTAATCCTGGTGCTGGTACAACAGCCAACTTTTTCATCATCAATTCCATCTTTTCCATGTACTCTTCAACAATTTCATGCTTCTTTTTCTTTAACTGTTGTAAACTTCCATACACTTCATCGTCAGTTTTACTTGTCTTGAACCTATTTTGGAATGCTGTACTTAAGCCATTCCAGGTTAGGAAATGATTATCTGGAAATCTTGCATTGTAGTGTGAATGCAGGGGAGTGACATTGAAATTTTTGTTCACCGAGATTCTGCATTTCTACAAAAGAGAGGGCCCTGGTACCAATGTGAAAATAGGTTGAGTTGTCCCTGCAATTTATTCCATACATGTTTTTAGGTTACATCATGGGAACGATGGGGACTCTTGGCCAGGATGAAATGCTCAATTTATTTCATACATGCTATGGGCGGAATTCATCCCTGCCTACAGGTTATTTCATGGGCACACTATGCTGATACTTTGCCAGGATGAGAGTGGCTAAGTCATGACCAGGAGTATTTTCATTCGGAGGATGAATGGATTACATCCATGCTTACTGGATGACTCCCAGGAACGAGGACGAAGGATCCAGTACCAAGGATGCAATGAATTTGTGATTAACTCTGTTAATGAAACCTAGCACGTTTTCCGTTCGTCAAAATGGATGACTTTCATCATTGGTGGTTACCCTAGAAACGCGGGACGAGGAAGATGAAGGGGAAGATGACGGGGGCTCTGAGCAGATGCTGCGAACAGTGGAATTGGAAGGGCATTGTGTCAAAGGCGATTGCATCTACACTGGGGCATTCTGCCTTGCATTAAGGGAAGTGTTAATGTAGAGGATAAGGGCACAGCTTGGTAATCTGTGCAGCAAGGGAAGCAGTGCCGCCATCTTCTTGGTAATGATCAATTTCTGGAGGATATGCTTACAGGGAGATCGGTGTGGCATGCGATGGAGCAATCAGTTAACAGGCGGTGCCGTTGCTGCTATGGTGAATGGGTAGCTTAGGGCTTGCTGGAGGATAATCGTGCAGGGAACAGCTTGGAAGAGTTGTGCTCAAGCCAGGTGAAGGGAGGCGGTGCTGTCACTAATCTTGTGCAACCACCAAATCCGCCATTGCCTTGATGAACATGATCATGGGAATGCCGAAATATACCTCTGCAAGATGTGAATGCTGGGTAATTGGGGCACGGTCCACTGCGTATTTCGGTGCCAAAATACTTTGTGCATTGAGAACTTCCTCTTGCATGATGCATCAATAGAATGATTTTTGCTGAACTGCCTCGTGATTGCAGGTACATAAACTTTGCACTCATTCCGTCCGGAGCCATTCAAAGGGTTTCACCATTCTTCCTGGCGTGGAGGACACCTGGAGGTCGTGGTACGATGTACACAGAATTAATGGCGAAGGAGTGGCATGCCGAGCATTTGGTAGACTGTCCCTGGTATGTGGATCTCCCAAGTGGGACTGTTGACCTCTCGGAGGTTAACTTGAAGAAGGAAGCGAATGCCAGGGCTATGAAGGCGCAATCAGATCCCCAACCAGAGGACGCGGAAAGACTGAAAGCAGAGGAGGCAACCAAGCAGAAAGCACTGAGAAAGTCAGCCAGGCGGCAGCGTTGGCGAAGGAGCAGATGGAGAAGCAGGCAGCTGAGCAGCCCAAGGACAGGAAGAAAAGAATGCGCAAACAGGGCAAGAGACGAAGACCCCCACACCCAAGAAGAAGAAGCAGCAACATAGTCAGCCAGATGACGAGGATTCCGACGACGATTTCCAGCAGGATAACACCCAGGGGGCCACACCTCGTCCGAAAATTCACAAGGGCCAGCGCTCCGGGGGTTCGTCTGCGAAGAGCTCACTATGCGAGGATGCACCTGGCAGACCCTACCGTGCGGTGCACATTGCGGGCAGGGAAGTCCTCAAAACACCCACAATTGTGGAGTGTGTTAATGAAAATTTCCTAACTGCTCTGACCAGAAGGCTGGAGATAACGAGATTGAGGAAGGCGATTGAGGCCCACCAGGGGAAGGGGAAGAGGAAGGCCACTGGCAATGATATGGAGGACACTCCTGGCTACACAAAGATGATGGAGTATTTTGTGGCGATGAGCCACGGCAAAAAGAGCACAGTCGCGGGCAGGGCGGTGAAAGCCTCCATCGACATGATCCTTGTGGATATCCCGGATGGGCAGGAGATACTGGGGCTGGGCTCACTACCCTGGTGGAACAAGTACGACGAAAGATACTGGAGCCACACATTCGGATTCGCAGCCAACATGTTGGACGACGCTGGCTGTGTTGTTGTGCTAGCAGCCGATGGAGAAGTCACTGAGAATGATATCAAAGTATGGACGGGGAGAAGTGCAGCACACATCCTGAAAAAGATCTGGACTTGCATCAACACGCAGGGTCTTCTAAACGATGGCCAGAAGGTATGTTGTGGTTCTCCTCTGCTATGCCAATTTCTGCGCCGAAATTGCCCATGTACGTGTAGGCCACCTCTGACGTTTTCATTTCCTTCTTTGCAGACTCTTATCTTGCAGGCATTCTGCTTCGTGAAGGAACATTCGAAATTCAAATTACGTCAAGCAAGAAGACTTGTTGATTCCACAGTTGATCCACTGGAGTATAACGTCCTCTTCAACCATGTGGGAGAGAAGGACATGCTTTGTGATTTGTCGGGCAAGCCGTGGAGGTATGGCAGGACCAGGAGTCCTGCATTCATCCAGATGCTCATGGAAACATGTACGGATGTTGAAGGCAGGGTCCTCGACGTCACTGCAAATACAGGTGAGAGCGTTAAGTGATTGCGGCACCGAAATTGACACCATTTCCGATTGTGTATGTTTGCTTGTGCGAGGAAACAACTCATTCTTGAGTTTGTCTATGCTTGTGTCGTATGAATTCGCAGGTGCCTGTATGTGGGCGGGAAGGATGTCCAACCGATTTGTGTTCTCATTTGAGGGGGATACGGCCTTGTACGATTTCAATTTGGCGGGCCTACAGCGTCTGCCTCCGACTGAGGATCCCAAAAACGCAGAAGAGGACGTGGAAAGGGAGGAGGAAGAGGAAGAGGAGGAAGTCCAGGAAATTCGTACGATGCAGGGGCGCCCGAAGCTGCTTCATCCAATGCCTGTCTTCGAGTGAGTTGCACCATAGTAAGTGTATTGGTTTTGGTTGTAGGGACCATGCAACCTGCCGATGATTCCCTATTTGAATGCTCTAATGTGCTTTATTCTATGTTTGTGCGTACACTCAGCCTTGCAGGGTCGTCCGACGAGGAAATGCTGGGAGACTTGCCCGAATCGGATTCTGTTGCAGAGGAGGAGACAGAATCACATCGGCCATTCTTTGCCAAAAAATCGTTTCTCGCGAGTCCCCAGAAGCCTTTTTTTCTACCAGCCTATGCAGACACGGCTGCTAGAGAAGCCATCAGGAGGGAGGATAGGCCTACTCGGTTTGAGCAATTGATATTCGGGAATGAGCACAGAATTATAATGAGGCGTGAGGCCAAACATAGAATTGTGAAAGGCAGAGTAGGCAAGTTCGTCATAGAATCCGCGTCCGAGAGCGAGGGGGATGATGAGGACAGTTCCGGCTGGTGAGGATGGTATTTTTGAGGGGAGGGCTTCTCAGAGTAACAGCGGTAGCGGCAGTGCAGGTTCGGAGGCAGGTGGAAGGCAGCCATCCTTGCATGAGGCCGGGGATGCATCGGACAGTGATCGCGGATCCTCACCATAGCAAAGTCTCATTTGGATCCTTTTGTTGTACAGTTCTGAAACACTTAAAGAAAATATTGACGATTTCAAAAATCATTGTGTTCAGACTGCATGTCCGATTCCCTACATTTCTTCCGGCAACCTAAATGTATAATAAAAGCAGAAAAGACGCAAACTTAAGTAAAGAACCCTACAAGTAATTTATGCACACCAGCGAGCCGGGAACTTGAAGCCATGAAAACCCTGCCGTTTCTAACATTCCTATTGGGAATTTCTGCGCCGAAATAGCCCAGTGTGCGCCTTCATAATATGGGCCTTATAAAATTCCACGAAGGAATTACTGCACCAAAATATCACGATGGAAGCCTTCAGCACAAGGCACTTCAGCACATTCCACTAGGGTATTTCGGCGCCGAAATAGCCCGCTCTGCGCCATAAAATACCGCACTATATCACATTTTAAGAGGAGATTTCGGCGCCGAAATACCCCGGCGGATGTCTTCAAATCACCACTTTAGCACACTGCTCTTGGGAATTTCGGCGCCGAAATACCAAGGTCGGTGGTTTTAGGACGGCGGTGGTTTTAGCACAATTTCTTCCCGTAATGTCGTGGCATCTTCTCTGTTGAGCCCCTTCTAGTCCCACTCATTTTCGATCGCCTGTGTGGGTAGCCGTTGCTGGCCAATGGGGGCACGTATTGCCGTTGCCCCAGAGAAGATCACCTGAGAAGGTTTTCCGCATTGGGTTTTCAGCATCTCCGTGCTTAAAAACAACAGTGATTACTTGTCCCTCTCCATTCCCGGTGGGCACACACTTCCTCAATGCCGCCCTGTGTAAGTGCCTTCTGCATTTGACGGAGCGGGATTGGAGGATCGCGATTGCGTGAGCCGGTGATGGGAGACATTATGGTGGAGTTGGACTTCAGTGAAGCTACCAGTGGATACACGCAGGGTGACAAATTTTCGAGCACTTCTGTGGGATTCTCTTTGGGTGAGGCCTGCCAGTGGACAACAGTGGATACTTGTTGTGCGAGATAGACCTGGAAGACGGAGTGTTCGTCTCTTCATCATGAGATGTTGCTGCGGCGAGTTCTGGAGGTCTTACTACCATAACTATACTGCACCTCCACAGTATTTGCTCCCGGATAGGGCTCTTGAGTTGCTCACTCACTCTTCTGGGCCAGGGAATATATTGTTGACACTAAGGGAGAATCGGAACAGGTTTGTCCTAGATGTTTGCGAATTTCACGACGCTGTGGAGGAGGTCCCAATAGGAGGTCTCCAATATCTGCATGTTTTCACGAACGTGACCTCTATAGATATCTTGTATCTTTATGTTCGCCATCTTAATCCAAAAAACGGCAATGCGCAGTGGACGAGTACCGCACCACTCCTTATTCTGGACCTGTGGTTCGACGACTCGGTGGTTCGTGTTGTGAATGTCAACGCAACAGCATAGCGCAGTAAGGATCATTGTGGAGGGTGATTGGAGGGCACAGGCTCTGGGATATGGTAGTTCCACAGGTTTCTTATGCCGTAGTGGTATTTCTGATGATGGAAGCTCGGAGTAGTCGTTGTACAAAATAAAAACTTGTGGTTGCCTGATGTTTTTATTTCGAGCGTCATATCAATGTGGGCTTGATGTTGAGTTGAATGGGGTTTGCAAGTTCAACTATCGTCTGACCCTGAATATATTACCTTGTCAGCACAATGGCTTGTGAGGGCTACAATTTTGTGTCTCTTTCCAGTCCTGCACAATGTTTTACAGTGGTGACGTGGAATAACGGCGCCGAAATACCTCATTCCGCATCCTGGACCAGGAGAAATAGACCCTATTACCGAGGTAAGAGGACATAACACCGTCAATAAAGGCACGAAAATTCCAATTCCGCGGATGCCCGCTCATGAGCTCATAGGCTCATAGGCTCATGGGCTCATGGGCTCATGAAATAGTAAACCTCGTCACCCCTGAAGTAACAAGTCCCCTCTGCAAATGTCGTTCCCACATAGACGTTCCCTGTCAATGATAACCGTTCCCTATGTACGCTGTGACAGGCTGTGTCAAGCTGTGTCGAGTTGTGATTGTGCCGAGCTGTGACTGGCTGTGTAAAGCTGTGTCAAGCTGTGTCGGGCTGTGTCGGCTGTACGAAGCTGTGAGGGAGGGATGTGGAAACTGGCCGATGGTTTCCGCCGGGAATGTAAGTCTTTCGTGGGAAGAGTAACAGTGATCAAACAAGCAAGAAATTTTATGTCTTCTTTCAATGAGTGCTTGAAGACCCCAGATTGAGAGCCCAATCCTGTAGTTTGCAGCCACGGCGGTCAGAGGTTGGAAATTAGCCCAATAACCGGTTTAGTACAAGTATGTACTCGATTTGTGAATCTTTCTTTGAAATCTGGCTCTGCCTCTCAATAGATTTTCTTTGTGTTGTACAAATTTCGCAGATGAGTTGAAGAAGGCACGCCAGCTTGGAAGTCTAACGACATTTGGACGCGGCCTGCCCAGAGGGGGTGAAGTATCAGCTGTAAAATCCCTTGAGAGACAGGAGGGGATTCTTCGATCCCTAGCCCGACATGACCCTCTGGTATGCTTTTTCATTACATCTGAATTTGGTTGCTACAGGAAAGTCTGTTTCAATGTTTAATGAGAGCACCAACCTTCTGAAGTGGTAAACAGTTAAAGAGGGCTGCATACTGGACGGCCGGGCTTGCAGGTGAGCACACGATGTCTTCAGAAAGTAAGCAAGGGGCATCGGGCTGGGCATGGTGTGGGTCTAGCGAGTTGGAGAGCTGCACAAGGCTGAGGTGGCAACGGAGTGGGGGTGCACTGTGCGTGATGTTGATGCCATACTGGCAAAGTACGAGTGGGCAAAGGAGGCAAACAGGCGTGTGATGAAGCTTAAGGAGGAAGGCAAGCCGCTTCCCAAGTCTCTTGACGAAGTTAGTCTCCCGTGTTTGCTGCCTAAGAGCTCTTGTATGTTTTTGTTATGCTCTGGCAGCTGCATTCTCTTCTCAAAATCTCTCCTCCCGCTGTCTCACCAATGGCTTTCCACTGTTTGCCTGTTTCCTACCATCTTTTAATACCTTGAATGATGAAATATATTTGTCCCTATACCTTGAATATAAGGTGGCCATAGCTGGGAGATGAAGGGTCTGGCTTGAGGTTGACACCATGGATTTGTTGGTTGGTGAAGGTGGAAGAGTTGATGGGGGGTCGCTGGAATGCGGCAGCATATGTGAATCTTGCAAAAAGTGGACAACTGAGTCGAAATGCTGCTTGTCCATGCGGCTTTGGAAATAAGTACAAGAGGTGGGTTCTCGCTCTTTTCACAACTCCTCTCATCTCTCTGCCCCATTCCAATGGGAGTGTCGTAAGGCGGAGAGAAGCAATGTTTCTGGCTGCTTTATCTCACACTCATACTTAAACAGATGGATTTTGTGGCTAGATGAGTCAAATTTCAAACTTAAAGCAAAGCAAGTAGTACTATCAAACATCATGTAGCCTGGCAATAAGCTGGCCGTGAGGCATCTGTGGCTTGAACACTATATTACGTTTCACGCAATGTGGTGAGGGCACCTTCTTCTTCGACCTATTTCAGCCTGTTTTATCTCTCATGAGACTCGGCCCTGAGATCCTGTTATCAGAGTCGTCCCTAAATTCTGATGTTGAACTCTGCAAGGTAGCTTGTTGGTGGATCTATGGTGGTTTTGGAGTGATTTTAACATGTTATTGCCAATGTGGCAACAGGAAAGAATCGAAAAACAGATAACAGAGACGAGGAGAAGCTTTGGAATGCTCACCTCAACGATGACCGCAGCTTCTGAAAGAGGATCAAGAGAGGGAGTCCACAATGCCTCTTCTGGCACTTCTGCACATGTGAAGATGTTTTGTGAGGCAGGCAGACTGACAGAGGCTCTCTGCATAGATAGCTGAAGGAGCAGGGATAGAGGGTGGGTCCAGATTCATCTAAGAGGGCCGGATTTCAAGTTCCAGATCACCTATGATTCCTTGTGGAAGGACAGGTACAAGAAACAGATGGTCAACTGCAACCCGCAGCGGCAGCGGTCAGACACTGCTAATGAAGGCACCTTCTTCAACAAATTTCACCCTGTTTTTCCCTCTTATCAGAGTCGGCCCTAAATTTCCGTGTTGAATTCTGCAAGTTAGCTGGTTGAGTGAACCTTTGATAGTTTGGAGTGAATGACATGATACGGCCAATGTGACAACAGAAAAGTATCCATAAACAGGTAACAAAGCTGAGGAGAAGCTGTGGAATGAATACTTCTCTGACCCCAGTTAATGGTGTGACAACTAAGGCAAAAAGGTGAATGCATGTTGGATTACAGAGAGTAGCAGATGCAATTGAGCATACAAACTAGTGTGATAAGTTGAGTTGGGTGTTTCCTAGAACTTCAAGCTCCAAATTACCTATGATTCCCTGTGGATCAATAGCTACAAGAAACCTGCATCGGTAGATGGTCACCTAAAGGCAGCAGCTGCAGCGGCACCTTTGCTAAAATCAGGCACCTCAACCATGACCACAGCTTCTGCAAGGGGATCAAGAGAGGGAGTCCACAATGCCTCTTCTGGCACTTCTGGGCATGTGAAGATGCTTTGTGCGGCAGGCAGTCTGACAGAGGCTCTACAGACTTTAAACAAAGGAGGCATTTCAGCAGATTCAGATACGTATGTCTGTCTCTTGCTTAAGTGCATCAAGATGGAAGGTCTGGAAGCTAGAAAGCAGATGCACACTCACATTATCCAAAGTGTATTCCCGCCAAGTGTTTTTCTACTCAGCACCCTTGTCTACATGTATGTTAAGTGCAGGAGCATCATGGATGTTCACCAAGTGTTCAACAAAATGCCTCAACCATCTTTGATCACGTGGAACGCGATGCTTGCAGGGTATGCACAACAGGGGCGTGGTATGAAGGCCTTGGAGACCTATGATCAAATGATGGGGGAAGGGGTGAAGCCCGACCACATCACGTTTCTGTGCATTTGCAATGCGTGTGCAAGTTTGGCAGCTCTGGAAATGGGTGAAGAGGTGCATGGCGACATTGTCAGAGCTGCAATTGGACCAAATGTCATTCTGAACAATACCCTCGTGGACATGTATGAAAGGAGTGTTCGATAGCTGAACAAGATGTGGTGTCGTGGAGTGCGATGATTGCAGGATATGCATAGCAACGGCGCGGGATGGAGGCTCTGGAACACGATGCGTGCAAAGTATGCACAACAGGGGCGCGGTATGGAGGCTTTGGAGACCTATGAGCAAAAGATGTGCGAAGGGGTGAAGCCTGACCACATCACATTTGTTTGTGGTTGCAATGCGTGTGCAAGCCTGGGAGCTCTGGAAAATGGGAAAGATGTCCATGGTGACATCGTCAAAGCTGGAATTGCACCAGATTCATCCTGAACACTGCCCTAGTGGACATATGCCAAATGTGGGTGGATCGAGGATGCGAAGGGAGTTTTCAACACTGTGGCTGAACGAGATGTGGTGTCGTGGAACACGATGCTTGCAGGGTATGCACAACAGGGGCACAAGATGGAGGCTTTGGAGACCTATGAACAAATGATGGGGGAAGTGGTGAAGCCCGATCACATCACGTTTGTGTGCGTTTGCAGTGCGTATGCAAGCCTGGCAGCCCTGGAAAAGGGCATGGTTGCATCGCCAAAGCTGGAATTGTACCAGATGTGGTTCTGAACAATACCCTTGTGGACATGTATGCCAGATGTGGAATGCGATGATCGCAGAATATGCCCAACATGTTGTCATAGGGAGGTCCTGCAACTATTTGAAGGAATGCAAAAGAACGATTTGAAGTTGGACAACCTTTATATGTGTTCTCTCTGCATGCATCCACACTAGCCTACTGGCTGTGACTGGCTGTGTAAGGCTGTGTCAAACTGTGTCGGGCTGTGTCGGCTGTGCGAAGCTGTGTCAGACTGTGAACCCCCCCTAAAGCCTGTGCCTGTCACCCCTAAGGCTTTTGTTGGTCTCAGTCCACCATCCGTAAGTCTGCGCAAAAATTAAGGGTACCCCACAGAACCCGTAAAAGCGTCTCAGTCCCAAACAGCCCCCTAACAAGACACTACCGGTTACATCATGCCTGGGATGAAATATCTCGTTAAGGATATTCGCACTGTTCTTGCCAAGTACCCTGGTACACCCTTTGCAACTCAGGGACAAATACTCCTTGTTGATGATGAGCCATCAAAGGGCCTCTGAAACCCACCAAATATTGGATTCTTCCCTATTTCATACAAGCCATCACCAAAGGGATTGGTTGACCAGGATGATATCACAAAAGCTGTGTGGCCATATATATTGAAAATGGCTGCAGCTTCAACAGTCGTAGATTACATCAGCGAGAACCCTACCAAGTGTTCTTGTAAGCCTATTGGTCGTGACCATGCCTATTGGGCTTGGTATGGAAGATATGTCGATCCTCGTGTTTGGATCCCACAACAAAATGAACCTGATTACTTTGGTATGTATTTATCCCACTGTTTGTTGTTTATGGAGAATTTGATCTTGAAAGTGTCTTCCACTTGCACTTTTACTTTATCATTTTTTCTACAAATGTTCCACATTTCATGTAACATTTGTCATATGAAAAATTGTTTTGCCCAGTCACATTCAAGGAGCGAATTCAAAAAGAAGAAGAAGAGCTTCGTGATTGGCAAGAATGGCGGGCTTCCCGGCAGGCTTCAAGGGCATCAAGAGATTCAACAAGTAGAGTTCCAAGTAACATTTCGGATGATAATGTTACTACTAGGTTCGAGTTCTCCGAAAGTATTTCCGTTTCATCTGGTGCGGAGACCGTTGCAAGTGGTTGTGGTAACCGGAGGCGTCTTCGAACACATGCCTTGACTGCGAGCCGTTTGGGAGGAGGCTCTGTAATATTAATGGGTTAGTGTAAGCCGTTGTATGGCTTCGAGCCGCTGGATAACATTAAGTCCAACGGATGTACAGTTGACGTTACATTATGTCTGACTGCAACGCCAAAGTTGCAATCTCTAATAAAATATGAATGTTTATCATCAATGTATGCGGACACATTCTTTTATATCATCCTCTTCATCACATGCCATGATTGTTCTATGTTTGGTTTTGTATGTCATCTGATATGGCAACCATTTTTTGCAAAACGTTTTATATATCTGACCTCACATCACGGTGTAATTTATTGCATCCTCCCATTTTTTTCGTGAACGTCAACTTGGTAGTGGATGTTATTCTAAAACCACAATACATACTTATATTGTCTCCAAAAAATATTTGGAGGATTATATTGTGTATAAAATAACCAAAATAATCATATATATCGCTTTATTTCAATAATAAATTTTGTTTATTCATATTTCTCATATTATTTCTGGACCAAACAAAAGTCCAGAATTAGTTAAAATAGTGTTATTTACAGTGTTGCCAATATTTCGACTGGAGAAAAACACTCGCTATCCGAACCGTTTATTGGGGATCCTCTTACGACGAACGGAGAGAGCTCGGTTTTGATGTTCCCAAAAGACTTCTTCGAATCGACAAAGGTCTACATAACTATTGAGGGCGTTGATGTGTGTGAGACAACTTGGTGGACAATTCACGGAATCGGTCGTTCAACCTACATGAAATACAAAAAACTAAGCAGAGAGGGTGTGGATACATCGTTGCACGGGAATTCCGGAGTGAAACGGCCCCGTCCACAAACTCGTCAAGCTGAAGGAAACTTAATGTCGATTATAAACGGAACTTCCGATCTCATGCCTCATAAGACCCGCTGTATTGGAGACGGATGGAGAGATACTCTTCGAGTTCTGCCACCTGAACTGAACTGCAAAAAAATTCGTGAAGAGTGTAATGAGGTCAGTTCTTCTTCTTTTTACCACTTTCCGAATTCTATATTTTTTGGGACCTTCCCTGTTTTGCTTCCACGCAATGTATCAAACCTCTCACTATTAAAGCTTGGGTGATCGCGCGAGGTTTATTCCCCCCTGTCTGTCTTGTAGACGAATAAAATATGTGGGTTGAAGCCTATCTCCCAAGCAGCCGCCAGCAGAATCAGACAACGGATTTTTCCCAATGTCGAGGTTAGAAAAAGTGGTAGCACGTTTGCCAAATGCACAGACTGTGAGATGCTCAAAGACCTAATCAAGAAGTCGGTCAAACGTAGCGATGAGCAGGCCTCGCACAAGAAAGCACTTGATAAGCACCTCAGGCTTCGGGAATCTTGTAGGAGACTCTATCACAGCTGGAGGAATGAGTCAGCTATGATGCCGTCCGAGTTCCTCTGCATCATTCATGACAAGATGGATCATCGAAAAACAGCTATTCCAAGGTTGCAGACGACGAACAAGATGGTCTCCGGCTTAGGTCAGCTTCCAATCTCGCTAACCGACATGGTCACCCACGGCCACGGGGACGGAGCCTACGGACAATACTCTCTGGACTTCTGGCCGGGAGACCCGAACTTCATGATTGGCTCTCTAGCAAGATGCCTCCGCCAACTAGAGAAGCCCTCTTGCCGTGAAAGTCGTAACATCTTTGACAACCCACCTCAGAATTCTTTTTTCGAATATCTCATGAAGGGTAAATCGAGGTGTCTCGACGTCCTGAAACCTTTCGGCGATAAGGAGAAGAAAAAGGAAAAGTCCCACTTCCGCGAAGACTTTACCTGCAGTTGGACAACTGCTTGAAGGAAAACAAAAACAGGTGGATGCTGGCTTTTCTGTCGCTCCTAACTGCGAGAGGAGTGTTTGAGGAGATTCAGATGGGATTTCTCATGGTTGGCCATACCCATGAGGACATCGACGGATTCTTCAGTTATTTATCGAAGAAGCTGAAGCAAAACAACACCTACGTTTTCTCCGATTTTATGAGGTTTTTTATGATCTCTCAAGATCTGCAATTTATTCCTCAAATCATTCAAGAGGTGCCAGATTTCAAGGCGTATGTGGAGGTTGCAATCTCGATGGAAAAGAGGCTTTAGTTGAGCAAACATAAATGCATGTATTTTGATTCTATGTAGATGAAGATGGTTGGCCTGTCATGAAGTTTAAGAAGTTTGCTACTGATTCTGAGTGACTTCCCCAAAAAAGGTGCGGTGAAGATGTGGAAGTCGAATCCCGATGGATCTCCAAAGTTGCCTGTAACAGTACAACCCAGGGCTGTAAAAAAAACACCAATTTGGGGTGTGGGAGATGACTCATCCGATAAACAGTCTTTTATCAAAACTGGAATTAAAAAATATAGGGAGTTTTGGAAGAAGGGGATGTTGCTTGACGATCATTATTGTGACATCATGATACAGTATGATCAATACTGGGAAGCAATCCTTGCAGAACTTGATCTTCCCATTCCTGGAGAATCACGACATTCAATCGCGCTTAAAGAGGGTTTTTGGCCCTCAACCAAGTGGGCTGTCAACCACCACAGAGCCGGACTCCATACACCTCCAGAGGATGATCTGTCGGAAGAAGATGAAGTCATGGAGCCGTATTGTGGCCCCCGGTGTGATAGACCGAAGCAGCCTCTAAATCCGTTCAAGGACATTGAGAACGGATTCTTTGTCTTGGTTCGACCAGTAGATACTGTGACGTTTCCAGTTTGGATGGGGATGGCAATATCGGATGTGGTCCGCGATAGAGGATCCAGGAATTTTAAGAAGGTTCACGTCGAATGGTGGAGACCCAAGAAAGGAGGTAGCCCTTCCAATTTGGACAGGTACAGAGATTGTTGGTCCAAAGTTTGGGAGTTCAATCCAGATGATCCCCCTCAGTGGATTCACATTAACTCTGTCGTTTGGACAATGCCCGCCAGAAAAAACACGACACGTAATAGCTCTAAGAAAATTACTGCGGTGGAGGCAAAGAAAGCACGAGCAAATTTGGATCAACAGTCAGACAATGAAGACAATGCAACCTCGGGCGGAGAACAAGGTTGACAAGGACATATTGTGGAGGTTCACTCCTCGGCATGTTTTCAAGCTAATGTTTTACCTCCACTCTCCATTTGTTTCTCTTCACGTCTTTAAACATTAATCTACTTTCTTTGCCAGCCACCAGCTTTTTTCCGGACCTCATCTCTGTAACGTTTCAGGAACCTCGAGTGATCATCCGGAGTTCCTAGTTTTCCTGATGTCACTGCTTCCTTCTCTTTGCAGTTCCTCTTTCACATTACATCCATTTCTTTTGGTTCTCTGGTTTTCACCAAAGTGTCTTCTCCTCAACAGATTCGCCCATCTCCTTCATTCTCGATCCACATGGTCGTATTGTTGGGCTCAATATGATTGGTCTAAAAAATGTCCTGAGTATAAACCGCGTGGCAATTTGTGAAAGTTGTTGCTTCAATGGACAAGCTTTCTCGCGGTTTACTGCTTTTGAATCTTGTGAATCTTCTCCCATTACTCGTCAGTAGCTTTCTGTAAGTCTGGCTTCATGTACAGAGTTACATTTCCTTTACTGCCTTTTCGGACTATCTTAAGATTCTTCTCAATTTTCTTCATCACTAATCAATCATGAACCTCGCTTTGCCACCTGTTATTCTGTGTCATCTCAGGTCAATTTAACTTGGGTCTGTTTATCTTATTAGGACCTTCTAAAGACAATACTTCTGGGGCCTTTAGTCCTTACATTGTCCTCACCTTAAACCATATACCCTAAACCTAATTCGAATGTTTGATGCGCATTCTTCAAGGGTTACAAGGTTGGGCATATTCCTTGGGATATTTCATTCAAGTCTAATTTCTTAGGTGATAAGTCACTTGTACACTTTCCTAGATTTCTATCATTTTTTTTACTCACATTCCATAATTGTTTGTCCATTTATAGTTCTCTAAACCCTAAACCCTAAGCCCTTAAACGTAACTCGCATTCTTCATAGATTAGATACAATCTGTGGTTGGGAAATTTTATTCCCTAAACCCTAAATCATAGGTGACAAGTCTCTTCCCAATATTTTCTTTTCCATTCATACCGAGTACTATGGTTAGTACCTTCGCAAACTCTATACGCTAAAACCTAATTTCAATGTTTGATGCTTATTTATTTATTACTTCCAATTTTGGGTACGGTCGAAGTGGTGGGGATGATATTTCATGAATTGTTCTACGTATGGGTAAAGACTCAAACTCCATAATTGTTTGTCCATTTACAGTTTTCTAAAACCCTAAACCCTAAACCAAACTCCACTATTTGATTCACATTCCTCATAGAAATTTGGATACAATCTATGGTTGGGATATTTCATTAACAAATTTTCATAGGTGCCAAGTCATTTGTACACTTTCCCATATTTTCTTTTCCATTCATACCAAGTACTATGTTTCAATGTACCCTAGCAAACTCTATAACCTAAAACCTAATTCCAGCTTGGTTCAATGACTTTATAGTTGAATCTACATGACACTCTTCCACAATATTTGGTTGTGATATGAACATCGGAATGATCCCTAAATATTTTGAAACATAATTCACATGTTTCATTGAAATCCAACCTTATTCCATTCAACGTTTTAATCCATCAATTGAAAACTTGCAATACATTGGTTCATGGTACTACTATACTGTAAGCATGGTATGGATGTTTATTTTTCATTTGTATATTATCTTCTTGAATCATCTGTTTATGTCATACATCTATCAATTTATTAATAACTTCATTCAATCGATCTTATCTTTATAATTTTCTGATGCAAAGTACGTCATTCGACTTACCATTCGATGTTATATGAATGGGATTGTGCAACTTCACAAGTTAAATGACTCAATATTCCACGATATTATTATCAATACCTGAATTAATTTTAATTATGTTATTTATTAAGTTTGGTCCGGATTTAAGCCAAAAGTCCGGAATTACTTAAAATATGGTTCTTTGTTATAGTCGGCAAACTTCCAAGTTGTAGGCTCGTGTGCCATCTGGTTCTACGTGGGCCATTGCAAAAGTTGTTTCAGAAACCCTAGGGCCAGTTCTGAAACAATGCATTCTGAACCAGACTCATAGCTATTGGTTGCTGTCAGATGCTTTATTTGCAGCTTTTACTATAAGGCTTCGTTTGAGGAAAGAGTACACTGACAGGCCTTGCATCCCCTACTAGTTTGTGGAGACTTTGACCAGGAGATTGAAATCCTGTATGCAAGGATGAGACTTGCAGTAATGCATGTGTTGGAGCTAGTGTTGGCATTTGCTATTACATTCAGAGCTGCCGCTGCACACAATATGCTAGCACTGCATCTAGATCCTCGTTACAAAGGCTTGCAGATTGTTATGGAGTACAATGGTAGAGATCAAACCCAGGCAGTGGTGGAGGAGTATGACCAACATGTGTTTTTGCCACTTTTAGTGAAAGTGTGGAAGTATCTCAACCATGGACGTGCAAAAAGAGCTCCAACTACCACTACTAATGTGGATGACTCGTTGTGGGGAGCTGCAACATCTTCAGATGAGACCAATATTTCCCTTGTGAAAACGAGCTATATTTGTATCGTCGATTTTCTGTGAATACAGATGATGTGAAATGTCCATTGATTTGGTGGAAGAATCATGAGAAATTTTTTTCTCATGTTATATTTTCGGCACGACAGTTTTTGGGTATTCTCGGGTCTCAAATTGAATGTGAGAGGATCTTTATTAGTGCAGATATTTTGACGAGTTTGCGACGTTGTAGGCTGGGAGTCTTCAACTTGGAGAAGCTGGTGATGATCATGAAGAATTGGCCAACGGATGCAAGGACTGGATGTACTCTACCTGGGCAGACGATGAAATTTTTTCTTGATGCTGAGTGCCAAGGACGATAACATGACTGAACACAAACAAGAGATTAGACTAGAGGTACAAGACTAGACAGGAAGTCAAGGTTGGCGTGGCCGAATGTATGGTGGATAAACATGAATCAAGATGATCTTTATAACAATGGACAAGAGTACAAGATATTAGAACTCAACTTGAATACTGGAATGCTGGAAACTGGACTGCCGTACCAGATACTAGAAACTGGACTGGAGTACTGGAACTGGAAACAAGAATAGCTTGAACTTGTGTTGGCGAGACTGAAGAGTGTCAAGTCTCGCCTCCTATATATACTGGCTACTAGGAAGTTCCCTAAGAAGCTTCCCCAATGGAGGTTTCTTGATGGAGAAGTTTCCAAGGTTAAACAAGGTATCTTGATGGAGAAGTTTCCTCCAAAGGAAGCTTCCTGAGCAGTTTCCCAAGTTACTCTCGGTAATTTGGTAAACTCCCGATAATTTGGTAATTTATGATAACTTATGGTAAATCATGGTAGATCATGATAAATCACGGTAACTTATGATAACATGGTAATTTGATAACTTCTGGTATTTACTTCTGGTAAGTTCCTCTGGGCTATGTCCATGACATCACCCCCTCCTCTAGCGCCGAGTTCCTCGAGGAGCGGTAAAATCTTGGATTTGTTTAGAGTTGGAAAAAATCCAAAATCCGGCGAACGGTACTTGCTAAGTATTCGGCTCTTCGTTCTTGACTCAAATGATTTATAGGTCCCTGCAACCATCGATAGTATCCAACATCTTGAACTTGGGACCACGCAGTGATTTGAACTTTCTGATTTTCGAAGCTGCATTCAAACATGATTTCGTTGCCTTTCGGGTCCGAAGCCTCAACTTCCAACATGATTATCAAACTACGAGTAGGCTCCACTTGCCGTCGTACGGGGTCCAGACGAGGAAGTACGCTTCGCATTGGTGACCCATCGTCTCGAAAGTGTTGACGTAATGTTGAAGGTCGCGAGAGTCGACACGGCTGATCTAGTAGTTGGGTAAGCGACAGCTCCAATGTATCTAGTTCATGTGACTCCATGCTGCCAATATAAGATGCAAGAGTGCTGGAAGTGTAGCTATATATACTGATGTGTGGTGCTCATCCCTCGTTAGTGTGTATCAGGTACACTGAATGTGGAGTCTTCACCTCGAAGCTAACTTGGCTGAGATCATCGTTGTGACGTCTTATTGACGTGTAGCTCGGGTTCGTTCCCACGTTCGTTCGCTGATGTCGTAGCCTTTCCAATGTACGAAATACTCAAGACGTTTATACTTGGTGCGAAAGTCTAGGACTTCGTCGACTTCAATGTACTCGATTTTCTGATTGACTTCGATTGGTGGAGGTGGTACAGAGACTCTCCCTGGAATATTCGATGGATGATACAACTCCAATAATGAAATATGAAAGACTAGATGGATGTGCATACTTCGTGGGAGTTCAAGCCGAAAATTGACCGGATTTATTTGTCAAATAATCTTGAATGGTCCAAGACGTTGATAATCCAACTTCCTTGATGGTCGCGAGGTTTGTATGTCTCATCGAAGAAGCCATATATGATCTCCGACCTTGAACTGGGGTTGGAGTTGACGATGTTGATCTGCATACCCCGTGTATTATTTTTGAGCTTTTGCGATGTGGAATGTAAGCTCCTTGTGAATCGTAGCAAGATGAGTAGCAAGGTTTTCTATAGCAGGGCTTTCAACAGTCTTCATGTGGAAAGGGTTCGCTTGAGGATGATGACCATAATTGGAGAAAAATGGAGTTTGCTTGGTCGAAGAATATATAGTGTTGTTGTAAGCAAACTCAGCTAATGGCAGAAGGTCCGTCCAATTATCTTGGTGATAATTTATCGTATAGTGAAGATACTGCTCCAAAATCTGGTTTACGCGTTCGGTTTGACCATCAGTCTATGGATGATTAGCTGTGGAGAGGTTGATCTTAGTATCCAATATGTGAAATAATCCCCTCCATAAATTTGATATGAACTGTGGTCCTCGATCAGATACGATGTACTTCGGGAGTCCGTGAATGCGGTAGATATTATTGAGGAAGAGTCTTGCAGTTTCATCGCATGTAACCGTCTTATTACATGGAATGAAATGTGCCATCTTTGTAAAACGATCCACAATAACAAGGATTGAGTCGGTGGTCTTGGAAATTGGAAGGTCCGTAATAAAGTCCATAGACAAGGATGACCATGGACCCTTATGAATGGGTAATGGTTGAAGAAGGCCGTAAGGTCGATGTCGTGGTCCCTTCCCCCTAGTACAGGTGTAACAAAATTTTATAAATTCTTTTACGAGTTTCCATATCTGCGGCCACCAATAGTCCCTGGATATCAATTCCATTGTTTTGTTGAAGCCGAAATGTCATGCAGCCGGAAGATCATGACATGTTTGAAGAATTCGAAGTCGTGTAGGTCTTGGAGGTACCTAGAGAAGTCCCTCGAAATGAAGTAAGTCATCTTTGAATTCGAAGTCGTTTGTAGCATGTGGGTTGTCTCGAGGTCGATTTAGTTGACTTCGTAGTGTCGTAGCAAATTAGTCGTTCTTCAGTGCTTCTTGAATCTACTTTATGATCTCTGCATCGTCACAGGTGGACATAGATAACATATTAGATTTGTTGGTTTCAAGATGATGGATTTCTGCTGGTCAAAAGCTGTTTCCCTTTTTTTCGGCGCAAGATACGATCGTCGAGAAAGAGCATCGGGTTTCCCTTGAAGATGTCCAGGGCGATAGGTAATAACAAAATCAAACTTTGCTAGTGACATACCCCATCTTGCTTGACGTCGATTGAAAACACGAGCACTCATAAAATATTCGAGGTTTTTGTGATCAATGTAGACAGTGACCTGATGTTTAGCTCCCTCCAATAGATGACGTCACTCCTCAAAAACATCGATGATCGCTAGAAGTTCTTTGTCGTGGATTTCATAATTGATCTCTGCAGCGGAAAATTTGCGAGAACGAAAACCAACAGGGTGAAGTCGGTCATCCGTACCGTATTGAGAGAGTATAGCGCCAAGTGCAAAGTCCGATGCATCTGCTTCCAAAAAGAATGGTTTAGATGGGTCTGCATGTACCAGTATTGGAGCCGTTGTAAATGTCTGCTTCAGTCTTTCAAATGCCTGGTCAGTATTCTCATCCCATACAAATTTGTCCTTCCCTCTGAGTCGTGTCAATGGTGCAGCAATTTTGGAGTAGTCCTTGATAAAGATTCTATAGAAATTTGCAAATCCCAGAAAACATTGTTCATATCGGACCGAAGTTGGTTTAATCTACTCGATGATGGTTTGTATTTTCTTCTGATCCAAAAAGACGCCTTATAGTGTAGCTCAGAAATTCGACCTCAAATTGATGAAAAATATATTTTTCCAACTTGACATATAATCATTTTTCTTTTAATTTATCAAGGACAAGGCGTACATGGCGGCCATGTTCTTCTTCATTCTGTGAAAATATCAAAATGTCGTCCAAATAGATGACTACAAAGTCATCTAAAAATTCTTGAATGATGTCATTCATCATATGTTAGAAAATTGCTGGAACATTTGTAAGACCGAAAGACATAACACTGTATTCAAAATGTCCATACCTTGTTCGAAAAACTGTTTTCCATTCGTCTCTTTCTTTTATCCGTACAAGGTTATAAGCTCATCTCAAGTTAATTTTGGTGAAAATCTTCGCTCGTCCCAGCTAGTCGAGAAGCCCAAAAATTAGCGGCAACGGATAACGATTCTTAATTGTGACTTTGTTGAGACCGCGATAGTCTACACACATGCATAATGATCCGTCATTCTTTTTCACTAACAAGATATGCGTCCCCGCATGTGATTTTGAATGTCGGATGAAGTTCTTCGACAAATTTTCATCAATGTATTCACGTAATGCAGTCAACTCTGTTTGGGATAAGTTATAGATTGGGCCGAATGGTGGTTGGGCTCCTTCTTGTAACTCAATTGCACAGTCATAAAGTCGATGTTCTGGCATATGTCTGCATTTTTCTTATCGAAGATATCCTTGAAATCTTGATATTGAGTGGGTAATGTTGAAGTATCTTCGTCTGTTGTGGTCTTGAACGGAGTCGCATAAAGTGCAAATGCCGCATCTTTTTTGATAGCTCTCATGAAAGCTCTAGCTCCAAGGAACATGGGTTGAATACCTTTGATATTTCTACATTTTTGTCTTGCAGAAATTTTTCGCGATCGCTAGTCGATGTCAGGATTGTGAAGTACGAACCAGGGAAGTCCAATAATCACATGATTCGTTGGAGACTGGATGACGTTGAAAACAATATGTAATGCTTGATCTTTAAACTTCACTTAGCTTCACTTCAAGGGGTCGAGTTTCATGACTTCAACGGGGGCCGATAATTTCTTCTTTACAATCGTTAAATCGTGTTGTTTCGCAAAGTTTTTGTCAATAAAACATGATGAAGCCCCTGAGTCCAAAAGTGTTTCTACAGAGATATCTCGATTTTGCACTCTGATTTTTACCAGAACTGTGAAGCAAGGTGCAGGGTCTGGAGGTAGAAAGAGACATTTTTTTGGTGAGGAATTTGTGGTGTCCAGCCGCATGGTCCCTACTGTGACTGGACATCTTCGTTTTTCGACCTCCTCGTATCGAACACTTGAATTGCGCCCCGAGTTTTGAATCTTCTCTTGTTGGGGCAGTTAAATGCTATGTGATCTTCTTCTCCGCAATAGAAGCATAATCCATTCGAGCGTCGTCTTTTGTTTTTCTTGTGGCGTCAATGGCTTGAATCGGATAGCATCAATCTGTATAGGATCACTACCGGATGTCTGATGGATTGTTGTGTTTGGTACCGTAGTAGCAGCGGCATGATGCGTCGTCAACCATCCAGATCGCTTCTCTTGACGTCTTTCGAACAAACGATTATCGCATGCAATGACTTGGGTGATGAATTCGCTCAGCGTGCTCACGTTTGGCATAGTCAGCAACAAATCTTTTATATCATTTTTTAGTCCATATCGAAACTAACTAATGAGGTTCTTCTCATTCCAGTCGAGGTCGCACGCAAGTTGTCGAAATTCGGCAGCATAAACAGAAGCAGGACGTGCTCCTTGTCAAAGATTTCGCATCTTTGTCTCTGCAACTCTCTCTCTATCATTCTCTCCAAACGTTGCAATGAACTCGGACATGAATGCTTCAAAATTGTATAAATAAATGCGAATTTTTTTTCTAATAGCGGTGCAAACCAAGATACGGCAGTGCCTGAGAGAAGGGTGCCCACGAATCCCACTTGAATACCTTCATCGGGGTAGCGTTGTAGATGTAGTCGTAGGAACGGTCGTACTTATTGAACAAAACCGCGAAATCTTGATCTTGTCCTATCAAATTTCTCGGGCGTGCTGATCTTTGGTTCTCTCGTAATCTGTTGAAGAGGAACCGTTGCAGTAGGAGCTGTTGTAGTAGGGTCTCGTATGGTTGAAAATCCATTGTTCGACTCCTTTAATTCTGAAATTTGTTGTTGCAAATTGTGGAGAGCGTTGTCAAGATCTTGAGACTGATCAGCTTGTAATTGGGCGGTAGAGGTGCGAAGTTCTTGCATCTGGAGCTGAACACTCTGCAATGTGGCGATTATTTCCGCAAATGTGCCTTTCATCTTAACTAACTAAGGAACAAACTTTAGTTTCGCCAAAATGTCAAGGACGAGAACATGACTGAACACAAATAAGAGATCAGACTAGAGGTACAAGACTAGACAAGAAGTCAAGGTCGGCGTGGCTAAATGCATGGAATGCTGGAAACTGAATTCGAGTACTGGAACTGGAAACAAGAGTAGCTTGAACTTGTGTTGGCGAGACTGAAGTGTGTCCAGTCTCGCCTCCTATATATACTAGCTACTAGGAAATTTCCTAAGAAGCTTCCCCAATGGAGGTTTCTTGATGATGGAGAAGTTTCCTTAAACAAAGGTTTCTTGATGGAGAAATTTCCTTAAACAAAAGAGGTATCTTGATAGAGAAGTTTTCTCCAAAGGAAGCTTCATGAGCAGTTTCTCAAGTTACTCTCGGTAATTTGATAAACTTCCGGTAACTTAGTAACTAATGATATCTTATGGTAAATCATGGTAGATCTTGATAACTTGATAACTTTTGGTATTTACTTCTGGTAAGTTCCTCTGGGCTATATCCGTGATACTGAGGATGAGCTACTAGAAGACTACGAGGAGGAGCTTCAGGATGCAGACTACTTTGAAGATGAACCACACAAATACTATGAACTGGAGTTAAATGTTTGGTACCTGCAGTTTAGAAGCTTTGATTTCAGACTTCTCTTAGTGCACGAAGCAACAATGTTTTGAACACCAGATATTTTTTTACCTTCCTGTTGCTATTGGGAACTATCCATGATGTACATTTTCAATCAGAGTGATTCTGTTGCATTGTTATTGGCAATCCCATCAATCCTCTGCTTATCTACAACATATGTCTGCCTTATGCCTGTCAATATGGAGGAATCCAGTGACTCCATTTTGAGAACCGATAGTCAACAACTTTTGCTTAGGTTTTTTTCTTTTTGTTCTGATGCCTATCCATTGCAGGATTCCAGTTTGCTCGTAACAGCTCTCTCTACCAACCCAGAGTATTTGTGGAATAAGGTATGCATGGTGGAATGTCTTTCTCATCCCTTCCGACTGCGTGTTACAACATTGGTAGATAACTGCAAGGCCCTTTCAGATCAGGTTGCCAAGCAGATAGTGGTTTTACAGGATATAAAAGAGGAAAGACGGTGAAAGTAACGAGAAACCAATTATTTTTAAGCTGGTAAGGAAGAAGTTGGTTTTCCCTTTGTGATGAGATTGTGAAGGATATATTAATATGATGTGTTAGGCTCCATAAAGTGATTGCTGAAGTGGATCAGTCTTGCATATGTAATATGAAATGAAATTTCTTCTTTGGAACGGTTGAGTACTGATTCTCTATATTCCGGGTGATATTGCTACAGACATTTCTAGTTGCTGGCAAGGAGTGTGAGCATGGCTGCCGTCTCTGAGGATGGAGAAGACTCCCTGGGCAACCATTTTCTGGTCGCATTGGACTTGGGAAAATGTACTAGTAAATGATCTCTTGGAGTTTTTCCATGCCGCTTACTTTTCCCAATATTACTTCCCATTTGTGAAATAATTATAATATATCTTTGGCGAGCATAGAGCTAGGTACGTTACATTATACTTATCAGAACTAATTCTATTAGCCTCGGATCATGTCTAATTTGTTCAAGCAAATTTCACAGGCCTGGATGGAGACGATCTTGTCCTTTTGCTAAAAATGGCTCTCTCCCTCTCTGATCCAGCCTTGGCCTACCTGAGCGACAAAGCTCTTTTTGGGTTTTCTGGAACACGCTTGCTGCAGCTCATCATCCTCAGGGAAACACAGGTGTACCACCAGGAAAAGGAATTGAGTTTTAAGGAGGGAATGAGTGGCTGTAAAACAAGTTGTATGATGAATGTTATGAATTTTTGGGAACATGCTTTATCCCTCCCCATCTTGAGAGTTGGACATAGTAAATGGTGGACAAGATAGATTTCTTCTTCTTTGTCAATCAACCCTATGCTACCAACTGCCCCCAACAGGGTCATTGTGGAAATGTACTTAACAATCTTGGCATAAGATCCTTGATATGGGTACTTGTCCAGGAATTAAGTAATATCTCGAACATTTTCGTTTGTGTAATTTTGTCTCCTCTTTCTGGTCAAAGGGAACAACATTTGCAATTGTGCTTATGTGTGGTCATAGGCAGTAGGCCTGGTGACAGGACTCGGGCAGAGTGGTGGTATTTATTTGAGGTGTTAGAGGGTGTGAAATGTACGCTATGCGGGGGGAGAGGCCAGCACGTGGCTGCCAGAGTTCATCCCCCGGATGGAAAATGGCGCCGAATTTCCATCCGAGGGGGCTTTGATGAAGTAGTCTGTGGGGCAGAGGCCGGCACGTGGCTGCCAGAGTTGTTGGGTCTTCTCAACACAACAGCAATAATAGCTACATGTAAGAGCCACATAGTCAGCCATATAAATAAAGGCATCTCCTCTTTTGGATGCCAACTAATACAAACCAAATTGTTCATGCATGTAGAATTTTAAGCCCACAAATTGCCTTGAGAGCAAACGTGCACAACATTCATTTGCAATAACTTAGTGTGATATGTAGTTTGCAGTAGGTAGCAATGAGATTATTTTTCATATGCAATTGTGCTATTCATATATGATACACCCATCAAGTGTTTTTTCAATATATATACTAGATTATACCACATTTCAGATACCAGTATATGTACTAGCTGGTAGTACTTGAGCAAATTTGAATTCATACCATTGCATAAGTGATTGCTCATTTCTCAATATCCATACCAGATAGATATATGACTTAAAATATCCCTAGTATCAATGTTCCCCTGGTATATCATTTTGGAAGCCATCTATACATCAGGACCAGCCTGGTATCAAAAAATGTTGATACCAGACTAACACTGGTTTAAATTGGGACTCAGACATTGGATTTAGGAGATTATAGCAAAATATTTTACCCCATTTAGTGAATGTGAAAATTTTCATGGAAAAGAGTTTTATTGGAAACATTGCAATATCGAGATTGATTTTTCTTCATACAGGCTCTGCATAATTGGATATATATAACAATTAAAAATTCCATCCCCAAAATTAGATCAAGATTTTAAAAATTGTGAAAGGAGGTTTTGTCTGTAAAATCTGGGCTGATAGACTGAATGTTTATACTGCTTACCCAAGTACACCCATGACATAGTTTTGTTTTATAATTTCTCAGTTTAACACGAGTTTCAAATTGTAACAAAGGCTATTTTCCAAGGTCGAAACATAGGAGAGGATTAGACGGAGTGAGGGCACATGTGTTGGAATGGGTGAAATGTGAGGGCACCTGTAGAGGGTAGCATAATAGAGGCTAGAAGAGAAACAAGTCCGAGAGTTTTCCAGAAGCAGGATGAGGGAGTGTACATCTTCTAAAAGACTTCACCGCCTACAGTCAATATATAAAGAGGGTAAAGAGCTACATTTTACAGGCTCACCTACCTGCAAGCAAAGCCACTCATTACAAATACATGGATTTCTGGCCAGTTCTTGCCGGTCCTAATGTACTCTGGGTCCTACCATGATATACTAGTACAATACTGGTTAGTAAACCTAACTCAAAAGAATTAAAAAAATTCACCACTCAGACAACGAGTTTCACACCACACCACAGATGCTTTCAAGGATCCTCTGCTTGGTTTTTAAGTTTTCCTCATTGTGGATGCAAGCAATAAATGTCCAAAAAACAGCTCAACGACGATTCCGACACTTGAGAACTTACATATAATTTATTATTTTGGGATTTAAGGTGACAGCCCAACGAAAAATGATAAGGTAATAGTCTAACAGCGCGGAACAGTCCCTCATACAGTCGATCCATATTCTCTTCATGGAATTCAGATAGAGCTAACATTGAAATATCATTGGGATACATTCCAGAGAACAGATCAGATCAGCTGACAGTAAAATCATGTTGAAACCCCAGTACACAAACATCGGAGGACAGTTTCGGCTCAATGGTAGCAAACACGCATCCACACACAGCAGAAACAAAGACCTTCACCTGAGATAAATCCCAGTGTCCTACTAAGGATGAGTAAATTGTATCTGATCGTATGGACACCATGAGAACTTCATAGGAAAACAATCAATGGCCCCAGAGTTTGTCTCAGATAGAATTCTATGGTGTATAGTCATATCAGCACGGATAACTAAGTATGGTGCATGACATCTTATCCTCATCATCGACAACCTCTTTCCCTGTCCAACCAGAATGATCAAATGTCCAGCCACCTTTAACAGCCAATCTCATCTCAATCGAGACAAACAGTATCACTACTACCATACGCCTACAACTATTTCATGACATCAAAACTGATGGCAGAGAAAGGGAAAAAAATGACAACTCAACACTACAGAAGGAAAATATCGAAAGGGCTTGACAAACAAGGAACGGCTGCTCATGTATAGTGTTGGAACGGAGATTTCTCTTCAACGCCCACCATAAGAGGGCTCAAAGCGAGCTGGGATTATCCAGTAATCATAGCAGCATGACACTAAAATAAACCATTACAGATTACGAATGCAAGACCAATAGTATACAATGATTGCTCAGTTAACCGCAACAGGATTGGAGTCTCATCGGCCCCACCTCGTCAGGAGGGGCACTCGACAACCCTTCACTTCTCATCCTTGCAACTACTCGTGGCAGAGATCACTCAGTACTTCTTAGAGGTATTATCCCACAGCAGGCCAAGGCCTTTCGGCGGATTGACAATTAGATGCTCATCACCGTGATCATCTGCCCCTCGAGTGCCGAGGAAACCAAACAAGACCAAAATATAGCAAAATTCTCTAGTTCATAGCGTCGAAGTACCCGAACTGCGTTAACCTACCTGGACACAAACAATCCTAAACCCCAAACCAGATTAGTCTTTCTTCCAGACATACCGATTCCAGAAGTCCAAATCTGGAGATATGAGATTAAGCTTCACCTGAACACATTGATAAAGATCCAGGTTGTTAAGCAAAAACCTATATTGTTCTAGGCGATTTTCAGCGCTCATGTGCCACCAAGTTCAAGCACACGAGCGACTCTAGTCCATCGCCAGCATGTCTACTCAACCCCGTAAAGAAAATGGTTAGGGAAGCACTCCTAACAAATGGAGAGCAGGCTGCTTATCATTCGATCGATGCCAATACCTCAATTTACAAGATGCACGGCAGTAGCACATGAACGTATTGACGGGACTGGTTTCAAATCGAAACAAAATACGGAACACGGAAATCTCCCCTGCACTACATGCCGGGAAGCGCATAAGAGGTTCCGATCGTATTAGGTAAAGCCATACGATCGGGATGTGATAGAACCGCTCAGACCCTTAGATGTTCTGCAAGTTTGAGATATTTTCAGTCAAAAGACTGATTATCAAGTCTCATCACCGCGGTCTGTGCAACTAAAACGCTGAAATCACCACCTGCGCCACTCAATACCACATTCCCAGCCATCTCTAAACCAGCCAAACATAACCTCCCAGATACAACATGCACTATCGAACAAACTACACCACATTCGACATGTTACCAGGAACAGATCCACTACCTCGCGACACAGACTAGCCGCAGTGCTAAAGACAACACGCCAACACGAAGAAGCCCGTGCACATCTCAGTCGCAGTAACGAGTCAAACAGGAGAAGAGCACTGAAACTGTTTGCTGCTCTTTCGCACTACTCGCAAGCAAGCATTTTCGATGCCCTCCATCTGTGCACACCATCCATGCCAGCATACCTGGAGTACAACCTAGTTGCAGGAGCACCAACAAGCACCACCAAAACCAGACCCATCCCGAGAGAGAGACAATCCAGAGAAGCGATCAAAGAGAAGAGATGCTTCAAACGAACGATGGCGGCGACTTATAGGGTTTCTCCAAAGCCCTAAGGCGCTTGCGACCGCCGGATCTCATCAACGACCTCCGGATATTCTTCACTTAAGAACCGTCGGTCGCCACAGCGATTGATTGATTCATCCATGTGTGGATGAATACACTAGCAGGCTAAGCAGTTGCTAACATCCTATAAGATGCTTAGGTTCGATTGTAAGGTCCCATAAGATTCGCTAGATTCGCTAGAAGAATCGCTCAAGTTCAAACCTCGGGCACCATTTGTTATGGACTTGACCATGACGACAATTTGCAGGTTACATTCATCCTGGCGTTCACCAGTGGATGGATGATGTATGGTTGTCTCGGGATTGGGGTCAGGTCGACATGTCGGTCTGAGCAGATCGAGGTCTGGAATGACGTGAGCAAATCTGGAGAAGGCAGTCCTCCTCGCTGACGCTGGGAGCAGGGGAGAGAGAAGACATGGGAGCTCCACTGGAATGGCAATGGAGGATTTGGTATCGCTGTTTCGTAGGGCTGGCTTTGGCCGCTGGATGGACTGTACCTTCTGTCACGCAGGTGTCAGCATTGGAATCCCTTCCCTTCAGAGTGCTACATGGTGTGGTCCTCTCCCTTCACCCATTCTCCTGTGCGTTCTTTGAGCTGTGTGGCTATCGGTGATAATCGCTTCAAATCATTCTAGCTCTTGCAGGAAATGGAATTTTATTGTATTTTTATCGTCTTCTCCCTATCAGCTTCCTCGTCTTCTTTGAGTTGGCCAGTGAACTGCTTTTGCCATTGAACTGCTTTTAGAACTGGAATCATGCAGCACAAATGGAAATCTTCCAGAGTCGAGATAAGACTTGCTTATACGTTTCTCAAGCGGCAAAGCAAATCAGTTCACTACACTAGCTGATCAATAGCAAATGCTGCTTTGTCCAGCTCTTTTTAACGTAAGAGGAAAGCTCTGGATTTCCTTCCTTTACCCTAGTATTTTTCTAGTTTATGTTTGTTTTACGTTAGTATGTTGGCTGCCCAGGCCTGGGATATTCATTCCCGGCTTGTTTAGCTAAGTGGTTCGAAGAATTGTCAAAAGTCACTACTTCTTTCGTCCGTCAAACTTTCCGGTTTGGCCTGGGTATCTTCCAATTTCCAGGTGTCTCTCCATGATCACCTTCACAGTCATGTAGAGGTTAACTCCTTGCGAACTCTTTGTCTGCTCTCTCTTTCTTTATCCATGGCAATGTATTCCCCAAAAAGGATTTCCCCTACTGTCTATTTAACTTGCGACATAAATAACAATCGCAAATCGATCAGCCAGGATACTTCAATCGCCTTGAGTGTTCATATCCTTTTATGTCTAATTACACAACCAATCCTGCAGTCACTCCTTTTGTTAATTACCAAATAGTAGTGTCACCTAGTTAACTTCCAAATGCATAAGTTTGTATATATCAATAATTTCTTCAGAGATGTCCTTAAGCTTCAAACTACTTTGGGGATGGATTGGCACATGGTTGGCAGGCATTGGAGACCAATGCGACAATGAGGGGATTACACGATTTACACAGCTATTGAGCAGCATGTCAGGAGCTGTGGGATTTTGCATGTTGTGACTCCTATCTGTCAGCCTTCTATGCATCCGTTTTTGTTTTGCAATGAAGCAATAATGATCTGCTTTAAACTCCTGTTCGTTGTTGGCCAGTCTCGCTGGTACCTAGTGGAACAACAGTTGGTTCTACTCCACGATCCTATGAGTTAAAAAGTCTGAATATCTGGATAGATCTCTAGAGTGATCCCAAGTCAGCGGCGCTGAACCAGACAGAGACGGCTGAAAGAAGCTGCACCTCGTCTTTCCGACCCTCGGGTTGTAGCATCACAAAACCCATATGTAACATTTTGGATTATTATCTGGAATTGTCACTGTGGGTGACGGGCCACACAAGTGATACTAAGTCTTTTGGGTGGTGGTCCCCACTGGGTTGTCCTTAGTCCATGGTCTCACACTACAGATATTATTTCTTCTGAAGTTTGTTTAAAAGAACTTCCAAATATAGAGCTACAGTGTCAGATAGGGCAGACTCATGGAATGCAGAATGTAGAATGTAGAGCTGGCTGGCTGTCTCACCTTATGAAGTTTAGGTTAATACAAATGTGAAGGCAGACGAGGGTCTGCAATCACACGCAATGGATTTACCCGAGACAGCATCCCCCCTAGAAATTGCTCTGACATGTCCACCTGATCTTTTGGGTCTTCCTGATTTGGCATTCTGAAATTGAAGCTCTGGATTAGACGAGCCACGCATATCTGCACGAAGAGCATTCCCAATGGCATTCCTGGACATTGACGTCTTCCTGCTCCAAAGGGTAATAGATTAAAGTGCTGGCCTTTTACGTCGATCTCAGGTTGCGTAACAAATCTCCCTGGGTCAAACTCAAGGGGCCTTTCCCAGGTAGCGGGATCCCTTTGGATAGCGTAGATGTTGACGAGCAGGCGTGTTGGAGCTTGTAATTGATAGCCTGCTACTTGGCACTTCTCTATTGACTCACGCGGCACTGACAAAGGTGCAGGGGGATGAAGACGGAGCACCTCCTTTATAACAGCCTGGAGGTAAGAGAGACTGGGAAGGTCAGATTCCTCCACCCTGCGGCTGGTACCAACCACAGAGTCCAGCTCATCCTGCACACGCATCATAACTTGGGGATGTCGCAAGAGCTCTGCTATTGCCCAGTCTGCTGCGCTCGAGGAAGTATCTGTTCCAGCGATAATCATATCCTGCATGGAAACAAGCATTTTTTATTGAGCTAAATCATTCAATTGGTCATTCTCAAGGACCTGCAACAACTTCTATCAAGAGTCGAAAGATTCAACCAGTTGAAAAGATACTAGCTTGCCTGTGTGCCAATGCATTAGAAAACATTGATCAGTAGACAGCTAAGTGAGCAAACTCTTGAATATTTCCAGCATGCGTACACTGTGTCCCCTTCCTCATCTATGTGCGTGCACATCGGTAGCCTCCATTCCCAGTCTATGTACAAAGATACAAGGAAAAGGTCTGAAGGTGCAGATCATGCTTTAATAAGAGCTCGAAAGTAAGTTCTAGATATATAATGTACGTGTTAAGTTACAATCCTACTGCTGCAGAGAGACTGAACATTACTTGTATCAAAACTTTCACTGTAGCTTCAGGAAGAAAGCCCAGTCCATCTTCTGAAGGGGTGGACAACAAGGTGTCAACGAAGTCCTTGGGGTCATGAGTATTAGTTGGACCGTCGCCTCCATGTTTGCTTCCTAGTACAGCATGTTTCCTGTTGAGAATCTCTCCCATTATTTCGTCTGCTCTGTTCTTCACCTTCCACATTTGGGCATCGTAGCCTAAAATTCTCGTGACACGTTGAAGGTATGGAATGAAGTCACCAATCATGATTCCCGCTTGAGCCCTGAGCAAGCTGAGAACCAACCCCTTGAGTTGTTGGCCAGTCTCCTGCTGACCCACCTTGTCGGCGCCAAAGTATCTGCGGGGCAAGAATCGTCCTGGGTCACATTTTAAACCTGAGATCATGTGAACAGATTTTGGCCAGGATTATAAGGTTCCAGTACAGGATATGCAGTGCACAGTTTTCTCGATCTAGTTCTTGACTTAGAGCACGTCAATCCGACCCTCATCCGATCCTCCTTCGATTAACAAGTGATGGGCCACCGTCTAACAATTCACAAACTTTACTTCAATATCCTGAAACCAGACTAGAGACAGCGGAGGGGGTTTAGGGCGATTTCACCGTACCTCTTGTCCAGCATCAGGCGTGTGATGACGTTGTCTGTCAGATTCCCCACCTTGAGAGTGATGTTCACTTCTTTCCCTTCTTGTGCATCTAGCAAGATGGACCTCACTGTTGCGTTTATCTCCTCCGTTCTACCTGGACGAGACGCATCCAGGCGCTTGGGTGAAAAGAGCTCCATCGCGCAGATTTTCCTCAAGTACCGCCAGTAGGGACCATAAGGCGCCCACACGAGGTCAGTGAAGTTGTTGGTGACGATAGCTCCAGACATGGATGGCGGGCGGCTTGCAAACACCTTATCATTGGATTTGAGAAAATCTCTTGCTGATTCTGCACTAGAGATTATAACAGTGGGCGCGGAGCCCAAGCGCATATACATGATGGGTCCATATCTAGTAGCGAGGGTCTGTAGTGCCTGGTGGGCGAGGCCTCCCATCTGATGGAGATTCCCTATTACTGGCCAAGCGCGTGGTCCTGGGGGAAGCTTGAGAGAATTGCCCCCACGAAGGAACAGGCCCTTAGCCAACAGGCTTACTGTGACTATGCCCGCAAGCACAAGCATCGTCATGTTGCGTTGAGGCCGCCATACACTAGTTGCTTCAGCTGATAGTAAGCTTATGTTGGAGAGACTCTCGTTTAGAGTCACCATCTGGGTCCTTGGATCAGCACTAGCAATGCTGCCGAGAGAGCCTGGGCTGGGGAGAGAGGGTGGCGAAAGAGGCAAGTCTGCTTCAGTGATGAGCCAGGTAACTCGGGCCTATATATCTCCTCACTGAAGTCAAACGCCGCTGTCAGCAAACGTCCACCATAGAACTGTATATTTCTGGGCTCGCAGTAACCATTTCATATTCAACATATTGTCGCCACAGTGTCAAGCCTTTCTGACCTGCTCGTAAGTGGGATTCTTGAGGTCCAAGTCCAAAAGCATCATGGTTTACTTTGGGAGAAGGTCCCCTTTCGGTGGACGGTAGCTGCTGTTCCACACCATCCCTTGCAAGGCTATCGTGGCATTTTGTCAACAGTATTTGTGAACCACATCAGTATAATATGTCACTATACATCTCACGTGGGCATCGTGGAGCAGTGTTCGACACCTAAGTTCACTGGCTTCGGATTCTTGCTTGGGAAACAAATATACTTCTTCCATAAAACGCCCGGAATAGTGGGGCGGTGGGGAAACACATGTAGATGAAATCAGTTTGTCCGAGTTTCCTGGTGCTACTCGAGATCTATAAAAACGTTGGGATGTTATTAGTTCTTACTTTAGCTGCTATGTAGTTTGCAGATGCGTTGTTTATGCTTGGGGAGGTAAGAAAAAAACTGGTGTCACGGATGGTTGTTGCACTTGCCCGTTTTGTATTAGAACAACTTGCTTGTTTTAAGCTTTCATTTACTCCCAATTCTTGCATGTATTCCACACGTATGGTTGATCCTGCGAAGTTGACCATGGTTTTGAGGTTCCGACTTCAGACAGCCTTGTTAGTTGGAGGACAATTCTCTATCCCCTTGGACTTTGTGTCGACTTGTTCTCCTGCGTTGGTTAATGGGGAGGGATCCTCACTCGACCCGGATCCAAAGGCATGAGGCTAGCTAGCAACGAATCATCTCTCGAGTGACAGTGAATAACTTGAAAATAAATCAGTCACAACATCAGTACACACACTAGAGACGGGCCTCGGCTATCCATTTCTATTTCCAATCGTTTTCCTGGGAGGAAAACAAATGGGAGCAAGAAGTTGAAGCAAGGATATGCGAGGAGCTGCAAATCATGCACGTCCTAACGTCTTGTCTGCCTTCCCATTCTCGCAGTCCGCACCTCCTAAGCATATCAATCCATTGCTCAGGATCTTCTGCGCAAAATTAGCACGACTTTCTCATTGAACTATTTTTGCATGACGCGGTGGCCCGGCAGCATCTCTGTGGAACCCTTCCCCTCCATGTCCAATTTCTGGCAAGGAAGGAAGACTCGCGCTCACGCGTGAGGGGCCGCCGCCTTCGCTTACCGGACTGTTTGGGAGTCACATGGCCGTCAGCGAACCTGACTTAACCTCTGCTCTACTCTGGTCGGCGGCCTTCATCCGGTGCTCGGATGAATGAACATTGCTCAAATTCACCACTTTCATTATTTCTTATGTTTGATGTTCATGAAGCTGTGTTATAATAAAATAAATAAAGTAAAATAAAACTAAAGCTGATTGAGGGTATCCCTGGAGGGCTCTCTATTGGACTACAATGCTAAGGGGTTTCTGAAGTGTGGCCTACTTCCTACCCCTTTTGTGGTTGAAAATAAAGAGAAAAAATACAGAAAAAAAGTTTCAAGACAGATGTAGATAAAATATTTCATCCAATATTTATAGATGAAGTATGTAAACAGGATGTAGTTATATGATCTAGTTGGTGCATGTTTGACTGGTGAGATATTCATAGAGACACATTGCTCAGCAATCAGTGTGACTACACCGCCCTTCACCATGCAAAAATGCTCCATATGAAGGCCGAAAAAATCTGGGCCGCTAAAAGAAAGGCAAGAAAACAATCTGAACCTTCCAGCATGAAGGGTTGGAGAAAAATGAATCTTGCAAATGAAAGGCCAAGTTCAATAATGAAGGGGCCAGCCGGCGGAGGGGGCAGTAGCCGCAAGGCCACGTGGCTTTTAGATACGCCTTCTCTCCAACAATGAAAGGTTCAACTAGTTTTTCTCACCTCGTGAACCGTGCCAAGCACCTATACCCCAACCAAGTTGCAACCTATCCAATTCCAATGGCTATTATCAATTTGCCAAATTCCAAATGGCCGTTGCATGCCCAACAGTGTAGAGCCGAAAATGTTTTTTTAAGAATTTCTTATTTAGAAGGCTTTATTAAATTAAATAGAGTTGGCTTTATGAGTAACTCACATAATCCCAAGAAGAGGGACTACGATGCAGCATGAAGGTCAACATGGAGTTGGACTATTTACTGAATTTTTTTCACCTAAATATAGTTATTATGGGGACTTAGGATAATGAATATAGGTCTTATGATAGGTCTTTTTAAGGACGGTTTCTTGATGATGTTTCTTCAACAATTCATAGCAAACTCAAAATTGACTCCAAAATTGCATCTGAAATTTGTTCTACGTGGGGGGCTATGCATATTATGACATATATTTCAGAGAACATATTCTTCAATAGAATTGGACAAATAAAATTCACTGATCTGAAAAGACAGTTTTAGGGAAGGTATTCATAGGTTTTTTGTGGACTTTCTGGAATATGAAAAGAGCTCTATTTGATGTCTATTGTACTGAAATATCAAATTTATGTTACAGGGCAAACTCACCGAATGGCCGCCAAAAAGAATGAAGGGTTGTCAAAATTACAGCCCTTAACCCCTTAAGGACTCACTAGGCAACCTGAATCGACCCACAACGGATTTTGTGGATGTAATTGGACGACCTCTATGTCTGAAGCAATCCTGGAGCCCTGCTCCTCATGCGCCAAGGAAATTATTTGCGCCCGAAAAAACAGAAACTCCATCGGCTAGGAATTTTCAAGTATTCAGTCTTGGGTAAAAATAGGGAAGTCGAGTAGAGTAGACTACCACACATGGTCGGTTGCATAGGCCCACTGGCATTAGCTTAGAATGGGAAAATAAATTTGGCTCGATGTCACTCTGCCACACATGGAAAGTGTGAATTTTGCTTTGCATTCAAAATTGGGGACACCCTTGGCCATGGGAAGTGTTTTTACCCCCCCAAATTATGACTCCACTACATATTGAGATTACTTTTAATTAGTGGATGGTCCTGCTGAGAAAGTTCAGAAAGTTCAGAAAATGAAAAAATCAGGATTGAAGTAAATTACAACAGATTCATAGAGATAACATACTACACACGGGTTTGAGAGTTTTGTTTGTTGAACCTGTAGGAAATGGAGTCCTGTTGAGAAGTTTGACAATCCCAGTGCCGCAAGCCGCAACTTCGCCAACCCCAATCACTCCACCTGCACCAAGCCCCTCATTGACCCTGTTCCTGTACTTCTGCAGCAACCACAACCACAACCACAACCAACTTAGCATACCCCGAAGATAGGAAAAACTACTTACACTGGTACTGAAACCAAGAGTTGTAGCGTTTGTGGCGGCACCAAAATGGAAGCCACTAGTGAGTCGCTTGAAACTTAACCCACATAATACTAGAACTATCTAAAAAGTCAACTAGTGAACTACTAAAAATAGCTAGTGACTACCTACGTGGCCCACACCCTACAATCATGGGCCATGTGCTCGCCCCCCTTTTTTTTTGGCTTTGTTTTGACACCTCCCTGCCACCTCATTCGTCCCTCTAATTCCTGGACCACAATAAATCTTGGACCACTCTAGAAACAGGCCCGAATGAAACTGCTCTACATATTCACATGAAAAAAATTCCTTTTGTTTTTGGCTGTTGGGGCTAAAATTAGGTGATAGTGTATTTTCAGTGACACACATTCTTCTTGACACCCATTCTGAATGTGGAAGGATTCTACAAGGAAAATTCCATATAGGAATTCATTCGTCAATTTTTGCCCTTCATGAGCATAGATTTGGTGGGCCATCCCCAAAATAGTACCTACCCTAACTACATTCTTTGAATCTTCCTACCCCTATTATGAACCTTACACACATCCCTACGTACTACATCTCTATGCTCATCAAATTTGGAGAATTTTACCGTTGTATTTGCCAGATTATAAATAGAAACATAGAGTGAATATTCCATGTGGACCGAAAAATTCCTCTGAAATTTCGGCCAGATATCTGCCGGGTATTACACCAAGTATAGGATTTGTTTTTGTATTTTCATAACCGCCGGTTATGCATCTAATCCGGATATTAAATGGTGTGGTTCCGGATACATTGATATCCTGCTGTTAATATCCAGATGACTCTATATTCGCCCAACACTGGTACTACCGTACTACTACTAACCACTCTTGGGTGGGTACACAGGTTAGACTCGGATATATACCAAGTTATATACAGGGGTATGTGCAGCCCTGACAGCCGGGCCCATCACTGCCATCACTGCTTAGGGCAGAGCATGCCCTTAAAGTGTTCACAGGCCTGTCCTGTTAAACTAATTAAATTAATACCTAATAGATAAATATACATTATTTATTTAACTAAATACAATCAATGGTTTTTATCCTAGTTAATATCGGCAATTGAGAACCGGTATTTAGAACCGCCGGTTATCATATAAGAAATGGATTTATTGATAGTAGGCGAGGGGTGAAAAAAAATCTTGTCCCAGCAGGTTATTAGAATTTGTAAAATTTCAAATAACGGGAACGGTAGGTTATCTAAAAACAAATTAAGTATATAGCCACAACAGCCATTTATGAAGTTTTTTAAAGAGCCACCAAACACTATTATTTTCTCTTCCCACTAACTTGTTCAAGGTGTTTCCCTTGTTGTTTTGTTTTTACTTTTAGCATGCATTGTAGTGGCAAGTTAGTTATCCTCCCCACCCACCTTGGTATTTGACATTGAATAACTGAAAAGACAAGTTTTTTTCTATTAATATTAAAGAAAGGGGACGGAGGCCCTTTAAATCATATTAAAAAGGAGTCTTGGAAAAAATAACCAAGACTGGAGGCCATGAGGCAGTACAAGCGGGTACAAGCTGAAAGTTAATTTTTGTGCAGATATGTACAACTTTACTATACTATTGCACAAGAATGTGTTGACTTGTCCAAATCAATACATGAATTTAGACGTTTGTTTTGTTTTGTTTTGTTTGTTTTGTTTGTTTTATAGCGTCGTTGAGATCTCCCAAACCGCGGGCCCAGCGCTGGTGCTTGGTGCCGTTCGAAAGCCCTCGGCGAGGAGGGGTGCACCGGCTTGGTCTCATGGTTTTTGGACATGCGGTGAGGAAGATGTGGAATTCCGAGTGCTTTTGGTAGCTGGAAATTCACAAAAAATAGCAAAGTGGGCTTTCATGGAGCAATGATTGGCCCTTCACGTGGGAGATTTGGAATTTCAAGTACTTTTAGTTGCTGGAAATTTACAAATATAGCAAAATGGGCATTCCTGGACAATGGTTGGAGCCGAAAGATATCAAGGGAAAGGGAGGGGAAAGGTCTCTGGTTCAAATCTGGTCGTAGGCTCTGTGGAAAAAAAAATGATGAGATAAGGCTAAAACGATTTTCAAGTACTTTTGGTTGCTGGACAATGGTTGGAGCCTCGATTGGAGAGATATCAAGGAAAAGGTCTCCGGTTCAAATCAGGTCATAGATTCCGTAGAAAAACTAATGATTAGACTTGGATGACTTAGATGACATTGGACACTTGGGCCAACGGCAAAGGCTTCACACTTGGGGCTAGACATAGGAGACGCACTTGAATGCATAAGAGATTGCACTTGGGCTTAGATGACCCTGGACACTTGGGCCAACGGCACAGGCTACCCTAGTCAATACATGAAGTGAGACATTTGTTTTGTTTTGTAGTGTTGCTGAGATCTCCCAAACCGTGGGGCCCAGCATGGGTGCTTGGTGCCGTTGGAAAGCCCTCGATGAGGAGGGGTGCACCGCCTTGGTCTCATGATTTTTGGAGCGATGAGGGAGAAGTGGAATTCCAAGTACTTTTGGTCGCTGGAAATTCACAAAAAATAGCAAAAAATGGCAAAGTGGGCATTCCTGGACAATGGTTGGAGCCTCGATGGGAGAGATATCAAGGGAAAGGTCTCCGGTTCAAATCTGGTCGTAGGCTATGTGGAAAAAAACTGATTGGACTTGGATGACATTGGACACTTGGGCCAACGACACAGGCTATCCTAGGGCCTAGAGGTTGCACTTGGGCCTCGACATAGGAGACGCACTTGGATACATAGGAAATTGCACCAGGTACATAGGAGATTGGACTTGCGCTGGGAGATGCACTTGGATACATGAATAGAAGATTGCAGTTGGATACATAGGAAATTACACTTGGTCTTAGATTTCAATTCTTCACATATGGGGCAAACGGCATAGGCTACACTAGAGGTCGCACTTGGGCCTCAACATAGCCTCAACATAGGAGACGCACAGGGATACATAAAAGATCTTACACTTGGGCTTTGATGACATTGGACACTTGGGCCAACGGCACAGGCTACCCTAGAGGTCGCATTTGGGCCTCCACATAGGAGACGCACTTGGATACATAGGGGATTACACTTGGACTTAGATGACACTGGACACTTGGGCCAACGGCACAGGCTACCCTAGTATTATATAAACAAAGCAACCAGTGACACCAAGGCCAAAGTCACTCACATCATCCGCAAGGATACAAATGAATACATTTTTGTCAACCAGTACGTGCTAGGTCCCCCTCAAGTATGGTAGCTAGGCTGGGCCATGCATGGCGAAAATTAAAATATTTTATTCTTAATTAATAAAGTGATGACAATAACACTGACCCAAAATAACTTTGTAAGTAAAAACTAAAACCATCTTAACGATTTAGTTGAAATTGATCAAAACTATTTTTCAAAGCTTGATCTGTCAAGGTCCAAAATACTCCATTATAGCATCATCAAACGGCGTGAGTAGGACTAAGACTAAGAGCGCCGCATGTAGTTTCAACAATGGGTTTTTTTTTTGGACTATTTGTGTAGAGTATCATGTAGCAATTAAGGAATCAATTTACACTTCTTTCGGCAGGCGTCATATTTTTTCCCCTTGTAGGAAGAGTCAAGAACACTTTACGGTTTGAAACATTCTTGGAGTGGAGGAGCATGTCAGTGTGGGGTTTAACTCGGAGAAGGACCAAGAGCTTATACAATATAGTTTGGAAAAGCATGAAACATGTGAGAAGTTCTTAATTTGTAATGAAGAGAGTTCTAGAATTGATGGGATCTATAGTAAGTATCCATAGTGTCCCAAAGGGACTACGAGAGACAGCGTAGAGAGTATGTACATTTTAATAAAGCTCCATCCAATCGATCAACTTTTTTTTTTTTTTTTTTGGAAATAGGGGGAAGCCTTGGACATCACATTGGAAAAGGGAGAGTACACAAGGAAAAAAGGCAGATGAAGGCAGATGCTCAACTAATATAAAACACAAATAACACTCCCAAGACCTATGTTGGATCATGTGAGCATATGTTCTTTATATGTACAAATGGCATATGATTTGAGCCAAAGCCTAGAAGTAAAAAACCTTGCTTGGTTTTTCTAGTCGCTTTCTTTGCCTTGTGCATAGGTTTGTCCCTCAAGACTTTGGTGTGTATGCGTGGTGGTGACTGGGGTTTTTAGCCCCGTAGAATAAAATGCATGAGGACTTCCTGACGCCGCCAACCAAAAAGAAATATTTGGCTAGCATTGAATAGTATATGTATACATAGGTTCCCCCATATACCTGGTTCCTATGCACCTAATTCCATGACTCAAAAGCTTATATACATTTGTTTCTCTAAGTTCAAGAATTTTAAATTTGATGAGACCTATTGCTTAGAAGATTCCAAACTATAAATCTTGAATGATTGCTTCACATTTGCCATCAATACACATTTGATTTGGAGTCACGAAATTATTAGCAGTGGAATAATATGCACCCCAACATGAACGGAAAAGAAAATCCGCCAATGGGCTAGGTGCAGGACGCCGTGGAGTAGGTTGTGGAGTTTGCATGTGGGGCCCCACATGGCCATTGCATATAATCGTCACTTCTACCCTGCATGCAATTGTCATGTGGGACCCCATGAAGCTTTTAGATATATGGATAATTTTTTATAGAGAGTGGGAAGGATGGAAATGAGGTCCTTTGGATTGTTTTATAGCAAGATTGAAGGTGTAGAGAGAAGGATAAAGAGAGGTCCAACAGAGGAGACGGGAGCAGGGCTGCAAAAGTTGGCAATGGTACAGTTATGGAGAACAAGACGATTATAAAAAAGGAACAGTTGCAAATATTTTTCTCGGTTGTTTGTGTTGTCAATGCTTACATAAAAAAATATTGTAGGTGCCTTATATTCCAATGTAGTCAACATTGATATACCTATCATGATTTTTCTACTAAAAAATAGCTTCTACTACTTTCTTCACGTCATTTTAATCCCCTCTATTTCAATTTTGTTGAAAGCCATGGTCTGAGTGAAAGACACACTTCTAGATACAATAAGAATGGACGAGAGTCCAATATATACAATTCTTGATCGCTATATCAACGCTGGTGAATAGGCCAATATGGAACTTAGCTCAATCTAAATATTCTGTGGACCACCTTAATCTACTCTACATATATGCATTACATAAATGCATAATTAGTTGACGAGTTATCAACAATAGTCTGTCCAATATTTGGCTTTACGTTACATGCGGAATCTAATGTCAAGATAAGTTTAAAGCTGACTATAGTAAGTCACAGGTTGGGAGTATTATTTCAACACCCTCTATCACTCCCAACTCTCTCTACATGGGACTATGATCTTGGAGATCCTAAGTTGTAATAGAACTAATTCCTATCATGTTTCTGAGTGTCTCAAATTGTATCCAGCCAAGATGCTTTGTAAAGATATTCGCCTGTTATTCTCGAGTGGGAATGTACTCTAAGTTAATGTCACATTCTTCCAATCTTTCTCGCACATCATGGTGTTGGATCTCTATATGTTTTGTTCTAGCATGAAAGATTGGATTTTTGACTAACTTGATACTATTCTGATTATCGCACCATAATGTGACTGGTTGAGAGGATTCTTGAATCGTAAGTTCAATCAACAAGTTTCTCAACCACACACTCTCTTTCGTGCCCTTAGATTATTGCTTTGTACCCCACTTTTGTAGATGATATTAAAGCTACAGTAGGTTGGCGTTTAAGAGCTCCATGTAATTGGAGAATCTCCCAACTTGAAAAGATACCCAATTGTCGATTTCTTGTTCAGTATCTCCTGCCCAATCTGAGTCAACATAGCCAGTCAAAATCGGTTCCCTCTTCCCCCACGTCCTAGGTCAGCCCATAGTCAAGAATGCCTTTTATGTATCTCAAGATTTGCTTTACAACATTCAAATGAGCAACTTGCGGTGTTGATAAAAGTCAAATGACGATGCTTACTGCGATGACAATGTCAAATCTGGTTTGGATGAGATATATGAGCTTTCCCACCATTCTCATGTACAGTGTAGCATCACAACATGACGAATCATGTTACAAGTTTGAGACCCTCATGCATTGGTACTTTGCTTGGGAAGCAATATGCCATTTCAAATTCCTTGAGAGCTGCACCTTGAGGTCCTTGTCAATAATAGGTCATCCACGTACAAGAGTAGAATAACATATATATTTTCCTCTATCAAATTTGTAATGGAGGTTGTGATCATGTTCACTTCTTTTGAATCCTTGTGAAAAAAGAAAATTGTGGATGCATTCATACCAGGCACATGGAGCCTGCTTGAGCCCATAGAATGCTCTCCATAATCGACAAACCTTGGCCTCTTGTCTTTAAGCAACGAATCCCTCTGGTTGCATCATATAAACTTCTTCTTTTAATTTGTCATTCAGAAAGGCCGTTTTCACGTCTAAATGCGTGATATCCCATTTTGTCTGAGTTATAAAAGCAACCATCAGCGGATAGTTCTTCACGTACAGGGGAAAACTTTCTTGATAATCCAATCCCTCATGTTATTCAAAACCTCTAGGTGTTATATGAGCTTTAAGCTTATAATCAACTTTTCATGTGGCATCATACTTGGTTTTGAACACCCGTTAGAAAAAATTAGAACCTTCCTTGGAGGTAGATCAACTAGGAATGTTCATGTAAATCGAATCAATTTTGCTCTCTGTGGCCAATTTCCATCCAGGATTTGAAATTGCTTATGTAACACTAATAGGTTACAACTTCATGAATATCTGTAGCTACAAAATAGTCAATAAATTTTACGGTGCTCCTCTAACTCGAGTTGACCTTCTTATCTCGGGAGACTCCAACATCTGGACAGATGGATGCTCATAATCGAGTGGAGTTAGAGGTGGCAGTTCTAGTGAGAGCAACCTTGCATTAGGAGATGCACTTGTTGAAAAGTCGGGAGCCGTATTGGGTAAGCCGACATCCATTGTTTGTTCAATTACCGGAGGTATCTCAGCCAAAGGTGAGGCTATGTTTGGTGCCAAACCTCTAGCGTAATATTCTTCACTGAGACAGATTGGGTTGGTTTGACTATCCCCTTAGTATTTTCATCAAATTTTACATCCTTAGATACTCAAATCTTCCTCAACACATGGTCAAACCATCAATATGCTTTTGAACTAGCATCGTAACCCACAAAGATACACCGAGTAGTCTTAGTATCTGAAAGTTTGTACAGACCATTGTCATGATTGTCTCTAGTTCCTTTTGCAAGGATTTTTCGAGGATCCTTGCGATTGAAGATAAGACATGACTTTGAATCAAAACATACGATACATCATTTGTCAGTGCCAACTGAGAGCAATACCCGACCCGTAAAGAACATCTCTGATGTCTTTAAATTCTTCACTAGGGAGGCGGAAAGTTACAGGACCCTTGCCTTAGACAGGGATTATTTGTCCATTGGCAGTTTTCATTGTACTAGTGTGACTGCTAATCTTCATGAAGTCAATCGCAGTTCTTTGTCCAGTGACGTGTTGAGTTGTCCCGGAGTCTTGAACCATTCTTTATTCTTTGCAATATTAGGCTAGTCAAGAATGTAAGCCGCATCGTGGTACTTCTCATTTTCTTTGGTGGCAAGGTTGACTTCAAACATTGGATCTTTGGTGTCTCTACTTTTGTCTTCAACGTTCATAGCAGTTAGAGCTGCTTCAAACATTGTGCTTGAGTCGTCATGTTTTTCTCCCCTCCTATGGTGGCCTCCTTATGAACCACATTTTTCTGTTGACGAGGTGCTTGTCTAGGTCACCTAGGCTTGCAACATTCTTTGGACTAGTCCAGACATGCCACAATTGAAGCACCGGGTTCCATGTTTGCGACGATACTGTATAGTGTTATTGTTATCGTGGTCTCCGAAACTTGATTTGTCTCCATATTCGGGGCGCTGGTCGTGTTGAACGTGTGTGTCATGCGTAGTGAAAGTTCCTGGCCTATGTCGAACAAAGTATAGTGCTTCATCTGGAGCTTTTGATGAAGCTCTCAGCATATCTCATGGCTTCTTCATGCAATAGGCGTCATATAATGACATCAAGTAGAGGGTACTAGGACCCTAGAGTAGAAAATCCTTGGAAAAATGAGTCATAAGTCGCAGGTAAACTAGAAAACAAGACCCGAATAATTTCTTCATCATTTTGATCGCACAACTTGTTAGATGAAAACCAATTTCATTGAACTCTCTAAGATAAGAGTACAAGCCCAACTCCTCGTGCATTTTGAGAGCTCGTAAAGTTTGGTTCGCAACAAAAGTTTCCTGGTGATATATATCCCGAGACTCGTATAATTTATGATCAAAAAACCAACAGTCTCTAGGATTTATATGGTCTCGCGCTAATACTAAATATTGCCAATACAACTCAGATTGCTCCCCCCATGACACCTTTCTCTCAATCAACATTGCATACCCCTCACTTATAAGTCAACAGAAAATAGAAATTAACACAAATAGCAAGGAGGCTACATCCTGGCCACAGCCCTTATTACCTCCACATACCAGAATCTGCAAACAAAACTACCATCATCCACAACACAAGCGGTTAACCTCCATATTGCCAAGTGAACTGCAATCCGTGCTGCTCGATAGCCAAAAGCGCCTATCATATTGCTTACTGTGGCATAAACGCGCACATACATGGATGCAAACGTTGCATGGCGATTGGCCGCTACAGTTAAAGGAAACAAACAAAGCACTAATGACAAACTTGGAATCATTTAGATATTGGACCCTAACCCAAAATATCGCTCTAAGCATTCAACCTGCTCATACCTTAGCCTTTCTCGACCCAACAATCAAGCTCCACCTCCACCATAATGTTGGCTGGCTAAGATTTCACGTAACTTGGGTAGCTTTTCGGCTCCAAATGTCTACTCCACAATCAATGCACTGCAACTATCCAAAATGTCCCATTCGGCTGATAATTCAACCCCATCAACACTACGCTTATCCTCACTTTGAGTGCTCCTCGATAACCACCCTATGCAAACACACAGCCAGGCACTTCGCCCAACATGCAGACATAAACAGCCCTTATACTCTATCCTCCAGCAAGGTGAGAGCAAGCTATGTCTTCAACACTTCAACATGCACCCATAGTCACTTCACCAAGCAACACTTCATGCTTCATCCCCCCGCTCTCCCCCCCTTGCACCTTACCACTAGTTCTGCGATCACACCCACCTTATCGCTCACCATGAACACAAAAACCCAAAGCACCCTGTCGGGTGTTGACGCTGCTCTCAATGTTCCACCCTTACAAGATGAGAGAATGTCCCCAACGAGCTCGTCTACCTTCAAACGCAGTCTCGACGACCTCCATCTCGGAGACACGCTTACATCAAATAATGCTCAGTCGATACTCCTCAAGCGAGCAACAAGCGACGATGACAGCTCTCAATCAAATCACACCACCACCAACAAGAAAGGAACTCGCAGTCACCACAAACACAGAAGCAGTATTCTGTCCACCTCTGGCTTGGGTATCCTACTATGGAGAGCCTAGCAAGGGAAGCTGGTGCCCCTATTGTACAAGACTGCAGATCTGTCGCTGAACTATTGCAGTTGGGCATCTCCGAATCGGAATGTGTAGAAATACTCCAGTGTCCAAAGGCCTTCCCCAGGACTCACCAGATACTATATCCATCGCAAAGGCCGGACAAAAGAGAGGACAATTCTATCATCTCACGCAGCTCCCCAAACCGCAGACTGCACCCTGCGACTGGGCTCTCATTTGGATATCACATTCTAATCCGATTAGAGAAAGGGCGCCCCATGAAATGCACAGAAGTCACGGCAAAAACAAAAGCAAGGCTATCCTACATGGGAATACCACTTGGCAACGAGGTGCTGCACCCTGTCTCAGCTTTTGGACATAAGAAAGACCCCATGGTGTGGTCAGGTCTTATCAAGATCTGCCTCAAATACCCAGAAAAGGATGGCATTGACTTGCTCTTGGGCAACCGAGCATTCATACTCACCTTAGCGGAAGGCAATCCCGTGCAGGGCAAAGTTGAAAAAAGTTTTGAAACTGAAAGCACGGGAGACTGGCTATCCCTCCACATCAAGGGCTCAACGATGGAAGGGCTGCCAGCTACTCAGATCACATCAAATATTATCTACGAGGCATACAACGCAGGGATCGACCTGGAAATCCTATATGTTGGTAAGCCTACCACACAATCTAATTTTGGATTTCTTTACACAGCATCGGAAGAGACTCGTGCGTTATCTCTGTCACATGGATTGCGACACGAGCACGAAATGCTCGAGGTGGCCGAACGATACCAAACTCTAAATGGCACGGACATCCCCCCCAAAACGCTCAAACTGATAGAGAAGCCCTGACCGTAGTGATCAGGCACCACAAACTGACCACACCACAGAAGGTTATTAGCGATGCTATACTGCACATGATCGGGAAGGATAACGTCACCAACATGTTCTTCACCAACGCTCAGTCAGAAAAAGTTTTGCACAATGGTACACTCCACGTTACGTGTAAGAACGCAACGATATACAATCTTTGGCAGGACAGGCCCCATGTCAGCTTTATGGGTCGAAACATCAAGTTCACTCCACATGCCCAAAGCTTAAATGGTGATACCCCACCGGATCCAGAGACGCTCAAGAGGTTGAAGATTACTGATATCAACAAAGCACTTGCTAACACGGTAGAGTCACTCCAGTTTCAGGCTCCCCCCAGCACCGGTTCCCTCAAACAAGAACTGCTATCAATCATGGAAAAACAAAATGTGAGCACAAACGGGAGATCGCCAACTTCAAGCATGATGTGGTCTAGGGGATTGAAGCGCAAACCTCGAACTATATGAACTCCCTAAAAGCCAAGGTCTCGGATGAACTGGCGCTCAGTATGTCAGCCTACCAGACTCAGTTCGATACGCTTATGCACAAACTCCCAGAGTTTGCTCTTACCCGCTTGACTGGGGTTTCAACTCAGCAGACACTGGCACTTACCCCATCCTCAACTCTTTTCAAGTACCAAGTCCCAACAACCACCAAGGCTGACGGACAGATACAAGACCAGGCATCCCTTGTAGATCTGGAGAAAACTGACACATACTCACCTAGCACCTCGCACAAGCGACTTGGCAATGAGTGACAAAGGTCAGAACCCCCACTACTCATGTTGTAAAGATCTCGCCCAGACCCGGAATAGACACCAGTCTTTGGGTCAATTTTTGATTCTGTTTGTTTTACCTGTACTACTTCTACTTTCAATGCAATTTCATGTGATGCGCACAGGGATTTCTAAGTGTAGATACACAAAATCTCTTCTGTGTGACTCTTGTAACCAGACCCCTGTTTCTATGCAAGTTATGTCAAAGCTAATGTCCCCATACCAGACTAGGCTATCTCTGTCTCGAAGCACTAACATTTGCGAGACATATGCCATGATTCACAAACTCAAACCTGATGCACAGATCACACAACACCCCCTGGTTCCCATGCTGCCTTACATTTCACCAGCCTACCATTACAAATTCACTGTTATTGAGCAGTGTACCAATTTATTTATTCCTCCATACCAAATACATGAGTGGACACCACTCTACCTCTATCCAGCTGCACTACTGCAGCCAGCCCTACTAACCTCCTCTGCCTTTGCCACCAATATGCTGCATACAGTACCAAGTCAACCCCTCTGCCCTCATGTTCATCTCCACCACAAACTCTTGCTGACGTCTTATCTTCGTACATATACTAAGCACCATAATTGGAAATATGCTCCACACTACTGTGTACCATTAACCTCAAGTAATTTAAATACTACCCAACATAGAGTCACATCCTGCCATCATCTTATATGCCCACTGAGTTGTCCATATAAACAGCATATAAGACCCACAGTTGCTACACCCATGCTCTAGCCTATATTGTCCAGCCCCAACTTGCTTGTGAAAATACCACACCCAACAACACAAATCCCATCCAAAAAAACGAGCTTCCCAAATATACATGCCCTCCCCATTAAGTGGTTTCACACAAGCATGTCTGATACTCATTATCTATCCCCAGTCACACATAGCATTTTCACTCTGTGCAGTCAAGATAACTATTGCTGCATAGTTCATCAAAACCCCGCCTCCTCCAGCCTTATATCTGAGGGACTACATCACTCTGTTTACATAGTTTCTACCTTATCCCTGAATATTAAAACTAAAGGCCCCCAAACATTGCGCCCCTCAATAGCAGCCACTTCTTCATACAACCGCCGTCACATTCAAACCCTTCAACCAAACGCCCCACTCCAAGTCATCCACAAACTGCACATATTTCAGCAATCTGCCACCTATCTGCTCATCCTAAATCTTTTAAAGAATCCGACCATTCCTCTCTCCTCAGCACAGTCTTAAATACTACAAGTGCTCTTAACTACTACTTACAAATGCACTGTAGCACCCAATACTACATACTTACTAGCTCTAGTAACTCTGTTCCACCCCACAACTTACCAAAGCGGTCTAACCCCACACTAAATCCTACACTCCACACTTTGATTCTCAATTTGCGACCAGTTGTCACCAAAAAACACCTAACTACGATATACTCACAAAGAAGGAAGTGCAAACTATGCAGCTCCAAGACAGTAGTATCCATTCCCCTTACCATTTTCAAACTCCATCTGTGTACACCCTGTCACGAAAATCTGTCACACAAAGCTTGCACCAAATAAAATCTGGCTCTGCAACGTCACTCAATATTATCCGTACATTGAATGCCAAATACAAAATAACACTGTTCATACCTCTCGGGCCCCCAAGCAGACTACAAATACTGTCAAGCAGTTATTACCACATGCAGGTAGCTCTGTGTCTATAATTGAGGCAACACCTCCTCCCAAGCAACTGCCCTGCTACGACACACATCAGTTCTGTAGGCCACAGATTCCTCATATCCAAGGGTACCTCACATTACAACACAACCAATGTGAACTAACCCCTCCTGCAGCACTTAAAATAAGCACCCACCCTCTGAGGAAAAACCAAGAAGGCAGCTTGGTCTTGGCCATGCTGATGCTAACCATCACACACTGTCCCCTTCATGTCCATTTCCAAAATATATCCATATACACTGCCGCCACAGTTTGACATTCAACAAGAACTCATACCAAATAAAATAGGGCCTCAACTCACCACTGAATATTGCCCATGCGCTGCAAACTGCCCCCCCCAAATACACAGCTCCAAGTTAATTCCACTATACTATGCCCTACACCAAAGTTTCCAGCAAGATCCCCCCTACATATTCACCCTGACTAGCACCTCCGACTACACAGGGCTAGCAAAATCTAGCCACATTACATCTAACATTAGCCCGCAGGATCTTGGCAAGCCAGAACACAAGCAGCTATGCTCACCAAAACTTTGCCCCCGAGATAACATCGCTACCATCCCTCACAGACCCATGCTGGCTGTAAGTAACATTCCACCCTTACTGAACACAGGGAGCTCTTTGACTACACTCCCTTATTGCTTATTACCCACTTACAAAAATCAAAAAGTGCGCCATGCCCAGGCTGCAACTCAAACATGCCCCAACACACAGTCTTAACATGCAGCAAAAATGTATCTCCATCACACCCTATTATATCATCACAACGCTACTGACCCATCTGACTGGGCAATCACGGAACATTACCCCAAAACATCTGGTGCACTCGTTAACCTGCATGCTAAATACAAACTTTTCGACCCTCCACCTCCAGTGCACTTGCCAGTACTATCACACAACTATACTGCCCCCATTCACTGGGTGGTCTCAAACAGCCAGCACTGGCCCTCATTATCTTGTCCTATGTCACACCATCAGCCCACACCCTAGTCAAGGTCACTTCTGCTTCACAAATCAAACAACACCCCAAAACCACCAAGCCAACAACCAAACTACACTGTCAATGCACATGACTGCCTTAAATCCCTACACACTACACACACCTAGTGTAGTGTATATATATTGCCAAACACAAATATTATATACCACACTTTCCTACACTACAACTAGCATTACCCCACAGAAAAATAACAAACCCGAACATAGACATTTCTGCTCACCAAAACTTGGTCCACAAATTACCTTAGCTACTACTCCTCCAAATTCATGTATGCAAATGGTAAGTGCCAAGCAACCCTTGTTTAATACATATGGCCTGCTGTGCCTGAACACTGTAACATCCCTACTACCTTGGCCCACCATAGAAGATACAATACTTGCTGGAAGAAAAAACTACATTTACACAAAACCCCCCACATTAATCAGATCATATGACTATGCTACACATCTCCTAGGGTTCAGACATATATACCTGCTAGCGATCTCTCATACCATAACAGCACCCCCGACCTCTCTGGTTGGCCACATGGAGAACATTACTCGGCTACTGGAGCCTCTCTGTCTGATAATGCATCACGCTGTACTAACCCCGCTTGCCCCCCCCCCCATTCCCCTATCCATACAAAAAATGGACACTCCAATTCCAAAATTCCATTACAAAACAAATTGGATACAATCACATGCCCCTTCAAAAATCATATGTACGGCTTGCTACATCCATTGACCATAATATAAAACCCCAATGCTGGATACCTTGTTACTGTGCCACCTTTGCTACTCTGGACTTGTCGTCCTACCCCCACAATGCTCTGCAAAATCGCAATAACTGCAAACCCATGAACAACTGTATGCCACCCATTACCATTACCTGGCACAATCAATCTACTTCATGGAACCCCATTTACTGGCCTCCGTACACAACCCTCAGAACAACACATACCTCAACAAAGACTGCTCCATCCTCTATGCCAAATAACTACTACAAAAAAACAGCCGCATACCTATATACTACACAATTAAAACAAACTGAATGCCAAATACTCACTCCCTGCTATGACTACAACAAACAACTACCAGCAGTTAACAACCCTTTTCAAAGTAGCAAAAATAGGTCAACACGGACTGCAAGAGTTACTGAATATGATTCTGAATCAGGATATATAACCGCCAACACTCTCCTGCTGCTCCTCCCCAATGAATTCCTTCTGTTGAAAATACAAACCCACATCCTGCTTTGCAAGCCAAGAGTCTCCTGCCCCCATTGTAGCTGCCACCGGAACCCCAAATTAAAACTACTCCCCACTCTTCATAATATTAGCACTGCAATCACAGTACCAAAACATAAATCCAAGCTCGCCTATTACTGTACAGATGTTGTATTAACGGAACCAAGGCATGTAACCAAATTCTCTTACTGTCCCACAGCCGCCAAAACACGACATTTGACACTCAACTCCCTTCAACGTAAAAGCCATATAAAAACACATCGCCTCTGTGAATTGGGCATCCCGCGCGCTACAAGTTCCATTCCATGCTCTCTCAAATTCAGACACACCACACATACTCAGGAAAAGGCCCTAAATATACATCGAACACTGAACCAACATCCTATATGGAAATGCTCAGCAGACTTTCTAGTACCAAGGCCACAAATATTCCCAGAAATAACTACTTTCATAACTAACCAACACCAGCCCCTCATAACCATATGCCATCTACAGAAACACCTCCCCCCTCACTCCACAAACCCTAAAGAAGTCTTCCGCATTTTAATCTTTTATCGAACTTGCAGGCCCAAATGCAAGCTGATGCAGTACCCTTCACCTCGCAAAAAGCTTAACTGCTGGCTACAGGAACAAAAACTTGATGTGTCCTTAATGCAACCCAGACCAGCTGACATTTGGCCTACAACGGTTAACGAACATACCCTCATAAAATCACAATCTCTACAAAAATGGGCCCCTTCTAGAATAAGACCACCAAATATCGTTTGGATGTCAAAATTAACGCAAACCATTGCTCGCCCAACACTATTAATAACTACGCCCTCCACCAACTACACCATACTGAGTGGATTGACCCCAATGTATCACAAATGCCAAAAAATATCCATTCACCTAGAGCCGCACACCCATCAATACAACATCGAAACCCTTCTACAACGCTTTTTAGTAATCGCCCTCCACACGTATACGAACATCCACCTTCACAATCTAAAAACACTAGCTCCTCACCCCAATATTCCTCCACAACCTCTCTTGCTATCTGAGCCAATCCCACATCTCTCCCACTCCTCATTGCCATGCCAATCCTTTTACTACACCATCGGTGCAACATCCTACGATAATTTCCATCATAGACGTGGCATTTGGGGAAGACCGAGGAAAACATACAATCACCATAAAAGAAAAACATCCCACAAACATATTTATTTTTTATTCAACAAGCCACAACAAATCCCACAAATACCCTCAGGCAGACTGTATTATGCCCCAAAAATCTCCAAACAAGCTAGACACAAATTGCAAAAATGGATGCCCATCCACAAACATGCGCACCTTCATCTAATGCTCATGCGATGTGGGGACATCCACCAGAACCCGGGCCCCCGAAACAACCGCCGTCATACCCAACAGAAGACACATAATCCAATACAAACTGTTGTAAATCATCTCCCTAAGGCGGCAAAAGCTAGGTACACTTTATACTTTTATCCCGACACAATCTCTCAAAAATTGGAGTACACTCATCTACACAACCTCTTCAGTCCATATCTACCCAAAGCCACTTATGCTTTGGATCCGGACGCCCCAGAAGCGCCGCCATATGGTATTACCACCTCTGAGTACCCAATCCTTGCCCATAATAGCTACAAACTGTGATCCCACTCTATAGATCATGTACTATTTGTATACATTATTTGTATATCTCCAAAGCCTAAATCTTGTAATATCATGTTATCCGAAAGCTTGGAGGCCCGAATAATAACCACGCTAACAAAACTCCAAGGGTTACCAAATAACTCCTCCCAGTACAAAGCCCAACCGCACCCCCTCAATTCTGTTCAAGATTCCCTTCACCTTCTTCAAGCCCCACCGGGCCATATATACCAGCTACTTACGACATATATCTAATCTCTACCTCCAACAATCCACCCTACTATTCAGGATATTTCTGCAGCATTTCCTTTTATCTCGCATGACATTTTATCTGCCACGCTAAATACCCTTACATATCTACCCGGTTACCAAACGACCAAACACATGCCACAATGTGACAACACACCACAGTGTGACAATGCAGTGCCCACTGTACACCAACCTACACCACCGCCACTCTCTTATACCCCAGACAACCCACAAGACAACCTTATAGACCAACCCTTAATATGCCTTACGTGGAATGTGGGATCCATTGCCTCCAGCTTGCCAACCCTTTCACTTATTCTTCAAAACTCAAACCCTCCCCATATTATTCTACTACAAGAAACTAAACTCAATTCGCACTCGCCCAACATATATATCAACAAAATACTGCTTGACCACCACATCATCTATGGGAGCCCCCCATCGCCAGGAAAATATAATAGACGACGCTCACTACCATATCAGCTGACTCATGGAGGCCTAGCCATTGGTATACACAAATCCATGCACTCACAAGAAACAACTACAAATGCCCGCATCCCCACGCACCTTAAAACTCACCTCCAAATTGTTGAGATTTACATCAGCCCTTATCCAAAACTACTTATCATTCATTTATATATGCCCTCACACTCGGACGATATAGCCCATACCCCCAATATTCTACAACAAATTGTGAGCTTTGCTAACAACCTACTCCACTCCTTATCCACAATCCTCGCATGTGACTTCAACACAGACCTATCTATGTTGGGCAAATTACATGACGGTGTACACTTCCCTCCCTCTCCAAAAGACATAGAATGGACAACTTTTACCCAAACGCATGGATTCCAATACATCACTACAAATCAGGCTTCTCTAGGCAAGGAGGACTAAACTATACCTCGCATAGCCTCATTGATGGGTACTACCTCAAAATACCTAGAAATAATCCCACACAGCTGTACAGTACAATCCTGTATGATCCCATATATAACTCTGACCATTACCCAGTTATTCTCTGCATCCCTACGCATATAGTACCTATAGGTCCAATCCTAAATGGCCCCTCGCTAGACACAAGGCCACGTATTCCCACTCCTATCCCCCCCTCCTCTATTCTGGCATTCCAAGCCACGGTTCGATCCATTTCCGGTACAGTTATATCTGATTTTGAAACATACTAGATCGATATTCAGCAAACCCCACCCTTCAAATTTGGGAAGACGTAAGCTCCAAGCTAGAACAAATATTCACTCAAATTACAGAATCCACGCTACATACATGCACAAAGTTCCCTGCTCCAGTACAAACTGAACGATAAAAAATAAACGGAGGATACTTGACAAGAACACAACAGAGAAAATGGCAAGCACAAGTAAATATCCACCACAAAATCCGCAACTATTACAATCCTCTCATCTGACCCACGAGACCCCCAATGGAGAAATACCCCATCTATTATAGACCTAAACACAATAGTAGCTTGCAGCACAGATTTCCCGATACCCCAGAATGATGCAGACATACATACATGGCTCATATCTCTCTCCTGAATTGGTCGAGATGCAAAGAAAAATGCTTATAATATCACCAAACAACAATCCAAAGACAACCAGAAGAAATTTGTTCAATCATACTGTAAGATGCTACAAGACAAGCCTCGCCTCATACATAAATCAATCTTCAACCCTTCCCCCTCTCTTTCTTTAGATGCAATACGAGACAACGCAGGAACTCTACACACCTCTCCAACCTCTATCAATAAAATCGTCTTTCAGCAAGCTAAGACCACATACCAACCACAAGCACATGCATGTTTCCAACCATCGCATTACATACAACACTGTGCATGCCAAGCCAGACATTATCCTTGGCATGATATAGACGGATTTAAACTCGAGCAAATGGGACCCTTACAACTCGACCTAAGCGCTTACCTCACCCTAGAGGTCTACCATTCATGCCTCAAATCTCTCTCTAACTCCAAAGCGCCAGGCCCAGACAACATACATAATGAAATACTCAAGACATTGGACCCACACTTCCATCGATTAATCCATCGCTTCTTTGTGATGTGCTATCAGCTCCATAGAATTCCCAAAGGTTGGAAAAACAGTCGTACAATACTAATTTACAAAAAAGATGACCCTACCCAATTAGGCAACTACAGACCTATAGCTCTTGCTAACACCCTTTACAAGCTATTTACTAGCACGTTGACTACCCTTCTCACATCCTTCGGAGAACAACATCATATTCTTAGTGACTCGCAAGAGGGATTTCGAACTGCCAGAAGCACAAACCGGCAAATCCAACTCATTATTTCGGCCTTAGAATATGCACGTTTTACTCAACAAGACATATTTTTGCTATACATTGACTTTAAAAATGCATTTGGCTCAATTGACCATGCATGTCTACTAGCCGTTATGACTGATCTAGGATACCCGCAAGACGCAGTCATGCTCATTGGCAATATTTATACTGAAGCCACCACCACATACTCCGGGCCTTCATTTGGCAATACATCACCTATACCAATTCACAGAGGTACCATACAAGGGGACACACTTAGCCCATATCTTTTTATTGTCTTTCTAGAACCCCTACTTCGTTGGCTCGCTTGAGGTAACATAGCATACCAATACATTACGTCTCCCAATAACATCCCAGCAGCTGCCTATGCATCTGATCTTGTACTGCTATCCAACAAATCCAGTCATCTCAATCGACAACTGAAAAAACTAAAAAGATTCAATAAATGGGCAGCAATGGAACTAAGTTTACATAAATGTGCTATCACGGCGATCAGCCATCATACCAACACAACACACAAGCCCTCTCAAGAATACTAAATAACACGGTGCTATATAATACCCAACCCTTCCCATATTTGGACCAAGACGACCCATACACATATTTGGGTATACAATTGACACCATCTCTTAAGTGGAGTGCTCAAAAAGACATAACCCAGAAAAAACTCCTCTCACAAGCATCTGCTTTATTGAACTCGCCAGCCACAATGCGCCAGAAATTATTTATTCTCGACACAGTACTCAGAACTTCTATAGAATATCCTTTTCATGCAGCACCATTCTTTATCCCAGACATAAACGCACTGGATAGAATCATTATACGCTTATCGAAACAAATATGTGGACTCCCAAATAGCACCCCCAATGCATTAGTGCAGTTACTCAGGAGCCTCTATGGTATCGGTACTACAACTTTAGCTGAGGCCTACGCTAGAACGTTGGGAACGCGGCTGCAGGAAGCTCTAAACGATATTGGTAAACTGGGGAATATTTATCAAGGACTCCTTAAGCTGTCGCCTTGAAATTTGGTGGCTTAGCAAATTTACCGGCTATCAACCCCATTGCATGCACCCACTCCCCTATCACCAGGACCTCTTCATACTCAAACATATGCACATTACTCTGGACACTACTATGCCCACAATCCAACTTCATTACACATCCCTAGAAAATGCTTGGGACACAAGCCCACAAATTCATCTCTTCAACCCAGACAACATACCTCGTAAACAAACCACTCTAAATTTTTTTATGCAATTTAACATCACCACAGTCAGACAACTTACATATGCTAATGGCACCAGACTTATTGACCCACATGCTTTTCGACTAAAATACCCTAAACCATCATCACGCTCCCAACATGTTCATTTGCAACACCTCCAAACACTACTATGTTTTCCCACTCCTGCTTGTCTAACCCACACATGTCCAAGACAATGTAACTCTTCGCCCCATCACCCATGGGAGCTACTCCCTCGCTATTCATCGAGCCCGATGCAAAACCAAATCCAATCACTATTCCATGGCTTCGTCCTAAACCCAACAAGCATCTACCCCACACAACCAGCTCAAACACCCCAACCACAGCCCCCACAACCAAATACTATATCGTCCCCACTTGCTATTCAACCCACAGGACACCCCGTAACACCCGCCCACACATTAGAGGAAATACAAGGCATAACTCAAAAAATGTCCTTGGATCAATATGGAGCCACATGTGTCAAAACTCTATACAATTGTCAATGGAAGGGATCATCCCCCAAACGTAACACTTGGGAAAACAATGACCAACTTTTTGGCACCCATGGTAACCCAAATCTACACCATAATATTCAAATGGTTACCGAATACCACCGATGAACCAACACCCACTACTTATCGCATATTCATACCCAACATGCGGATGAACCACAAGCCAACGATAGACATTTCATCAGCCCGCCACGAAGTATCCCAAATCTATACATCTCTATAGCTGAATGTAACCCAGATAAAGACATCCTGAAGTCCCAGGCCCACATTCACACTCACAATAACTTGGCACACATACATGGGTCACTAGGGTACTACATTGGTAACATAACACTCCAAAGATTGGAGTGGTTATGGAAAAGATTTCATTCCAACCCACCCAACCTCACAGACATGCATACGCCATCAGCATTTACAGTACAAGTCTCCAGACTCATCCAACGCTACGCCCAAGACCTACCACCCAAAACACCCACAACAACAAACAAACTTTTACTTGCACACTCCCACTCGACCCTCCCCGCACTCCTTCTAAACTTCCTCACCACGGAGCTGCAACTCACTCACTCATATTACTCTAACCCTCTCACATGCCCATTGGGTTTATCTACTTACTCGAGCTTACACAACATTGATCAGCACTTTGGATCCCTGGGGGCTGCAAGGTCCCACCAATGGCAAGGGCGAGGGTTTGCACACCCCCCTAATGCCGCTTCTGCCAGAAGCGCTTCATTGGGCGCGCATTGTTGCACATATGTCACCAGAATCATTCACCATCTTATTTATTCCTAATACTAACCATACTAAACACCCAATACTAAGCGACCCCCCTGGAGTATTCACGTTAGCTACATTTGAGCCTCGCTCAGTCATTTATCAACCCCCACCGCCGTGGCGCAATTACATGAAATATCCAGAACCATTATTAACTAAACTGGTATGTGTACGACTCACAAGACCCGCAAATACCTATCACTTTCTACCATCAACTGGACCGGATTCTAAAACATTTATTTGGTCACAAAGCCATGGTTCACCCGCCTACCCAAATTCCCAACAAATATCCCCGAATCAATCCGGACAAACCATGGAGACATGTGACCCCTAGGCCTCTTTGGGCAGCGAGACCAAAAACCTTTGCTATACCACTTCCAGATTTCACGGAACCCACACCCGTAAAATTCCAACCACAGAAATGCATATACACTGATGGCTCCTTAAAAGATGCCCAAGCGGGTTATGGTATATATTTGGTTGGCACCAATACCAAAATATATAGCCGTCTCCCTGGTCGCCAGAACATCCTACGAGCGGAGCTTATGGCTATACATGATGCTCTCAAGTCTCTCCCCTACCAACCTACTTCAACATACTATTTATTTACACTTATAAAAGGAATCGTCGATGTTGTATCATCTTTACCGCTGCAAATCCATATACACAAAGTTCGATCTCACACAGACATAATAGGTAATGACATAGCAGACCATCTTGCCCAACTTGGTGCTATACAGCCAATCATCAACCCCTCGACCAGCCCTATCCACCGGTCGCACACATACCCGTTTTGGCTCATCTCAACAAGGGCTAGATTCCCGACCATAGCACCTATACGGAATCTGCACACACACATTCAAGGCGAGACCAAACTACTCATACAAGAATCCCGCACCTATAGAAATTCGTACATATCTAAGTGGGTCTTGTCCCCACACCTGCTACATAGTATGTCTAATCATTTTTGGACATCCCCCAGGGTTACCGATGCACAAATCAAACAAACTTTAAAATTTCGGTATGGTCAATACATGGGCAATCAACGACGGAACTTGTTCTGGCCATTATTATACCCCAATAAACACTGCGTGTTATGTTCATCCCAAAATCCCCAAATAGATACATGGTCACACTTACTTCTCCATTGCAACCACCCCATAATACATGGATTGCGGGTAACCAGACATAACCAAGGGGTTAGACAACTCCACAAAATTCTCACTTCACATCCGAAATCCAGATGGTTTAACCTCATCAATGCAGGCACATTCCAAGGTCGCCCCACCGGACCACACCATACCCCCATGGCTGCTACCGTGTATATGCTCCCAAGGACACCCGTGCCTTTGTCTAGCAAGACTATGCCCAGATATTTTGCTAGTCCAGGGATTTCCTATACAGGCATTGCCACCGACAGAACCGCTTCCATCTCTCAAAATACATTTTTTGGAGTTTGCATTCTGCCATGATCGAAATCCAGATCAATCAATTATGTACAAACATGAAAAATATGACCCAATCATACATGCCCTCCGTCACAGAGGCTGGAACACGGCACCTCTGACCATCATCACTGCGGGTGTCAGGGGCGGTGCTCATACCCATAATATCCAAGGTTTAAAGATACTCTTAGCCTACCACCCAAATACACTACACCTCTACTACGAGCCTTGCATTTCAGAGCTATTTCATCACTCACATCCCTAATCCTCAATAAACGTAAGATTGAAAGTGGCCAGCTAGCCACTGTGTGAAAAGTTACGGTTCGGATAGAGCCCACCCCTGATAGGGGGCAGTACCCGCAAGGGGAAGAGGCTCTTATTTACGCTAGCTTCGGTTGGCGTCATATATATATATATATATATAAGGTCAATAAATGGTTATGTTAATTGACTGACATGGTCCATGTTACTACGGTGTTTAATCAGTAAAGTGAAAGAGGATGTGTACTTTTTGGGCACCTTTGGCTCCAGACAGAGTGCACTTGTGGTTCAAAATAGTACCGCCTACTGGTCCATTCAAGGTTATTCCATGATTTCACATTGAATATTCACCAATATTACAAAATAATTCGGAAATTATTTATCTTTTTTTCATTAAATTTCATTTCTTTGTGCCCACATCAGATAAATATATATGACAACACTGCACACCTAAAATTGCACACATTTCTTAAATGATCCATTTTAGGTGTTTCTACCTTAGTAGGGTTTGCCCCAGGGCCCGCCCTCTTGAGTTCAATAGTTTTTCACCTAAACGCCCTTCCTCGGATGTAACCCGGCCTGGCACGTTGGATTTCTGCCATGTGGCGGACTTTGACGGCCATTTCCGTTTTTTGTAATATAAGAAGGGCCGGAATCCGTCCAGGCCTTGCCAACTAAGGCAGATTTCCTGTCTGTAATGAAATGGAAAGGCAAATCCTTCCTAAAAGTAGGGCACCCGGTTGATTTCCGCTTCGGCCATTTTTTTTCCCTCGGATCCATTTCCTGAGGATTCATATTTCATTCGGAAATTCTGGAATTCAGTCGGCTAGCATGTAACTGGCTGCCGGTTCTCCCCGGACGTTGTTAGGGACCGTATTCCTGCTCTACGATAAAACTACACTAGTCTCCGTTGTCCGTACTCACTAGAATAATCTCTCGCTCCTTTATCGTTCATGTGAGCAACGCTCGTTCAGTAATCGTTCCTTGGCTCAGTTGACCATTCTTTCACGTTCGTTGGTTCGACCTTTGCGCAGAGAGTGCGTGAGGTTGGCGTGGAGATGGAGGACGCTGGCTCGCCCATGCCCTCTCTGCCATGCGCGCTCCACTCTGGCCTTGCCTCCGCCAGCTATGGCTGCCACCACACTTCAGCTTCCCTGGATAAGAGACGACAACAGCAGCAAGGCGAAAACTTGGAGGTTTCTGAGGTTGGAGAGCGCCAAACAGGAAAAGGAGGATGTGGAATCTCAAAGGGGACCTCCAAATCCTTCAGGGGGAGCGAGGTTCTGCAATTGTTCAAAGCAAAGAAGGGTCCCAGGTTTTCGAGAGAGAGCGAGGATGTGGGCAGAATCCGAAGGCTGGGGAGACTGGAAGAGATGGGGGGCGGGGAAGCCTCCAGGACGGTTGGGGAGGTGAGGGTGAGGGAGAAAGATGTCCCGGAGAGGATTCTAGTAGTACCCACGCCGGCATTATTATAGAAGAATCTGGTGAATCAGCCGAGGATGGAAATGCAAACGTACAGAGAGGGTATTTGCCGCAGGCCCAAAGAGGGGAACATGATGGTCTAGAGTCCAAGGCAGGAATTATTGCCAGGGAGTTCGCGCATCATGAACCCGGGATGGCACGGCTGAACAATGGAAGCTTTGGGAGCTGTCCGCAGTCAGTGCTAGCAGCCCAAGCCGCTTGGGTTCAGGTATGGCTGCAGCAACCTGATGCATTTTATTTTAAAGGTTTGGAGGAGGGCTTGCTCGCGGCGCGCACGGAAATTGCCCACTTAATTCACGCACCCAGTGTTCAAGAAGTCGTTCTGGTGGAGAATGCCACAACCGGGGCCGCAATGGTTGCCCTGGATGTAATGTGGGCTTTCGTGGAGGGGAGATACAACAAAGGGGACTCCATTCTATTACTCGATTGCACTTATGGGGCTGTGAAGAAAGCTTTCAAGGTACGTATACACCTTACGTACATCATCCAAGATCTCTGCAGTTCTGCTTACTCGACGTATACTGTACATTTTCCTGTACAACACCAATTATTTCACAATGCTTGTAACGGTGCTCATACGAGTGTATGTTGCTCCTCGTCTACAGGGGTATGCTTCAAGGGCAGGTGCCCATCTTCTAGAAGTTAAGATGCCCTTTCCAGTATTCTCTGCTGAGCAGATTCTCCACAGTTTCGAAGGAGCTTTGAAGAGAGAGAGGGCAGAGAACCCCTCTCGAGCAATTCGCCTTGCAGTGATTGATCACATAACATCCATGCCGTCAATTGTTCAACCTATTCCGGAGCTCGTAAGACTCTGCCGCAAATATGGGGTGGAGCAGATCTTTGTCGATGGAGCGCATGCAATTGGGAATGTTGACATCAATGTGCAAGAAATAGATGCAGATTACTACATGAGTAATGTGCACAAGTGGCTTTTTGCCCCTTCCACTGTGGCTTTCTTCCATTGCAAGCCACAACATCTGTCACGGCTTCATCACCCTAATGTGTCCCAAAATTATGGGACTGGTCTGGTAACCGAATGTGATTGGGTGGGTACTCGTGATTACTGTGCTCTGTTAGCAGTGCCAGCAGCAATCAAATTTATTAAGGACTTGGCTGGGAGTATTGAAGCATATAGTGAGTATAATCACAAGAAAGTGGTGGCTATGGGGGAAATGCTTGCAACTGCTTGGGGCACACACTTGGGAGCACCGCAAGAGCTTTGTGCCGCAATGGTTATGGTTGGCCTGCCTCCATCCCTCAATGTCCACTCTCAGGTATTGTTTGCTCTTGTAATCAATATCTGGCGTATGATGATTTACCTTAGTCTGGAACTCAGGCAACATATAAACCCTCTTTTTTCTGGTTGAGGTGCTTTCCCTGCAAGTAATGGACACAAGAATTGGTATCTGACCATATGGAGTTGGACTTTCAGGATGACGCCCTCAAGATGCGGGTACGCCTGCGGCATGAATTTCAAGTTGAAGTTCCCCTTTTCTATGCAGGGAAACCAAGTCTGGTATTTGAGAGGGATTCACTGTCAGGTGACCATCAGGGCAGGCAGACGGAGGTGATTGTGTATGCACGGATTTCTCATCAAATCTACAACCGAATGGAGGACTACTGTGTTCTTAGAGATGCAGTCAATTCTCTTTCAGGAATTAGCCCGTCCACACCTTGAGACACCTTCTTTATGGATGTATACATGTAAATAAATGTGCACAAACAACTGAGATGTATGATTGCTGGATAGGCGGGCTGTTTAGCCTGTAGACAAAAATTGCAGTCTGTCCAGCTTCAGACTAATGCAAATTGCAACCCGCAATGAAATCGACCCTTCATTTATTGGGCCTTCCAATATGAATTACCATACTTTGAATGAGTTAAAGCTTTCCAAAGTGTGACAAATCAAATTCAAATTCAGAAGTGCAAACCCTTCAATCGGACATGGATAGAGCCTTCAATGTACATAGAACAAGATAGAGATTGAAAGGTAGACACCCTGGAGTTTGAGAGACCGAAAGTGTAGTTTTTGTCTGACAAGCTCATTTAACATTAACGAACTCAAAAGAACGTCACAGCAGCTGATTCAGAACCCCCAACCCAACAAGAAAAACAGATCAGTTGCTTCACAAGTCTCCACCTGGGAAACAATTTGCTTGACCGTCGCCTGCATTGTCTCAATGTGACGAAGGTCGATGGCCTGGTACAAACCCACCAAGAACGTGGAGCTCATGGCTTAAGAATCTCCACAGATTCCGCAGTTTTGCGTGCGGACACCAATCCCAGCCATCCCCACCAAGAACGCGGAGCTCATGAGCTTAAGAATCTCCATAGATTCCTCAGTTTTGCGTGCGGACACCAATCTCAGCGAGTTGCCATCCTGGTTGAGCTGCTCAGTACTTTGTACATGGGTGGTCACTGGGTTGGCGTCCGAGAGGTAGGACGCCATGGCTATCTCCCCTCCCTTCATGCCGTAGTCCACGCTGGGGTTGGGCCCCGTTCAGGTTTGAGGCCAACCCGGTGTAGTAGTCGTTGACTAGCTCAGAGAACTGTGCAAACGTGAGCTTCCAGCAATGGCTAACCGCATGCTGTCCATGGAGACTCCAATGGGAGTTCCCTTAAAGTTTCCGCCATGCAGAGCTCTGTCCCCAGCAGCATCAATATTGGGTTGTCATTCACCGAGATGATTATCCAGGCAACAAATACTCCTTGACCAGCGGCCTCGTTTTAGAACATCTTTGCGAAGTATGATTACATGATTGTTGATTAAGACTCAGTGGCAACCTGGCTTACCACTCCAATGCCTACCCCTAGATATTTATCGTTCTCCTTGTCAGATTGATAGTCACAATCCTACCTAGCCCACAAGTGTGTGATAGTATTCCCAGCTATGGTGAAAGAGAAACTAGTTTTCTTTAGATGATTATGCACTTCATCTTAATCTGCAGGGACTAGAAACTCTCCCGTTTGGGTCTGGATTTCTTGTTCCACAAAGAAAAAAAAAAAGAATTGTTCTAGTACAAATTATAATGAGATACTAAGATATGCAATCTGAACTTACAACATTGACGCTATCAGGTGGTTCAAATGCACTAACTAGGTAGCCTACCTCGTCTACAGTTTGCATGTTTCCTAGGTCCACTTGACAATGGTGCAACTTCACTGTAGAAATTTGCTAGCTACTTACTGTCCCAACGTCGGTGAAAACCGGTCTCGGATGGTCCTTGACCTGAGAAACCGAACAATAACAACCCCTCTTCTGGCAGCTAGATAGTTTGTCATCGTCAACCCTGCGCCGCAAAGACAAACCCAGGCCTACTTGCCCAGTCCAATCTTCAGTGACTTGGACTTGCAGTCTCTAAAACATTTCGAAGGGTCGCCGAATGTCCATTCATGTCATGCTTCGGCTGGCACGCGCGAAGAAGCAGCAACGGTGAGAAGCCTTATTAGCTGCCTGCTAGCCAGCAGGTGCATAGTGCATGCACTGATGGCAGAAGGCAGGATGGTTCCTACCCCATTGGCCAAGAGGCTGGGCCCAGCGTCCAGGTCTACCAGCAGGGGCGGGTTTCGGTTTGGTTCCTACTACGGGAACCACCCAACAGTGGTTAACCGGGGCCAGTCTAGTTAACCACCCAACACTGGGTGGAGCCAGTAAAGTTAGGGACATAGTACGGAATGGAGTGGCAGATGACAAGTGACCAGCCCCGGGCAAGACACTTTTTTGAGGGCGGCAGCAAACCAGGCGGGCAGAATGTCATCTGCCCGCCCCCATTCCATTTCGTGGTGGTCAATAGGTAGTTAGAGCAGCCTTCCATGTACCCGGCCCACCGTTGAAGGGAGAAAACGGAGAAAATATGGCCGGGTACACTTCTCACTTCCATGCATGGGGCGGCGGGCCCGGTCGCCGAGTTCCCGTGTCGGCAGGAAGGATGCCCTTAGTAGATTCTGGATTTGACCTCGTCTGCCCAATATTAAGAATAATAAATCCATAAAACATGGGGGACAGATTCCATAATCTGGGATTACAGCCCCCGTCCCGGGCAAAAACCTGTAATCACTTGCCAGGGAAAATTCCTGTCAGGAAAGCCCTAATTTTAACAAAGCCAAAAAATCTGAAGGTTTTTACGTTTGTATAGATTGTGCCGTTAACAAGCAGAATTGGGGGTGCATTCCACCTGGCAGAATGCATCCCATCAGCTCCCCCCAGTGCATTCCGAAATGCAGAATGCACCGGCCATTAGAATTTTTTAAATTTTTTGGCATTTCTTTACGCAGGGTAATGCCCCTCATCTGGGGCATTCCTGGATTTCCGGGCCGTCCCCTGGAGATCGCCCTCTGCGTCAGGCCCTTAAAAGGAATGCCCTCCACTCAGGGCATTACCATATACGAAAAAAGGCCCATATATGCCCACTAAAAAAGGTCATTAATAAGAGACCTAGAAAACAGCAGAATTGACTACATAGTTGACTATTACATTATGTAAGGAAAAGAAAAGCCAAAAGATTGTTAGGATGATAATAATGGATGAAGAAATAATTTAAAAAAAAATCTCACTGTTACATACTATATATTGTTTTTTTTTTAAATAGGAAGAGGGACGTTGGCCTCAAAATTTTATAAATAATGGACCCGAGAAATATAGAGAGGTAAGGAAAAAATAGCGTTACATAAGCCATGAAGGCTGAGAAACGAGACACCGCTCCAAGCCCATATTGTTCAAAGATCATATCAGTTCACAAGAAGGGGTTATTTTTCAACCTCGTATAAGGGCCTCCTAGGTTTCCCTTTGTAATATATATGTATACATCAGTTAAAATATATATCCGTATTAGAGTTTATTTATTAAAACATATAAGAAAGAAAGGGCATGGGTGCCCTTGCCATACTCAAATTAATAAGAGGACATGGAAAAAAAACCATGCCAAAGGGGCGTGAGGCTAACATAAAGATTGGGTAATACATTTACCAAACCCCGCCACTCATGCTGAAGAAAAAGTATGACTAAGAGCATCTCCTGCAGCACGGTAAAGCCACCCAGCCGGCGCCAATCTAGTCCCGCCCCAAAGGACGGGCCCAAAGTAAACCCCAACGATGCAATAACATCAAATTATTTCTGGCTGGGCCGCTCAAATTTGTCTTTTGCCCCGCCACATTTGGGCATATCTGGCAGGCTCCAAACCTGGCCAGCCAAATGTTTCAATCGCTTTCCTATCCTAACTACACGTGTCTGCAACCCTCATCAATGCCACACTTTGCCATGCTCTTTATAGCCAAAGTACGTCCCGCCCCTCCCAGCAAGGCCAAGGTAGCGAGGCACCAGGCTTGCAAGGGAGGGGTTTTTCTACTACTCCTCAGCCATCTTGGGAATCGGCCCCGCCGAACGGGCCAGTAGCGTGCATTTGGCGGGGCATTTTGGGTTGTACCGCTGGAGATGCTCTAAGGAAGCGTAAATTATGGTGTCTCTTGAGCCAAAGGGCTACTGCGTTCCCCGGTGGGAAGGTGTCGTGGATTGACATTGTGGACACCTATGTGCCCATTACCACTGCGCTACAACTTGGTAGTCCGGTTGCGCTTACAACTGACACCGACAGGTCACTGAAAAAATGTCAGCAAGCTACAAGCGAGGTGCTGACACAAAGATCCAAGATGGGTGGGGTTCTTCATCTTCCAAGATCTGCCAAAAACAGACAGAGAGGAAGCTGACATGCGCATAGAAAAGTCCAAAGGGAGCTAGTAGACCCATTTATTATGGAGGAGAGGAGAAAGACAGCAGAGAGCATGGAAGCTTCAAAATTCAAGTGTGCTTTGACTTTAGGATCTCTGTTTTTGGTGCTTCCAGAGACAATGTCAATAAGTAAAAAAATAAGGGTCCCAAATCTTGGCAAGGGTTATTTTTGGAAGCCTTTTGGAACTTACAAAACCAAAAAGAAAGAAAAACAACTCTTGGTCCTACCCAATCATTTTTCTATGTTCTCTAGGGTTATTTTATGAACATATTTTTCAAGGGCTCCAATATCCAATACCTCTTTTTCTCCCCCTTTCATTACTAGGTATTAAAAAAGAAAAGAAGGGTCCACAGCAGTGTTTTTTTTTTTGGCGAAAATCGACCTCAAAATATTGAAATGGAATATTCTGTCGTAAATTCCCAGTTTTTTCATGGATGAAATCGCCAAACTTCTACAAGGGAAAAAAAAAAAGGATGAATTTGCCAAATGTGGATGATATAAATGGATGAAAGTACATAGGAGGATGATTCTATCCAAATTTTCAATGGATGAACAGAATATATAGCTATTTCTTGTAGCCACTCGTGCTATTTTTCAAATTTAAGAAAAAAATCACTGGTCCACAGTCCACAACAGACAGCTGGTGGGACTAAGTAAGGGTTTTCTGGGTAACAAGTGTCAAGTGTGGGACTCTACACGTGCCAAAAGTGGATGGATGGGCCGGCCCGCCGCCTACTAACTAGTCGCTAGGTAGGTACCAACTCAGTTGGGTGGGCTCCGCACGAAAGGTCCCCACGCAAACGCAGTGCGCGATGGCCACGACGGAGGGTGTGTGGACCACGTCGGCACAGCGTCTCGACTTGTGGTCTTTGTGCTCTGCCCATCAATCGCATCTTGTTTCGACTTGCACGCTCTACCTACACTTGTGGCCTTTCCTTTATTTCTGTGTTTGGAATGTGGTTGCCATGTTACATGGCTTTGGATGGGGCCACATGCCCACCTTGTGTGTTTTTTTTTCCCTTTTTGTTTTTTGTTGTGTAAAAGGGGAGGAAGCCCTTGAGAGCTTTATTGGGTTGCGTTTTTTATTGTAATTTGATCAAAAGGGGTCCAATCTAGTAGTTTTGTTGGCTTTTTTATTATGTAAGTGGAGAACATTGACTGTGGCAAAGAGACTCACAAGACCGTATTGGGAGCTTTAGAATGTAAATTGGACCAAACTCCACAACTGAACAATATTGCCGGTACTTTCCTTTTAACACGATAACACCATTGTCAACGACGGAATAATATGTCTCAATGATGGGACCAATTTCATATTCAGGGACTTGCAAGGAAAAGTCTTGCAAGGAAAAGTCGTAGTATTTCAAAAGGCAGCTATACATCATAGGGCATATCAGTTAGTTAGTATGGGGGCTTCAAAAGTTACAACGTGTCCCCTAACTTCCCACCATGTCATGTGCGCAAGTCCCACCAAATGCCCACAACTTTGCCGTATCAGAGTATGAAATGGGTCCCATCATGGAGCGACCATGTATGATGATGCATAGTGGTTACGTCGACTTTGGCAGGAGTCCTCTGATGTGCCCTTCACCATGTGTCACAGTATGAAATGGGTCCCATCGTCGAAAGTCTATGGGTGAAGTAGTTAGGTGGACTTTGGCCAGACTCCTCTCTCTCTTTCTTTTTCAATTGTGGTGTTTAGTCCCACCACTAGATTTCAGTGGATCTAGTAGTGGATCTAGTAAGTACCAGACTTTGAGAAATCATATCAATCTCATATCTTAACTGTAATTCATGAAACAAATTACATCTTATTTCTTTTTTATTTGCTAATCCATGAAAATTGTTCTCATATTCTTCTGATCATTCTATCCATGTGAACTAACTAGACTGTCCATTTTAGGTTCGTCTGCCTTACTGTCAACCAAGGTTTGAGCTTTGGAAAAAGTGTCCGACAAGAATAGCCACACTAAGGTAAATCTGAGCAATTGAATAGTGGACGGTGAGATGCCCCCACAATGCCCTGAGGTAAATCTAGCCTCTGCTGGACCCCTGTGATAGCAATGCACAGCTACCTCTGCTAAATACCTCATATACGAATATCACATAGAGCAAAGAATGAGAGGAATAGATAAAGAGGCAAAGAGCATTTGCTGCATCACATCTCTTTAACCTTTTTCTTGGAGCCTGGCAAGGTTAGAGCTTAACCCTTAAGTTCCTAAGCCCTTTTTTGACTTTTTACCAATTCTGGGTATCCAGCTGCAGTAAATTACCCCTAGAATCCTACCAAAAATCATCCGAGATTCCAGCCTTATAGCAGTGGGCCCACCTCATTTATGCATGACATACCAAAAATGAGCTAAGTCCACCTTGGAAATTGTGAGATTATAACATTGGCCTGGACCTCAAATATCAGGTCCCAAAGAAAAAGTGAGAAAGAAATTGGTTTGACCGAATCAAATTTATCCAATTTTGCTTGCCCCAAGACCCACCATTTCCAAATCAATAGCGGAGTGGCTATGACCCCACTAAATTGCAGGTCCCGTTGATTTTTTCACTTACGGTTGCTTTGCATGCAATTACATAGGGGTTGAAATCTCAAAATTGACAAGAGAAAATGTGCCTCCAAATGAAGTACTTTTTTTTTCTACAAATTTTTTAAAAGCAATGGTGGATGTGTGTATGTAATGCTCACACACCACAAGGTGAAGTGTTTTTTCCAAAATTGTTAATTTTCTGCCAAAAATGGCTTTTGGAGTGCAATCTGTTCTGGGCTTGTTTACCTGCCACGTCAGCGGTCAACAAGCCCTTTTCAGGCCAAAAACGTAAATGAGAGATCTAAGATATTTTTTGTAGGTCGTAGCTTTTGTTTTTTTTTAACTTTGTTTTCTACATCATACTCGAGACAAATCCCTTGTCATTAAAGCTTCAGGAGTGGGCCCCATCAGATTAGATATGTAAAAATTAGGTCCAACTGCAAATTCAAAGTGACCCGATTCAGGTCGCTTGGGAACTTAAGAGTTAAAGTGTCCAATTTATTTGCAGCCAGAGAGTTACCATCTTCATGCAGTTGCATCATACTCAGGTATTGTTGTTCAAAGCTGGTCGCAAATCTCCTTGGCTTGAATGCATATGAGGTCAAGGCCCTCCAAGCTTAGTGGTATGTAGCCTGTGCAACAATGGGCTGGTCTAATGAAGATGAAAAAGGTGCATCAACAGCATTAACAAATCAAGTGCATCCACACAAGCTATTGGAAGTACTATATAAGCAATAACCTTTTTTTATGGCAAAAGCATATGCCAACATAGTACATGCTAGCTTCCAAGAATGTAAGCAACCCAAGGATAAATTACAATCCTGGGGTCAACAAATCCTTCAGTAGTTTGCCTTGCAAAAAGTCGGTCAATTGATGCCCTTCTGTTCAACCCATTAGACTCTCCTAGGCAAGTCTGTCACTGAGACGAAGGAAGCAAAACAATCGAAATTGTTTGTTAATGTTGGAAATCTTGAACAGCTAGAGAATAGCACCATACTACTACTGGACTTTGGCCTTGGCGGGCTGCTTCTTCCGCGTCTGACGATAGGATGCATTTTTCATACCCAGAAAGAATAGAAGACCTCCAAAGAGTGACAGATTCTGCACTCAGATGAAGATGCCATTTGTTAGAAAGGAAAACTTGTGGACTTTTTGAATCTGTCTTGGCTCTAGCAAAATCATACCCAAACAGAGAACCCAAACGGAAAGGAAATTTAAAGTCCTGCAAGTTAAAGAGCATACAGCTCTATCCACAGCCACCCAGGGGGTGGGGGGGGGGTGGAAAAAACTTTTTATGTCCACACGTACACAGAAGGTACTCTTAAGGCAATAGCCCCATGGCCACAGAGAATGTACTCATTGGACGTTTGTTGTAGACTTGGCCATTGACCCAGCGCCCAGTTTGGGCGGGTCAGAGAGAGGAGAAATACAACAACATAATTGATCATCCTAATGCTCATTGTGTGTGCTTCACCTATCCAGATATGCACCTCTGGTAGACCTCAGCAATCTGAGTTCACTTTCCACCAAATACTAGTCCACCGATAACATTACCGACATTAGAGATCAAACGTGGGCCCAGCTTTTGCAATAGCTTCCTGGCACTCCCTGTCAGGCCTAACCAATAAGTGAATAACAACATGCCAGCCAGAAAGAAACTAAATAGGAGGCCTTACCTTCAAGAATTGATTGAATTGGTGAATATACTCTGGGCTTGAGAGATCAAAATTGTAGAAATCATGCATAATTGGTGTCACTGCTGCCAAGAAGATAAGCTGCATCAACCACCCAAGTGAATGTCACAGCAGCCAGTTTTTCTGGACCCTTGCAACACATATCCTTCTCTTTCTTTGACCCCAACTTTAGCCTGCACTCCTCCTTCAATACAAAGACTGCTATCTTGCTCCAGACTTTCACTGACTTCCTTCCCTGCTGCTATGCAGCCAAAAAATGCCCCTTCACCAACGTCCTTGTGAAAGCATCTTAGGGGAGCAAAGGGATCTTCTACTCTTGTACACTAGTTGTTAAATATTCTGATGACAAAGCCCTTACAGAGTTAGAAGGGGTTGTCGAACTGATATGGTAAGGTTGCTCATTGAGTTCCATCATGGAGTGAGTGTTGCCACAAACCTGGCTTACAACTTTCACATGGGGGTTTTAGTCCTTAGGGCTCCTGCTTTACCAAGGCATGCACTTAGCAATCACGGGCCCAGAATCTGGACAAAGTATCATTCAAGTACCATCTCTCATGCAATGTTGGGACGGAGCTAATGTGATTTACTAGGCTGACTTGGTACAAAATCTCAGACACATGACTTGAAAGTCACCATCCCCTTTTGAACTATATGTGTTAAATCTTACTAAACAGAGGTCTCACAAGTATTTGAACACGAATTTCCAGTGGCCTTCTCTTGAAAGCGTGGCAGTCACCAATGATGATGTAAGTGGAATTCTACTGGGATGATCTTGAGACTTGTTAATTAGAAAGTATAATGGAAAAACTTGGATGGCACTGATGTCACACTTGAAACCTTCCAGCACCGTGAGTACCACCCCCTACTTCACAGCGCTATTACGTCTACTGATTCTATCCATGGAGACAATATCAAAGCCAGAAGGTTTTACAACTAAGAAGACCTGATACAGAATCAAATGTAAGAGTGCTACAAACCAGCAGATAGGCACCCAAGCTGCTGCCAAAGGTGAAAAGAAAGCCACCAAGACCCTCCAACCCAATGGCCACCATCAACAAATGTTTTGTCTGCAACCAAAAATCAGACAACAGTTAACTAAAATAACCCAATGTCTTTGCGCCCAACTTCATATCGCACTCTGACATTAGAGTGATCACAAATAAACTTCCATTAACCCAGTGTTTGAGTACTCCTTTGAAAGTTCTGTGAACAGCTCTTCATGATATACTACCCAGAAGAATCACTCTTCTTACCTACTATACTTTTGCACCAAATAAGTGCAAAAGTACTATACTTTTGCACGAGCCTTCACCAGGTACTGGATATTCAACCGCTTTGACGTCATATAGCTCTTGCACTAGACAAACGTGATGTCAATCACCATCATACGAGCATGCCATCAGATATCTAAATAGACTGCTACTTTCAAATTCCCTTCCTTCCGGACAACACACCAGATGAAGGGTTGTAGGTGTACCTCAACAGCTGGCAGTGCGAAACTAAGAGTCTCTTGAACATGCTTCTGAAACAGCTCAAACTTTGGAGCCAGCGCTTTAAGGGCTCCTCCCCCATCTTCGCCAAAATCCTGGATTCTGAGAGGGGAAACACGCAAGGTCATGTACAATAGCATATGAGTACCCTAGCACGAAAGAAATCTGTCGTTATCGAAAAGAATTGCATTAAAAATTGATACAGAATGTCTTCCAGAAAATATTCAAAAAAAATGCTCAAATCCATGGAAGACCAACGAACGTGAACTGAAGCAAACAAAATGGATAAGCAAGAACAACAGAACGACTGTTCGCAGAACATCTCTCCAACGATTACAAACTAATCTCCAAGAAAGGACTAAGGGTAAGCTTTGCCAAGGTACTTGTGGAGCACCGCTAGACAACCTAACCATACACTGGACGCTAGCATCACAACAACCACGCACATAAAATCCGAGATTGCCGACAACATGACCACATCACGAAGACTGTCAGCATACGGAAATACGAGGGGACCATGGAGGAGACAATGTAGAACCAGTGAGGAGGAAATTTGTAAACTTACTTCTGCCATGCGGCCAGAATGAAGATAGCCGAGAAGAGCACACGGCCTATAAACGATATGAAACCCATCTCTCCTCTCGGATCGACAGTACCGCCAGGGATGAACCCACAACTAGGGAAGACTCCTACCACTTCCACCGTTTGTAACAACTTCAATCACGGAGACATCCGCTATGGCAGGGGCCACCAGACCAGTGCGCACCCGCACCTGGTGCCCTACAGCTCCCTCACGTCCGAGCTCTCGCACCCCCCAACACACAGACGCAGGGGGAGAGAAAGGGGTTTAAAGAACCGACCCAGCCGGTCACCCAGCCGTTCCAAAGTTCCCAAGTATGAACTGTTTGTTCTGAATACTCTGAAGTCTTGCACTCTCCTTTCCATCCCACATTCTACAGTCTGTTTGGTTGCAGAAATTTTGCTACTTCTCACTTTTGCTCCCCATCAAGAAAGCCTTGCTTGACCTTCAGTGGAGCCATTGATCTGAATGTGTGCTCTGCTACAACTTGTAGAGCAGTCTTGTGAGGTGAGCAACTGCCTCCCAGCAACTGTTGGAATGGCTTTCAAAGGCACAGATTGACCCAAGCCCTCATAGACTTGAGTTGGTCAATCATCTGTCTATCACTTTTGTAATATTGTGTACACCTTAAGAACTTGACACAGTTCCTTCATACCTAGCAATGTGGGTGACAGTTGAGGTTTGCCAGGTCTGGATGTCACATCAATTTGGACACCTGCTGCTTCACACTAGGCATTGTGCACGAGGAGTGATCTTTTGGTTTATCTTGAGGGTGCTGAGCTCGATGACAATATGCTCTGCAGGTGTGACCCAAAAGGAAATATGATGCAGATGAATTGCCAGTGAAAGAGGCTTGAGGCTGCGGGGAAGTGGAGGCCCACCAATATGATGACACAAACCAGTCTCCGGATCTGCTGCAGTTACTCTTCAAGTATTCCTTCCCTGTGTTATCTCATGACCTTTGAATCACTGCAGGTAACGCCTCCTAAGGGCACGCATCCAACTTTCAGGAATCCAATGCCTTCATTTCCACTACTCTCTCCCATGGTCACTCAGCAACATTTCTCTACATGCTGCAGGCAGTCACTACAGGCATCTCATGAAATGTTAGCCTACCATCACACTAGCAGTCAAGATATTTTCCCAACCAGACTCGGTTCATGCCACCAAGATTTGCATCAAACAATATAGTTGCATTTTGCAACATTAGTGAGCTCTCCCCGAACAACATAGGATCCCTAACAGCCCAGGGTGCTCACTGCTCACCCCTTTGACGAATGTTTACCCGATTAAGATTGAATTAAGCATTTCCTCTCTAACAAGACTGGCAAGCATTGTTTCTGCAAACACAACAGGTTCTCAAAGCGGGAGTTCGCCACTGTCTGCAATGGTGACCTTCCTCTTAGATGTGCCCCCTTGTGTACCTTCGGCCTCCACCTTGAATACAATATCAAGGCCACTGATAACCTTGCCAAAGACAACATGTCTGCCATCCAGCCTTCAAATACAGACACAGATCACATGTCACTCCACAGCTTTCTGGCAATTAAAAATAAGTTTCTCGATGTCCTCTCCCTCATCCCTCTTCCTTCCTAATGTCTGCCATCTATGTTGGGGGATCTTCCCAGCTGCTCTGATGTGTGCAGTCTTACGAGGTTTTCACTAAAAGCTGCAAACCCCCTCCACCAACTCCAGAATATCCATACCCTATCACACTCCCATCACGTACCATGCATGGAAAATGCTGAAGCCATTACAAACCTTTCTATATGTATCAATTTTTTTTAAATTGATTCACACTCCACAATCCCCCATATGAAGAACCACGAAAATGAGGTTTAACAAATAAAACCTTTTCAACAGAATATGACACATGATCAGTTGGTTCAGAAATTTGGTGTCAAAGATGACTTGCAACCATTCTGACATCAAGGCCATTGCATACAGAGTCAAACATTTCTGTTCAAATTCAGCTTTTATTGTGGTACTATCACCTCAGATTCAGTAAGTACAATCTCCCTGAGAGATCCCCAACTACACTTCTGCAGAGCGAATTCCACAACCCTAACTGGCTCACCCAAAACTCACCCACCCACAGACAAGAAAGGGCATGCAGGCCATACCAGCTTGTTTTAACTGTCGTGATAAAGAATTGTGAGCCATTTGTATTTGGTCCCGAATTTGCCATTGACAAATAGCCTGCCAGACAAAAAATATCAGGGAACTTAAATCAGTTGAGCCCATAATCCGCCTCAACCCAATTCTGGAGCTTCAGCCCTACCAGGGTTTAGGAGATTCAACCCAGAAGTGTCATTGGGCTCTAACAAGCCTGCTTACAGGCGATTGGATGCTGATCATACTGGAAAGCACAGGGCTGATCCAGCACGTGCTCAAGCCCTTTAGCTGGAAACAAATGTGACAAATGTGGTTGGGATGCACTGTCAGTCACACTGTTGAACACAAACTTTTCGACTACCACTTCCCTTGCATAAATCCCACCTTTGTACTCCACCACACATTTGCAGCAGAATCTGGTTACAACAGAATTGGACTCATTACCTTTGGGACTTGTTGTTGACCAAGTAAAGTCTGGCCTGCTATCCTTTCTCAGGGTTGAGAAAAGAGTGACCTCTACATCTCATATCTGCCCCTCCAGGCGGTGAGAAGACTCTGAGAGAGGATTCCCAGATGAATATATTTTCCTTAAGTAGGAAAACCATATCAAAGAGAAAATACATCTACAGCACCCTCCGTCATGTGATGACTCGATCTAATATCCAAAAGTTTACTGGAAACTGAAGTCACACCTGGTCCACCGTGCTTCAATTTGAAGTTTTCGTCGGCAAACGTCCTGCCATAGATGGACTCACCCCCACGGCCATTGCCCTGAGTGAAATCCCCACCCTGGATCATGAAACTGGGTATTATACGATGTAAGACACTGCCTTTGTAGTGCAGCGGCTTGCCACTTGACCCTTCGCCTTTCTCGCCTGTTCAAGATCAACCACAATGTCCTTGTAAGATTTAGCAAAAACCTTGCCGAGCCCTTCAAACCTGAGCCCATGCCCTCCTTAAGTATGTCTTCCATGCATGCACGAGGGAATTGATCTGAAAGGAATGTTGGGGGTCCTTCAATATGTTCTTTCTGGTTTTCTCCTAATTCTACTTTGTCACATAGACCCTCAGCCTCCCTGTGGATTTCTTTCTTTTTGTCACTCACACAATGCACTTGTATCTGTTCCTCCTTACACATACATCCTTCACAAGTACTCTGCTAAATCCAAAAACAATGCACAATTTGCAAAAGCTTGCGACAGAGCAAACGGTTGTGCCTGGAGTCAATAGCTCACCAGTACAAAGAGCCCTGAAGTTCTCTGCAGTCATCACCACAGAATAACAGTCAGCCTCTTACATCTTGATACTCTAATTAGAAGGCCAGTAACTCACGGATAAAAGGAGCCTCTCACATAACAATGAGCTAGTGGTGGAAGCCAGGTGTGCATACTGATTCATGGATGGCTGAGAAAAACCTACAGCCAGCACTAGCAAGTTAAAGAAGGCCAAGAAAATGCAACTTCGAATTCATGCAAATTCGAACTAAGCACAAGTGGCACTTGAATGGGTTGATATTTCTCTGAGTTAAAAGGATGACATATTGCATCATCCTTTCCTATGCATATTGAAGACAACACACAAAACCTCGAATCCAGCGATTGAGAGGTGCATACCTTTGTGTTCTTACTGCTGCATCTAGCATTTATGGTCAAATGTACTGAACACAGAATTATGCCAATTATGTAATTAATTGATACAGAATGTATTGATCATTACATTTCGGTACATTCCTTCACTGACCCCATCAACAGGAAGGACATTGGCCAGTGCAATGAGGCAAGGACCAGATAGACACACACATGAAGTGAGACAGGAGAAAGATGTACATACCAACAGTTTTAGGAGCAGCTTTGCCAAAGAGACCAATCACCACCCGACCTGACACAACCAACTGCCTCTGTTAAAGTCTCCTGTCTTGAGTAAGGACCACTTCTATCCATGTCAGCTAACCTACTTGAAGGTGCACAAAGGGAAACATACCTGCCAGATGGCCATCAATGTCAATGTCAAAAAACACTTTGTGAGTGACATCTTCCAAGTTTTTATCTTGCTTGGCCTGCCAAACCCCAAACCCCAAGCTGTTTAGTGTTAACAACCAGGTCCACCCCCAAAAGGAGGGAGTAGCCACAAGGTGAAGTGGCTCATAGTTATGCCGGCTATGGCTGGAGTCTTCTCTCTCTCTACCCAACCAGGTTGATTTGCAGATGCTTAGTAGGAGTAAAGTATGCAACCAGGCCAGCATCACCAGTTTTTCAAAATGCTCTTGCACTGCAAAGCTGGACAACTTTTCTACTTCAAAAAGTCTAGCAATCGTCTTGCCTTGGTTTAGCAGGATATAGCGAATTTTCTGATCAAGCTAAAACAGACTATGATAATGAGTAAGACCTTCATATTTCCTGATTATTTTGAGATGTCCTGCCAATGTGTTAGAGTGATCTAGCTAAATTATTCTCAGCAGCCTGGTCTTCACGTCAGACTGTTTACAGAGGTCCTCTGGGCATATTCAGGTGTTTGGTGATGTGCTTATGTCAAATAAAGCTGACTAAACTATCAAATACGCCACTAGTGTACACCTCCCACTCGAAGCACCAAAGCAGCTTGGCGTAGGGCCCTGGATATTGCATACACGCGCGATCACGTGCATACTCTCTGCATTCACATGCTGCTAATGGCCCAGGCTCTAAAGAGCCGAAAGAGTTTATCATCCCCACCGGGCGGCGAACAAACGTCCCTCAGCTCTAAATGCCACCAAGGACAAGCAGACTGAAACAGACAGCTTCAAAAAATGGCAGTAAGGCTCCATATGAGATTTCAGACACCCTGAGGGACCTCCTAATCAACCGCCGTCAAGTGCAGATACAAAGAACTGTAAAATCTGGACCCACCTGTGCGAAGACCGCAAACGCAAGAATGGAGAGCGCCAGAAACAGTCCAGCTCCAACCGTCATCCCCATCTTGCTCCGCCCCCTCTCTCCCTCTTCTCAAATGTGCCCTCTCCAACTCTCAATGCGGCATTGGAGCCAGCGATGGAGAGAAACGGGACTCCGTGAAGAGGGTTACGGTGTAAGCCTATGACATTTGAAACCACCATTCCGAAGTTCCCGTGTCCAACTGATTCTTCTCAATGAGATTCTTGAATTTTGCATCATCATTCCATCCCATCCCACGCTCCTATGTAGATTTTGTGGTTCCAAGAATATCCCACTGCTTCCAATCAAGAACAATCTGGTCCGAGAGTCCTCAACATCTTTCGAACAGCCAGCTCCTAAGCTTACATTTTCTTCTGTTAAGTTATAGGTAGTTTTGTAGAATGGGTAGCGCATCATCCTTCAAGCGTCGGCAATTACAAGAATGACTGACAGACCATTATGAACAACAAGGGCTGTTGTTTTCATGCAAAAAGAAACTTCACCAAAGAGCTGGTACTGCTGCTGCAACTACATCTTGGGATTAGGGAACCTAACAATGTGGAAGGTGAGGTTCAGCAGTGCAGATGTTACACAACACACACATGTGAATACATAGTTGATCTTCAGAATGGAGACCTACATGTGCAACTCCTGAGCAAATGTAATAAAGGTGATGCTGGGTAAAAGAGGCTCGAGCCAAAGGACACAAGAGGCTCAGGAAGATGACGACAGTTGAGTCTACTGATCCGTTTACAAGTCAAGCAAGTAATCTTCCCAGTTGTCATGACCCATGTCACGAACTTTGAATAACATTGCAGAAGAATGCAACCCCTTTTCATTAATTTCAACTAGTATTCCCCATGGTTGCTTTCGATTGTGAGAACAGCCGTCTCCCAAACTTTGTGTACCACTGCACTAGCGGTTAAAACATTCTCCTAGTGAGACCCCTTTCATGCTGGAACAATTTGCATCAAATGAAATACAGAATGGTGATTGCAACAACAGTTAGCTCTCCTAAACACGATATCCCCTCCTAACCCAGGGTGATCACCCCCTCGACCCATTATAAGCTGATTACTGTAACTGAAATAAATGTTTCCTCTCTAACAATACAGGGCAACTTTTGATTCTGCTATCACAACGAGGTCTCAAAGGGGGAGCTCGCCACTGTCAGCAATGGTGACCGCCTTCTTAGGTGTGCCTCCTTGTGTACCTTCGGCCTCCACTTTGTATACAATATCAAGGCCGCCTATGACCTTGCCAAAGACAACATGTCTGCCATCCAGCCTTCAATATAGACACTGATCACATGTTACTCCACAGTTTTCTGGCCATTTAACAATGTATTTGTATGTCCTCGCCCTCATACATCTTCCTTCTTTTGAGTCTGCCATCTACGGGATCTCCTCAGCTGCTCTAATGTGTGCAGTTTCATGAGTTTCCACTTAAGCTGCAAACCCCACTCCCCATACCCTCCCACATACTGAGTGTTGCCCATCCCAAAATCCTGAAGACCTTTCCATATGGATTGTTGTATTGAAAATTGATCTACATCATATTCCCCATCCTGAAGAACCATGGAAATAGTTTTAGACCAACAAACCCTTCAACAACAGAATATACCATCCAGTTATTTTCTGTTTCCGAATCACTCAAATTCTTGAACTTCACAAGCCTCAATGGCCCACCCAAAATGTCGAAAGCCACATTAAGAAGACATTTCTATCAGCTTGCATCATTTCTATGTTTAAGGACTGAAAACACACCCACAGACAAGAAAGGGCATGCAGAAAATACCAGCTCGTTTTTACTGTTGTGATGAAGAATTGAGAACCATTTGTGTTTGGTCCTGCATTTGCCATGGACAATTGACCTGCCACACACAAGATTTAAGAAAGCTCAGTTCAGAGTTTTTTCCTCCTCCTCAGTTCCTTTGAGGGGAGGACACAGTCTTGAACAATTCCCTGCAAAATGTTGCGTTCTCGAGCCCATATTCCCCACAGAACACCAACTGTCCTCAAGCCTGGGACTCTAAACTGCCATTGGACTCATTACTGTAAACAGGACTGGTTACAGGCAATTGACTTTGATGCATTGACATCATAATGGAGAGCACTGAGCTGATTCAGCACATGTGCTCAAGCCCTTGAGCCAGAAACAAATGTAACATGTGTGTGATGCACTCTCAGTCACAGTGTTAAACACAGACTATACAACTACCAATTTTGACTCGAGTACCTCCCACCTTTGGGCTCCACCGAACACTTGCACCAGAATCTAGATATAACAAAATGACTTGAACACCAAGTCCTCTGGGACTTGGTGTGGATCCTTTCTCAGCGGTGAGAGGAGAACAATCTCAGCATTTCATGTCTGAGAGAAGACACAGACTCACAAATGAGTGTGCATTCCCATAGTAAGGATATCAAAGAAACCATGCACCTACAGGAGTGTCCTTCATGCAATGACTCAAATTTAAACTACTGAAAACTTGAGCATACCACACCTGGTCCACTGTGCTTCAGTTTGAAGTTTTCATCAGCAAATGTAGTGCCATAGATGGACTCGCCCCCACGGCCATTGCCCTGAGTGAAATCACCCCCCTGGATCATGAAACTGGGTATGATGCGATGGAAGCCACTGCCTTTGTAGTGCAGTGGCTTGCCACTTGGACCTATGCCTTTCTCGCCTGCTCAGGATCAACCAAAACATCCTTTGTAAGATTAAGCAAAAACCGCGTAATCAACCTGTTAAGCAACTAGAGCACAAACCCTCCTCACGAAAGCCTTGCTTCCATCCATGAGGCACTTCATCTTAAAGGAATGTTTGGGACCCTTGATTGTTTCAATCTGGTTTTCTCATGTAGTTTTATTCTGACAAATGGACCCTTGCCTGCCAGTGCATGTTATGCATTTCTTTCTTTTATGTCACTCTCACACAATGTACTTTATCCTTCCTCCCCACACAAACATCCTTCACACATACTGTGGAACATACAGAAATGATGCAGCACGCAAAAGCTTTGGAGAGAGATAACATGAAGAGATTGGAAGTGCCAAGAACTGATAGCTCACCAGTACAAAGAGCCCTGAAATTCTCTGCAGCCATCACCGTGGAAAAGCAAACAGTTAGTTTGATGGATGGAAAGCAAATGCGAATTAGAACTCATGATGTTGTCGCTGACAAAAGGCAGCCTTTACAAGTGCCTTCATATATGTGCTGGAAAAATGAATCCTTTCCTAAGCAAATTATGGGCCACAAACAACATACCTTGAGTCCAGCATTTTAAAGAGTAACATAATTTTGTGTTCATAATACCATATCCAACATTTTATGGCCCAATAGGAGAATAAATACAACAAGGTGCTATGAGCAATGCATAATTGATCAACAAATAAGTACAAAGGGCCCAGCCTATGCTTTTATGGCTCTTTGCTTCCTGGGCATCAGGTAACCACCCACAACACAAGCATGATCCCACTCACAGGGCTTCAGTGTGGCCTGCTCAGAAGAAAAATATGCACATTCAATGAGATGGAGACCAGAAAGACACAAACGAAGTAAGACAGGAGAAGGATGTACGGACCAACAGTTTTAGGAGCAGCTTTGCCGAAGAGACCAATCACAACCCGACCTGACACAACCAACCGCTTCCGTTAGAGTCTCATTTCTTGAGTATGGATTACTTGTATCCATGTTAGCTGACCTACATAAAGGTGCAAGAATGGAGAACACACCTGCCTGATGGCCACCAATGTCAATGTCAAAAAACACTTTCTGAGTGATCTCCTCCAAGCTTTTATCTTGCTTGGCCTGTCGAACCCAAAACCCCAAGCTGCTTAGTGTACCCGGCTATGTCGGATTGCCAAAGATTAGTAAGAGTAATGAAGCCAACTGGGCCAGGACGGGCAAACGCTGAAGCTGCCTTGCACTGCCAAAGCTGGACGATTTCTCTGGCCGACGAGGTCTACCCTTCTTTTGTAAATGTGCATTGTTTTATCCGGATTTGAGGTGTCCTGCTAATCTTCCCTCGGCTCAGTAGGATGATCTAGCTAAATTACACTGCAACAGCCTGGTCTTGGCCTTACACGTTTACAGATGGCCTCTCGGCGTACCCAGATGTTGCAGTGGTGATTTGCCCATAGCACATAAAGCTGAATACCTGAACAAGGCATCAGATATTTGGTGCAACGATGACAGCATTATACACAACCCACTGGAAAAAGGGTCCTTGACAGTGCATTAACGCGGAACTTTGTGCATACATCTGCATTTCTGTTTATATTTGCAGCCGATGGCACAGGCTCTAAAGAACCGAAAGAGTGTATCATCCCCGACGGCCAGTGAACAAATGACTCTCAGCTCTAATGCAGAAAAGACAAGCGGCTTAAAGCATAGAGCTAAAAACTGGCACTAAGGCTGAAACAGAGATTGCGCGATAACCTAATCAAATGGATGCAAGAAGAGGGACCCACCTGTGCGAAGACCGCAAACGCAAGAATGGAGAGTGCCAGATACAGCCCAGCTTGAGTAATCTTCCCCATCTTCCTCCACCTCCACCTCCACCTCCACCCTTCCTCTCTGCTCCTTCTCTTCTCTCTCTTCTCAACGCCCTGTTTCGTACTCAATCGCTGCGATCGAGAGAAACCCAACTCGGTGCGAAAGTGGATTGTAGCAGGAATCTTGGTACAATGCCATTGCGGTGCCGCGATCCCTTTCCCACACTTACACTGCATCGTACGTCATGAGTAGTCAACTGATTCCCTGCTTAATTTTGGGTCTTTGTTTCATTTTACCCCTTCACCAAGCCTTGTTGGACTGACACGTTAGGTATACTACCAGGTCCAGCTTTTTAATCTCTCTTTTTTATCAAATTAAGAACGCGTCAGGGGACAGTGGCCCCGAAAAATTTTATTAACCATTAAAGGACAAGTGATTTTTCTTAGGTTGTGCCAAAAACCACACCCAAGTGGCGAAATTCCAGCATATCTCCCTGGGAAAAAAGGGGTGCAAATTCTGACCGAACATTAGGAGCTCAACTACCAGCAGCACATACCCGTGGAATTTTGGGCCAATCAGGTGGAAATCCACGAAATGAACTTTTTTTGGAGAATTTGAGTAAAATAGTCTTTTCAGTGCAGAATTTTCACTTTTTGCATGACTGGATGAACTCCAAATGCAATGAAATTTCGGGGATGTGGCATCAAAAGAGCCATGTGCCACCTGATTTGACCCTGTATAGAGGTCATAAGGGGTCGGTTTTGGTGGGTTACATGAACCTCACAAGCAATTTCCTTCTGAACCAGAATCATGTAGCAATCACTTGCAAACGCAAGACCACACATAGCATGAGCAAGATTCGAGAGCAACCTATCCTGCATGAGTGGGATTTGAACCGAGCAGCCTACCCCAGCTGGCAGCTCATACATGAACACAAGGGGGGAGCATCCCCCCCCCCACCCTTGTGTACTCCCTCGCTTGGCAAGGGGACTACACTACATCACTCCTCTCCTACAGGCAAAACAAAGACACTATAACCACATGCTAATCTGTCATATCCTCAATGCACCTAATGCACAGAAGTCCCACAGGCAAAACTGGCCAAATGTACCAAAATTCCAGCATTGCAGGATTCAACAAAATTGGCACTAGGTGCAGCAAAATTGGGCGGACCACCACTAGCACTGTCAAGTACTGAACTCCACCTTTAAATGGCACTAAGAGCATATCAGGCCTGAGCACTCAAAACTTTACCTTCGCCACCCACCCTGCATCACAGCAACATCGGGTCAACAATCACAGCAGTATAAGGATTTCTAAATTATACTACAGCTAGCCAAGACTCAATCTGAACTTTGTATGTCTCTCTCTCTAGCCAAGACTCAGTTAGTATAGGTATTTCAGAACTAATCCTAGCATATATGCACCAAAAGACAAGCATACTATGCTATTGAAAATAAGACTGAGCACCACCACTTTGTATGATAACCGCAGGGCAGACACTTCCTCCATGTAACTGCAGGCATTGACACAAACAATGAATGTGAGGATAAACACACAAAGTGATAAACTCACATGTACACAAGGACACATTTCCACAAGTGGTACAAAAGTACCTCTGCACGGATACCACATTGCACGCACTTCCTCCTTCTAGATGATTTTTGGGAGAAGTGAAGGGCACCCGGGTTTGGAACAATTGCCCCTTCCATCACTGTTTTCCTAGGACCAACCCCACCCTACAGTCAGGCCATTCGCCACTTCAAGGTCGAAGAACATGTGAGATCGTTGCTTCTTGCCCCTGCCTTTCATAAAAGCCACATACAACAAATAACCATTGACCAAAATCCACAATATGAAAATAAAGCCGGTGCCACCACTTATGGTCCCGGGTTTGAACAATGTAATAGCCTCTCAGCTGGTCCTGCACATCAACCCCTCTTATATGTTGTTGGTAGTGTTTCAGAATAGGCCGGGAGGTAGGAACAGGTCTAGTCTGCCATTGTGCCACCTTTCAACAAATCAATTCTGACCTACAGGGCTGAAAGCGGTACTCAACAAAGTGTCACTATCGAAATCCTCAGCAGACAGTTCAGACATATCTTCCAAAGGTCCCAAGCCCAACATGTCACCCACGGGTAAGGTCGAATCAAAGTCCACGGCAGTGCATGGACTTGAGGGCAGTATGTGCACCCCAAGCCCCCCAAATAAAGAAACTCGCCAATTTTCAGTGCCAGTCTGAACGTCCCAACTTGTGTCAAGCACTATACTATATCTAAACTCACTGGAATGGGAAGAACTTGTGAAATTCGGCAAGTCATGTATAGAAGTTGTATAGGCACCTTCACAGTGGAACCCCCGACACCCAATTCATCTTCGAACTGGCTGTTTGGTGCAAAATCACTGAGACCAACAGGTTGTGAACTCCTTAGAAGGTACCTTGGAATCAAGGTACTTTCGCATCCTGACCATCAATGAAAGTAGTGAGCCGGCCTCGGCCGGAGTCATCTCTCTCTCTCTCTGTGATAGTAGAGAGGTTCGCAAAATTACCTCGGGCCCTTGCTTGGGCCTTCAACCTCATCGTGACTTGTGGTAGATGAGTCAAAATCGGGCCACACGGAATCTCTCAAAATTGCATTCACCTCGGGTGAGAACCCATGTGGATCGCCTCATGTTTATGATCAACCCAACCCAGAATGTGAGCAGCCTATCTATGCCAAAGGTAGGTCCTAAAGTTGGAAGGCTTTGGAAACCCGGGCCAGTACACCTTGTGTGGCCTTTTTAAGCAAAGCAGGAAATTGTCGTTCAATGCACCAACCAGCAAAGCGACTTGCTCTTCTGAAGCGCCCACGCCTCTCGCCCAGATTGCTGCAATGACATCCGCCTCTTGGAGCAAATGCTCGGGTGCAGGTGGAGGTGAGTTTGCAGACCCCATTTGTACTACTCGATCGCTCACAGACTCACGACCTCCAGCAAATCGAGAGCACCAACGATCACTATGACCGTGCAATTACCTACTAAGCTCCAGGCAACCTACAGAGAATGGTAATCAATAGCTCTCTGATCCCTACCAAGCCGTCAACACTTCAATGCACACACAAATGGACACAAACAACATGGCAAGAATTCAATGATCTCCCCTCCAAAGCTCTTAGAGATGGTCGGCTGACAAGAAAGGTGCAGCAAACGTTTGGGCTTATACACATTGCAAGCATGAACAAGGAACCAGCAACGGCAACCTGCCAACAAGCGGGGCACACGCTGCCTTTCACGCGAGCTGGGAGCGAGAGAAAGAGAAGCGTTGGAAATGACAGGTTTCACGCGGGAACTGACGGGGCCCCGCCGCTGCGACCCCCTAAACCTAACCCTAAAATCAGATCGGGGGTGATCCGGCTGTAGGATCTGGATCCTACACCTTGGCAAGGATCAACATACCTAAATTTGAGGCAATTCTGAAAAAAATCAAAAAACTTGTTCCATTTTCCCTGCTCTGTGAGGCCCATAACGTGTCACTTGTCGTTTACGGGTTAAGAAGGTAAGGAAAAAATAACCTTACAAAGAAGCCATAGAGGCTGAGAAACGAGACATTGTTCCGGACTAATCAGTTCATAGAAGATACGGGGACCAAAGATGATGGAGCCGATCAGGCAGACCCAAGGAACAGAAAGAGAGAGATCAGCCTATAGCAAGTAGCACTACTTGCTACCTCTCTTACATTTAGGCTGGTCGAAAGACAGCCCAGTTTTGGATTTGCCCCTCCTAAGGCTACGGCGGACAGTGGCCCTCAGAAACTTTAATATTTTTTCTTTGTGGGGTGTTCAGTCCGCGGTGTATATTCAAGTACCCAGTGCTTGTTTGAGGAATTTTTGAAGGCAAAGAAAGTAGAGACGGTCGAGCGACCAATAGGGAGGTAGGAACAGGTGCTCTAGAGCGATGCAGGAGAGCGAGGGGATGGACACGTGGCAAGGATATCAATGGATCCACACCATGGGTAGATAATGGATTTTTTAAGAGCCGGCAATTGTAGACAACTGCCAAATATGTAAAAGTAAAAAAGTTCTGGTAGACATGAGTCCAAGCTATAGCATTTTTGATAAATAATATCCTCCAAGAGATCTGATTTTTTTATTTATTTTTATTAAGAACAGGGGATGGAAGCCCTGGAAATATATCAAAAATGAGGGTTACAGACAGTGGAAAAAATAACCACTGAGGAGCAATGAAGGCAAGAATGCATGGGAAGCTCCCAGGATTATTTTGATTTTGATTTTGATTATTTCATAGTGCAAGGGTATCTCTACTATTACCACCCACATATATGGTGGGCTTCTTTATTCAAAAACACATGTTTCCTCAAAGTGGTGAGACCATGTACGGGGGCTGACGCCTGCCCAGCCTTGCCAGAAGGACTGGCTATAAGATTTAGGAATTAATATTTGCATACTTGCCTTAACTGAATAGACTACAAAGCATTATTTATACTAGTATACTATATAGTATATAGGGATATACAGAAGGAGTGAGTCAGTCACCTGCAGCGTTTTTTTTTTCATTTAAGAACTTGAGCCACGTTGGGTCCTGGCTGGCCTATGAGGAAGATCAATTGGCGACTCTGTGGCATGTGATCTCGAACCGGTGGCTACTATCAAGAATGTTTGATGAGTTTTATGCGAACTCAACTCATGTAGTGTTCGGTTAGTGGGAGCGACAAGGGAGGTAATTTTTTCTAAGTAACAACGACACTGCATATTGCAAAGCATGTGGTTGAGCGAAAATACCCTCCGGAGGAATTGACCCTCAGCCACAAAGACTCTGCCCACTGGAGCACAGGGCGCGACCTACACAAGCAAACCACGTTAGTGGACAAGAACAAACATAAATGAAAAAAACACCAGGAACACCTTAAGAGTTTTGTGCAGATTAGAACAAGGCAAAGAAGCTATGGAAACAAAGGCAACCAGCCTAGCACAACTCTCTCACATGGATACAATCCATTGACAAATATGACTAGTCTTGTCCAACATCAGCAACTCTGCTCAAAGCCTCATGTGCCAATGCAAGAGGCGGTGCAAGTATGCTTAAATGGAAGTGCATGACAAGGATACTAGGCGGATAAGCAAAACCTAAGAGTTCCCTACATAGCTCGACCCCTTGGCGAAAGCGGGAAGAGTTTGAACCCAAGGCTTTGCTCCTTGCGCTGGCAGGGTTGGTAAGGTTTCTAGAAATGGATAGGCAAGATCATCTGGATCTAACAAACCCGAATGGCATGTGGCTCTTTTTCCTGTGCGACAGCTGCATAGGCGACGTCCTCGTTGCAGCGACATGATGGCATTAAGGAGGGCAGTATTGCAAAACAGTGCCATATTTTAACCCATATTCCTTTGTAGATTTCGTGAGGCCAGTTTCTTCCTCGAAAAGTGGCGAAATTTCGTGCATAAAAAAAACGCTGGTCACCTGTATCTTTAAGAATGGGTGAGTAGTTGATAATTGAGTATCCACCATTACGATGTGCAGAAAAGATAAGAGTAATTGGCCCAAGATTTTGTCTACCCGGAATCAGAGGTTATTATATAGAATTCAAATACCCACCCAACACCCATCCAAAATTGATAGATGGAACCGGCATAACGTATTTTGAAGTGTGCTAGGCATAATGACATCATTTTATTTATTTATTTTTGGGTTGGGGGGGGGGGGTTGAAAGGGAAATACCCGGGAGTGGCCGTTTACAAATCAGGGTAGTGAGAGGAGAAAATAACCTCTATCATAATAATCTGTCCATGAGGCGCCGCCGAGCACAAGGCTCAAGGGACACCGCCCCAGGGAAGGGGGAGAAGATTATACGATTATACCACACCTGCCAATGTGATAGGATTTGAACCCTATCTGGGGGGCAAAAGTGCTCTATCCAACTGAGCTACCAATTGGTGGTTTAATTACTCTTGTGACTTTTTCTTTTAAAGCTAGTTTGTTCGATTTGTGAGTATGTTACACCACACTCCTTAGTGGAATTTCAACTTCCATGAATTATTAGTACTAACATGATGATAATCTATAACAAGTCAGTTTGACAAATTTAGGTTGCGGGTCAATGGGCCTTTGATTACAACCATGAAAAATGCCGAGTATGTAATTGTTAGCATAGTCCAATTATGCCCTAAACATGATAGTTGGCACCTAAAGGATTTAGATGTAGTTTTCTTTTCTCAAAGTTTAAAAAAAAAAAGAGATATTGAAGGGAAACACATGGGAGCGACAGGTCACACGAAATCAAGCCCCTTAATAATGAGAGGAGGAAATAACATCTTTCATAGTAACCGCGCCATGGAGGTGTAGAAATGGGACACTGGCCAGGGAAGAGGGAGAAGAATATACTACACCCATCAAGTAGCAGGATTCCCAAAAACATCTAGGTGGCACTCAGTGCACTAACCAACTGATTGTTGGTAAAGTTTTAATTCTCAATCGCTATCAAACCAAAAAGTATGCAATAAGGTATGCAGTCATGAGACACCATAAGTCATGCTTGCTTCAGCAATGCGTTCACATTTAGGAGATATGCAATCAATATATGAAGCAAGACGTTTGTTTTGTTTTGTAGCGTCGTTGAGATCTTGCAAACTGTGGGGCCCCAACGCGTGTGCTTGATGCCGTTGGAAAGCCCTCGATGAGGAGGGGTGCACCAGCTTGATCTCATGATTTTTGGACAAGCGGTGAGGGAGATGTGGAATTCCAAGTACTTTTGGTCGCTGGAAATTCACAAAAAATAGCAGAAATGGCAAAGTGCATTCCTGGGACAATGGTTGGAGCCTCGACGGGAGAGATATCAAGGGAAAGGTCTCCGGTTCAAATCTGGTCGTAGGCTCTCTGCAAAAAAACTTACTTAGATGACGTTGGGCCGTTGGAAATTTGGGAAAAATAGCAAAGTGGGCATTCTTGGGAGAATGGTTGGAGCCTTGACGGGAGAGACAACAAAGGAGTGGTCATAGGCTATGTGGAAAAAAAAATGATTAGATATGGCTAAATCAGTAGACTTAGATGACTTAGATGACAATGGACACTTGGGCCAACGACACAGGCTACCCTAGAGGTGGCACTTGGGCCTCACTTAGGAGACGCACTAGGATACATATGAGATCTTGCACTTGGGCTTAGATGACACTGGGGATTTGGGCCAACAGCACAAGCTACCCTAGACTTAGATTTCAATTCTTAACACATGGGCCAATGGCGCAGGCTACCCTAGGCCTAGATCTCCCAAACAAGATGGTCTCTAGATACATAGGGGATTGCACTTGGACTTAGATGACACTGGACACTTGGGCCAACAGCACAGGCTACCCCAGCCAATATATGAAGCGAGACGTTTGTTTTGTTTTGTTTTGTAGCGTCGTTGAGATCTTCCGGGCGGGGCCCAGCGCGGGTGCTTGGTGCCGTTGGAAAGCCCTTGGTGAGGAGGGGTGCACCGGCTTGGTCTCATGATTTTTGGACCAACAGTGTGGGAGATGTGGAATTTCAAGTGCTTTGGGTCGTTGGAAATTCGAGAAAAATAGCAAAGTGGGCTTTCCTGGAGCAATGATTGGCCCTTCATGTGGGAGATTTGGAATTTCAAGTACTTTTGGTCGCTGGAAATTCGCAAAAAATAGCAAAGTGGATATATCAATATATGAAGCCTCGACAGGGGAGATTTCAAAAATATCAAAATGGGCAATGACATAGAGATCTCCCAAACTATAGGCCTGTGGATACATTGGGGATTCATGCAGCGGACACTGGAAGTCACACTTGGGCCTCTACATGGGAGATGCACTTGGATACATGAAAAGAAGATTGCACTTGGGCTTAGATTTCAGTTTTTCATACATGGGCCAACGACATAGGCTACATTAGAGATCGCACTTGGGCCTCAACATAAGAGACGCACTAGGTACATAAGAAATTGCACTTGGTCTTAAATGACAATGGACACTTGGGCATCTACATGGGAGATGCACTTGGATACATAAAAGATTGCACACTGGGCTTAGATGGGCCTCGACATAAGAGATGCACATGGGAGACATCATTGGATACATAGGAGATGCACTTGGATACATAAGAGATTGCACTTGGGCTTAAATGACAGTGGACACTTGGGCCTTGACACGGGAGATGCACAGCTTGGATACATAGGAAATTGCACTTGGTCTTAGATTTCAATTATTCACACATGGGCCAACGGCACAAGCTACCGTAGAGGTCGACTTGGGCCTCGACATAGGAGATGCACTTGGATGCATAGGAGATTGCACATGGGCTTAGATGACACTGGACACTTGGGCCAGTGACATAGGCTACCCTAGTTGATACTTACCAATGAAAGAAGATGTGAAGGTTTGAGTGCATTAATTAGACTATCCATGTGAGAGAGATGTAAGTGTAGGGTGAGGCCCCAGGATGGGGGCCTCACTCTACGTAAAGAAACAACCAAGATTTTTTTTTACCATCGATGGCTGGGATCATGGCTCGCAAGAGCAGGAACCTTATGTGACGTAAGGTGCCTTCCTCTCGAGGAGAAGAGGAACCTTACGCGGCATAAGGTGCCATCCTCACCTGGCGGGAAAATCCCTCCGCGTAAGGCGCCATCCTCTCTAACTAAAAAATCCTGGCCGGGTCTTTACGCTTATGTCTTTTGGGGTTCAAGATCAAGCAGCTCAACATGTATAACTTTTCTTGTATCAACATCCATTGCACTGTAATTAATTATGACTAGCCTAAAGGTCATTCCATTTTATGCAACTTTGCACTTGGGCACCTACGATAAATATCACATTTCACGGCAAAAACAGAGGCCCCGTTATCAAGCGTTGTTCCTCCTCGGCAGTGCATGTACACAAATTTTGAGGGTAGAGTTAAGTAATAGGGAACGAGATTTCTAGTGACTATTACAGCAGGTAAGATGCCGGCGAACTTGACGTGAGGATGGTAGGCCGAGTGTCACTGTTAGGTAAGTGGGCATCGAACCTGTTGTAATAGTAACTAGATTAAATCCCGTTCCCTTGCATAAAAGACTAGGGCTAAATATGGGAACATGTTCTCCTCCAGTCCACATCACGTTCGAGTGGATGTGTGTATGAGACGCTTCTCGGCCTAGTTTCTAGATGTTTCTCGTACTTTTTTTGAACAGATGTAGACGTATCTCGACTTTGTCTCTTAACTTAGTTTCTAGAGTTTCTTGTACTAGCTAGTTTCTAAACAGTGAGGATGATGGCGGGCGGAGGTTCTTTCCCTTTCATTTCATTTTGAGTTCACAATGATCTTTCATTTGCCATGTTGATAGTTTTCAATGGGAGATTTACATTCAGCAGTTGAGAGCCAAAGCATTGCTAATTTGCTTCATGTCCGTCATTTGAGTTAGGACTCAATTCTGAGGATGTAGAAATGTTTATCGAGTCACCTCATGGACCAGAGTTAACTAAGAGAGATCCAAATGTCATACACATTAGTGATACTGCAATTCTTGACGATGACGATGATTTTGTCAAACTAGCTTCCGGCTTCCAAGACATCGATAAGAACAAGTGGATACTGTACTGGCAGGTGGTGAAAGAAATTCTAATTGTGTGGATGTGTGGGCGAAAAAACGGTGATGCTTGGCAGATTTTCCAAAAACTTCCGATTCACGAATCTTTGGAGGACATTTCGAGCGAGATGTCAAGGAATTGATACATTTACTTGCTGAGTTCTTTTTGCAAGTGAAGAAATGTCTTCGAGCGAGAGATCAAGGAACTGGTACATTTACTTGCTGCATTCATTTTGCAGGTGAAGAAGAAGTCTGGACAATATTATCCTCCTGAAATGTAAGTTCTTAATTCTAACGTGATTTCAATAGTTTCAATCGAATCCATCATTGCAATTTTTTTCTAAGAACTAATCTATAATTTTCATATGCATGATTGTCTCTTTGTACAAAGGGATTGGGAAAGGTATCAGAGCTGCACTCGAAACGAGACAAGTGACCAGTGGACAAGTTGAGATTCCCTTCAATATTCTCACAGATTGCCACTTCAAGAAGTGCTCTCTCTGTGTGAAGACTGCGATTAACCGCTCTAATATTGCAGGGGTACCGTACTTACCTAGCTTACTAGACACTTCCGCGCCTAATAATTAATAAAAATAGAATATTATTAGGCAGATCGTTTTTATTATTTAGGCACCTCACCTAGGTAATTTACAAACATTAGGCATGTATTACAGTCGACCCTGGATAAATGTTACATACTTTTTTGTTATGTCACCCTTGATGTTATGAAATCTTTACTCTGTAAAAATTTACACTTGAAAAGGGCATGACTAGAGCGTTATTTGATAAGTGTCTATAGGGCCCACCCCCGAAAGGCGGCATAGCCGTAAGGCGAAGTGGCTCTTAGTTACGCCAATTTTGCCCGGAGTCTTCTCTCTCTCTTTGATACGTGTTATAAAAATATGGCTCTCCTCTCTGTTAGCACACCTCCATAGTTGTTAGATCTTCTGTTGAGCCTTAATATAGTTGATTTGAGAAAACATTCATCCACTCTTGTCAAGGATCTACGGTTCTTATCCAAAGGCACCACGTCCATAACAAAATAACATAATGAACAATTATTTTTGACCTCCCGCAAAAACTATTGTTGAGGTAATTGTAGGCATTTTTGCCATTTTTTGGACTTTAAATAATACAATTTAGGCATTTTTTCACATATTTGGACATTTTGGTTTTTTTTTTTCCAGTTTTTGAGCAATTATGGAGCATTTTCCAAGTTTTAGGCACATTTTCCAAAAATGGTCTAAATTTAATTAGGCACTTGATTTTGAATTAATTATTGCCTAATAAGCTAGGTAAGTACGGTAGGTGTGAAACGGAAACATATTCCGGTGATGAGCTAACATGATAAAGCTACCTTACTAGCCAGTTCAACTACTTGTAAGAGTGATCCCTTAGGTTGTTATATGAGATGTGCATTTTTCTGTAACCGAAATTTCTTTGTCCGTGCACAGCAAGAGCTCTATTGATTTGAAACATTTTTCTCCAGACTTGACAACCAAGTTGTAGCCCAGCGGTAATGGGCACATATCCGAAACCTTGTAAAGAGCTGTGAAGGCTTTAAGCGGGGGGGGGGGGGGGGGGGGGGGGGGACACCGGGCCCTAGCTAACCATTCTGCAATTGAGAAGTGAAAAAGAAAAAGACAAGAATATCGCTACTGTAAACCTATCTTAGTACTTTGTTGGCAAAGTATGTGTTTGGGTGCGGTGCACAAAAGATTAAAAAGAAAAATTGCTTACTGTCTGGCAAGTAGAACAACAATCATGCAATCACAATCTGGGATGACCAAAGACCCCAAAATGAAAAACAAGAAAGTAGATATATCCATGTGACATGACTCGAGATATTTGTAATCTAGGATTAGCCTAGAGAGAGGCTTGTCCCTACAAGATATGACTCATTAATGGCTATAATAAAGCCATTCTGCCATTAATGCAGTGAATTAGCCCCACTGTTGGGCCCTCATACCATTTCCCTCGCCATGCCAGCTTCCTAATAGCCACGAGCCGCCATGACCCTCAATAGCCATGCCCACCTTGCTCCGTGCTCCATGATCCTCAATGCACCATGATTTGTCATATCCCATGTGTCTAGCCATGCCCTCACAGCCATGGTCCAAACTTTAGGGTGAAGATCTAAGGGTTTAGGGTTTAGGAAGTTTAGGGCGGCGGCTCGCTTGAACGTGGAGTTTGTTTGGAGGTGAGTTGTATGCTTGAGGTGTGCATTGTAAGTGAGTTTGATGCGATTATTCATGCATTATTAAGCTTTAGGTTGATTGATGGGTGCAGATTGCAACTATCTTCCACACACTAAAGCACTAAAGCACTCAAACAATCAACAATCAAGCAAGTAAAATTTGGGCTCTATAAAAAAATGTGTCCAGGGGATACTGGGTAACCAAGGGGGGTAGTAGATAGGGTAGCGGTACGTAGGGTACCCGGAGGTACCTCATGGTACCCTGAGGTACCGTATAGGGGTTGGACTCGAGTTGTCGCTTATTAGTGATAATGGTAGTGAGGGAGTGAAGCACAGTGAGGTGGATGGCTTTAAAGCATTTGTGGATCGGGGGATAGAGATTTTAAGATTGTCGTGTAATGCGTTTATACTGGCAGTATGAATACCACCTGTAGTATTGGCTGTGATAACTGATAGGGGCCCGGTGCGCCACTCACGCTGGCGGATGGCGAGGATAAGGGGGGCATGACAGTATGCGAATTCAACGAAGTGAACGGTTAGTTTTGGGGAAGGGGAAGTGGGTAATGGGACATTGATGGATAAACCTTGGACAAGTAGGATATCCGGGTAGAGCCGAGAGGGACATGTACATAGTGAGTGATAACAAATACACGGAAGTATCTAGTGAGGGACAGTGTGGTCAGGGGGTCGGCCTTGGTAGGTACCAACATTGATGAGTGAGAACCATTTGGTTTCTGATCTGGCCATGATAAGTTTATGATGTGCCAAACTGCGTGATTATGGCGAATGACGCGGAGACCATGTATAACGGGGTAAGTACACTGACTGAGGAGGTGGGGCCAGGTGTCACGTACTGTATGTGTATGTGAGCATAAAGGGAAGCTGGGGGATGAGAATAGGCGTGGTCAGAAGATGTGCTTGCGTTGGTGTCCCATGTATTGAGCGTAACGAAATTTGAGTGTTTGTCGGATTTGCGCGTCGGTGACAGTCTTGGTGTGCCAGAAGTAATTTGATAACTTGTGGTGAATAACTGTAGATTGTGTCCATTTTTGGATATGGGCTTTGGTGTGGTTGATAGAGGCTGAGGCTTGTTTGTTTGCTTCGCGTGTGAGAGTGGATTTTAAGTTACGAATGGGCTTGGTAGTTGGGGATCTTGGTACTGGATGAATTAGCCAAAATGGGTGAGTGTGAGCAATATAGATGGGGTCGGCCGTGGGATCCAGTGGGGGTTGGGCGGCCCCTGCCTAGGCGATAAGGTCTGCGTGTATATTATCGATAATACCAGTGTGCGAGCAAACTTTGAAAAAATGTATGGGGTGATTAAAGGAAGCCGCACGGTTAATGATAACTGCAATGAGGTTCCGGTTTGGGTGGTGAAGGTGGCAGAAAGGACTGGAGAGGTGGTTGCGAAGAAAAAATAGTGAGATAAGGTTGTTGGTGAAAATGTAGTATTGGGGGGGGGAGGGGGAAAGGAGGGTAGCTGGGAGAGTGCTTCAAAGATTGTCATAAGCTCAACGCATAATATAGTGGTTGGGCCTCGAAGTCTAAGAGCTACCCCACAGTTATTAGCAGCATGAAAAACATTGTAGCTAGAGTTAGAGCCGGATTGGGAGCCATCTGTATAATGAGAGGCAGAGAATTTGAGCGGCATACGTAGATGTGAGACCGGTGGATCAATAACGGCCTTATCCAGGCCTTGCTTGGGTTGACTCTGGAAAACAGGGTGGGTAAGGAGCTAGATGAAATAGAAGGAAGAAGATGTGTCTAGAGGCCAATAGAGTTAGTAATGGAAATAATATCACAATGGAAGAAGGTTTTTAATTAGTATCTCAAGTCAAGATCCTGAGGAAAGGACATGGAAACTGCCTCCATCAATAGGGAAGATCCATTATGCTTGGTATGCTTTCATCCATGGCTCCCAATTGAACATAATATTCCCCCATCACATTATATAGGGAATTCATAATCATCATGATCATGAATTCTCTGTAAAATTGTTTGTGAACAAAAACCCTCTACACTAGTGCCAGTATCTATGTGTAATAAATATATAGACTCCATCTCTACCATACTCCAAAGAAAAGCCTTTTTATAAGCCTTTCTATAAAAAAGCCTCTGTATGTGTAGTAGCTGGAAACTTTGATCACGAATTCCCTATAAAATGCTTTGTGAACGCAAACTCTCTACACTAGTGACAATTTCTATGTGTAATATATATGTAATCTCCGTCTCTAGCATACTCCAAAGAGAAGCATGTCTATGGAGAAGCCTCTCTACATGTAATAGCTAGAAACCTTGATCATAATTTCCCAGTATAATGTGATGGAGGAGTATTATATTCAATTGGGAGCCATGGTCAAAAGCACACCACACATAATAGATCTTCCCTATTGACGGAGACAATTTCCATGTTAATTTCCATGTTCTTTTGAGATACTAATTGAAAAACTTCTTCCATTGTGATATTGCTTTCATTACCAAACCACAATCATAGATTCTATCCGCTGATGGTTTCCTTCTGATCGGAAATGGTTTCCTTATCCATTATGTGAAAGAGCAAAAAAAGAACATGCAAGTGCATCAAAAAATCAAATTTTACTTGCTTGATACTTTGATTGTTTGAATGCTTGAGTGCTTTAATGCTTCAGTGGAAGATAGCCGCAATCTGCTCTCATCAATCAACCTAAAACTTAATAATGCATGAATAATCGCATCAAACTCACTTACAATGCACGCCTCAAGCATACAACTCACTTCCAAGCAAACTCCACGCTCAAACATGATTGATGTTTTTGAAATTGAACATTTCCTCTCTAATAACAGAGAGTAAGTTTTGTTTCTGTTCTTACAACGGGGTCTCAAATGGGGAGTTGGCCACTGTCCGCAATGGTGACCTTCTTCTTAGGTGTGCCCCCTTGCGTACCTTCGGCCTCCACTTTGTATACAATATCAAGGCCGCTCACGACCTTGCCAAAGACAACATGTCTGCCATCCAGCCTTCAAATACAAACACCAATCAAATGTTACTTGGAAACTTACTGGCAACTCAACATGTATTTTCTTAATGCCCTCTCCCTGGTCCCTTTTCCTTCTTTGAGTCTGCAATCTATGAAGGGAAATCTCCCCAGCCGCCATAGTGCATGCATTCTCACCATTTTTCCAAGTAAACCTGAAAATCCCCTCTGCCATCCCCGAAAATCCATACCCACGCATACTAGAATTTGCCCATCCAGTCCCATGAATGGACAACGATGAAGCCTTAAGAAGATTTTTCCAAAAGATCAACTATTTGAAATTGATGCAGAATTTGCCACATGAAGAAGGCTCAGAATGATTTTAAACCAACAAACCGCATCCAAGGATTTCACAAAATTTGGCAAATGATCAGTTGGTTCAAACCTTAATGTCAAAGCTGACTTCCAACCAAGTCAGACATGAATGCCATTGCAAGCCTGCTCAAATATTTCTTTTCAATTTTCCTCACTTTGACGGTGGTCTATTTAGAAACCCCCACAACACTTCACCGTGGCATTTTCCATCCAGATGTTTCTGCTCCTGAAGCACTCAAATTCTTGGACTTCACAACCCTAACTAGCTCATCCACTGAGAAAAGCCACCATTTTCAGAGAGATTTTGTATGCTTGGTCAGCTGGCATGGTTTCTATGTTTAGGGGCATCTTAACCACAATGAAAACCCATTCACAGACGAGAAAGGGCATGGAGCAAGTACCAGCTAGTTTTAACTGTCGTGATAAAGAATTGGGAGCCATTCATGTTTGGTCCTGCATTTGCCATTGACAATTGACCTGCCAGACAGCGGATTTCAAACAGCTTGCTTTTAGGTTTTCCAGGGAGGAGGAAAAGGTAATCTTTAACCTTGGCTATGATGTATTCTTGAGCCCATATAACCCCACAGCCCAACTGTCCTGAATCAAGCTCCAGTCTACGAGGGTGTATGAGACCTCAACCAAAGATTGCCATTGCATACACATGCTCCTAACAAGTTTGGTTAATAAGGCAATTGAATGTTGATGCATTGATATCACACAGGACAGCACGTGGGTTGAAACAGCTGGAAACAGATGTAACAAATGTGGCCGTGGTTGGACAACCAATCACACTGTTGAACACAGGCTGTAAGGGTGCTTCTTCTCCAGTCCTACGGATGAAAGGAGAAAAATCTCAAATATTTCATATCTTACCCCTCCAGGGCGACAGAGAATCAGAGCACAACAGATAATTATGCCTTCCAAAACAATGTCAAAGAGATGAGAAATCTACAGCATTATCCTTGATGCAATGACTGGATTTTCTATCCAAAAGCCTACTCAATCTAGAGTATCTCATACCTGGACCACTGTGTTTCAGTTTGAAGTTTTCATCAGCAAATGTAGTGCCATAGATGGACTCGCCCCCATGGCCATTGCCCTGAGTGAAATCCCCACCCTGGATCATGAAACTGGGTATTATGCGATGCAAGACACTGCCTTTGTAGTGCAGTGGCTTGCCACTTGGTCCTATGCCTTTCTCGCCTGCTCATGATAAACCACAATATCCTTGTGAGATTATGCAAAAACCTTTGCAATCAGCACTAATAACACCTTGAGCCCAAACCCCCCTTAAGTATGTCTTGCTACCTGCAGGAGGCACTTCATCTTCAATGTATTCTTCTGTCTCCCTCATTCTCACACAGGGCACAGTTTTACCTGTTCTTTCCCATTTAAACATCCATCAAATGTTTTGGGACATGGATGAACAATGCCCAAAACCTTTGGGAGGATATACGGAGAGAATAGTAGTGTCAGGAATGAATAGCTCACCCGTACAAAGAGCCCTGAAGTTCTCTGCAGCCATACCCACAGAAAACAATCACCCGTTAATTTTAAGCTATTACGATTGGGAACAATCATTAAGAAGGCTGGCAAAACATAATTTGAAGGAGCCCTTTCAAAATCCTACCAAATAACAACCTGGAGATTGGAACCTGCTGGAAGCCAGGTGTCCATACTGATTTGTGGACGGCTGTGAGAAACCTATGGCCAGTCCTAGCATAGTGGCAACATTGCAAATCAGAGCTCATGACATTGTCACTGACATCAAGTGGCCCCTTATTGGGCCCTTCATATTCTTTAGGTTGAGATAGTTGAGGAATCCAACAGTACAATATGAATACTGTGAAACACTGCATAACTGATCATCATAACAATACATCCCTTCACTTATATTCCTGTTAACGGAAAAGAAATCTGGATGAGCAAGTAGATGGAGACCAGAGAGACACCCACAGAAAGCATAAGAAGAATGTACATACCAACAGTTTTAGGAGCAGCTTTGCCAAAAAGACCAATCACCACTCGACCTGACACAACCATACGGCCCTGTTAAAGTCTTCAGGCTTGTTCAAGGACTGCTTGTATCAATGTTAGCTGACCAACTTGCATGTGCAAGAACAGGACGAATACCTGCCAGTTGGCCATTAATGTCAACGTCAAAAAACACTTTGTGAGTGATCTCCTCCAAGTGTTTATCTTGCTTGGCCTGTCACACCCCAAACCCCAAGTTAATTACTGGAATTTGGCGTGGGCATGATTAGAGTACGATATGCCTACCAGGCCAGCAACCCCATTTCTTTAGGACGTAGAAAGCTAAAGATGCATGAACTGCAAAGCCGGACAAGTTTTCCAAGCGGCAAGGTCAGGCTCACTTCTTTGAATATGCCTTGCTGGAGCTGGTTGATTGATTATGCTAGGTAAGCATGACTAAGACCTTTAATTTCCTGATGCATTTGTGGTTCCTGGCAGTGAGCCTCAGGTAAGTTACGATAATTTAGCTAAATTATAGTGCAGCCGGTCTGTTATGGCCTCATACCGCTTACAGATTCCTCTCACCAGGTGATCTACCCATGCCTCATAAAGGTCACAACGCTAGCAAGAAGGCAACAGATTTGTGGTGCAATGATGCCAGCATTATAAACCCCCCAACCTAAGCAACACAGCAGCTTGATGTAGGGCTTAAACGCTCGAATCTGTCCATACAGCTGCAGCCAAAGGCACGAGCGCTGAAGAACTGGAAGAATGAACAAATGACGCTCAATTCTAATGCAAAACGCACAAGCAGATTAAAACATACACTTAGAAATGGCACTCCAGCCGAACCAGAGATTTAAAAAACCGCGGACATCAACCCAATCAAATGCCTTCAAGTGCAGATGCATATAAGGGGCCAAAACATGGACCCACCCATGCGAAGATCGAAAACGCTAGAATGGAGAGTGTCAGAAGCAGTCCAGCTTGCGCCGTCCTCCTCATCCTGCTCCACCTCACTCCCTCTCTGTCTTCCCTCTTCTCACATGTGCGATCTCCGTTTCACGTGGATGGCGGCACTGTACCCAGCCATCTGGAGAAACAGAACGTGGTGAAGCGGCCTACGTGCCGGTGCTTGTAGAGGGATCTTAGTACAATGCTGTCGTGGTGCTGCGATCCCTTCAGATATACGTCATCCTCCGCTCATCTCCCTATTCTGTTACATTTGGTTTTCTGAAAACGAACAGATGCCGTGTATATTACACCTGTGGGCCATGCATAGGTACTTCTGTACATGATTCAGACACGATTCAAACAGCCTATGGTAACAATATGGATTCTTTGAAATCGGGCCCTTCTCCACAGTGAGGCGGGTGTTGCCCCACCTTAGCTTGTAGTCGAAATGTCCAAACAAATTGGAGAATTGCGATCCTTTCTCTTCTGTATTTCTGTTTCGGACAGTGGTCGGAAGAGCAGGGGGCATCCTGGATGCATCTTGCAACGCAACGCGCACAACAGTACTTTCCACCGTCACACCATCCCTCCACCGATTCTGCGCTTGACCTAACACTCCGCAAGCTGATGCGACAAGAGCCGAGGGACAGCCCATCCATCTCTCGGACGAATGTCATCCATGCGGACGAGTGAAACATGGTACGTGTCCACACGAACCGCGACACAGACATCCCGGGATTGTCGTGGCTCGTCCTCTGCCACATGGCAATGCACAAGACCAGTCTGAGAGACAACGTGTGCTCGCGTGAAATAACCCAGAAAATTCCGCCGTGTGAATGCGGTTCTGTTTACCAACTTTATCCACTACCCTCCACCACTCACCAGCTGCCACCTGGTCCATGGATTGTTCCTCCGTAGATTCTGCCACATCAGCAAAAAAGCATATTAATTATAATGCATAATAGCGTATACACTATAAATGGAAACAAAGTGGAGAAAAAGGGATCATACGTATTGGTACGGTGGTGAAGACCTAAAAACCTGCTCACAATTATTGCAATTTCGGATTCGGCAGCCATAAAAAGACAACCAAATTGAAAGAAAATTCAGCAGGTGAAAAGGTTAAAAGCTGAAAATCATGAGAAATACCTGGGCATCAGCTCTGCTCTGCCCACAACCTGAATCGATTTCCTTTCATTGAGCCCAATCATAAACGTGTCAGATTATCTCTCTCAAAATCAAGTCTGCAACAGTGCAAACGCACCAAACAGTCGTGTTTCAGTGACGTTCGAACTATCTTTCCATTGACATATTCTTTGAGTGAACTGATTGGGTAACTACTTACGGGATAGAAAGGTCCTTCCACTTTTGACCGGAAGATGCTTCCATCACCTTCTCAGCATACATTATAAACCTTTTTCATTGCACGGTTTGAGCCTTGCAGTCAACAAAGTGACTCTACGATGTGCCATTTGACAATTGTGTAGCAAATCATGTTGCACTAATGAAGCCACAAAGCCCTCACTTCGTGGAAGAGAATCTTTGTGCAAGAGAGTCGCTGGGGCAGAAGTTGCTACAGAAATTGTGAGAAAGAGGCGAAAGAAAGCAGCAGTGCAGGTGATGTCCTACTTTGCTAGAACCCGATCGATCGATCGATCGAGAGAGAGAGAGAGAGAGAGAAGGTGAGAAGCTGTGTGCACCACCTTTTTGTCAGTTAGGCCGCGCACAACACAACGCACCCTGCCTTGTGAAGGATTCGCGAGTTGGAATCCACAGCCTGCGCATATTGCAGGCAGTCGTGCGATTAGGTTTTGGCGTCTTGTGTCGACTGTGTGAGTTCGAGTCCCGACCATATGGACGAGCATTCAGGTTTCTACCACGAAATTTGCTGGAGTTCCCTGAGTTACTGCGACTTTGCGGGTTCCAAGTGTGCAGCAAGTGAGTTACTTTAACGGAAATTTGGGAACGGGAGAAGGCCTGCCACCTGTCGGGCTATAACCGACACTGCTAGAGCCGGTTAGCCGGTCAGCGCCCTAGAGCGACGCGGTAATAGGCCACCGGCGGGCGACTGGGGGGGGGTACCAGGCGCCCCACCGTCGCCCGAGTTTCGCCAAGTTATAATTTTGGTTAGGATACGTGTTAAAAAGCTCAGTTTACGCTTTAAAAATAGCCGTAAATTCTCGCTGTTTCTGGCGATTCCACTTCTCGGCGTGCGCCACGCTCTCTTCAGCCCCTCGCGACCGCACGTTTCGGTGGGCGGACGGTCCTTGGGCTGTGGAGGCGAATGGGGGCTCTTTGCTCTCTCGTTGCTCTTGCGTCCCATCCGCAGCGTCCGTGAGGGATTGCGGCATTACTTAATTGAAGACGTGTCAGACGATACGACTAGTATATTGCAGCGTATGGAACTTTTGCATATTTTATGAAATCCTGTCTCCGAATCTTGCCTCTCTTTCTCGTTGCTCTGTGCTTTCTCACGAACCTCTTGCCCGCCCAGCGATTGTCATCTCCTTGTCTCGGGTTTAATGGATATCGCAGTTCTCTTAGTGTGTTTTGATAATTATCAATGCTCGAAACGCTGTGATTATGTGAGTGAGCTTCTTCCTCCTCGTCCGGCTTTGTTTTTGCAATTCACAATCATGAGTGATCGTTGCATGTGGGAGAACTTGGAGGTTTTGATCATCTGACTCACATGTGGCCATTGATGCCTACGATTGAAGACATGTTCCTTGCGGAGAAGATATATCATGTTTTCAAGTTTTTGCAGCAGTGCAATTTGCTGTTCAAATTTGTTGTACATTTAGCACTCTGCATGAGCTGGAGGCGTTCTGTACTAGAAAGGTACAAAGGCGTCGTTACAGTAGAATCCTCTGAATGCATCTTACCTCACAATTCATTTTCATTGGAGATAATCTCTTGGGTCATCTTCTTTTGTGACGTGAAGAATCCCAAATTTAGATGGAGGCTCGGCTTTGTGGTGTTTGGGTTCAAATTCCCCGTGCACACTTCTGAACGTACTTCTGAGCTGATGACTGAGACAGCCTATGATGAATTCTGTGCTATCTTGCAGGAGACCGTTCAGGGAAGAGATGTGCCGTCCTTGATTAGGATTTATCTTTGAGATGCAAGCCCTCTGGAAGAGGTGGAGTGCCTCTGGTAATTTCCGGGAGTTCAGGACACATCTAGACGAGCAGTTTTCATTCGAGCGGGACCGCATAGGGTGGAGCTGCATGCCGGTTTTTGGTGTTGAACGAATAACTGTAGTTTAGATTAAGAGCAGATTGAACCTACAAGAAACTGGTTAAATGGATCTCAACATAGGGGCTGGAGTACAAGATGGGGCAGCACCGGTTGATGTGGGGACATAGAAGTCAAGCTCAAGCTACTAGAATCTCCTTGAAGCAAACCAGCGAGAGACAGGTTCAGCAGGATCCGCACTCACAAGGCTGGATAGTGTACTGGACCAGACTCGATTTTGGCAGGAAACAGGTTCCTTTAGAGTATGGACTTTTTGTGCCTGCGCAGTCAGGCTGCCTTGCAAGCTTGGTTTTGGGAAATTGCGAGTCGGTGAGTGATCAGCATAGTGTGGGATCTGTACGCTTTTGTCTCAAGGCGGTCACACCTTGGCGAATTTTGTAGTTCAGTTGATGATACATGACACGGCCATTATTGCCTTTCAATTGCAAACACACGGTTTTCGTGACAATTGCAGAACTAGGATTAGTAAAATGCGCATGTAGAGAAGCTCGTTCCCAAAAAGCAAGTCTTAAAAATATCTCACAGACAGAGATCTATCGTCTGAAAGGACAGCCGTGGCTTCTGGATGCTATTGATGGAATCTCTTCCGCCAAGAAGTGCGGGAAGATCGTCAACCTCTCAGGGATTTCACTGGTAACTTGTGAAGGTTTGAGGTAATTTCACAAGCAGCTATGTCTGGATTGACTTGGAGAATTTGGCCATTTGGCTGCATCGGAGCCTTCTTCTTCTTTCTACTTTTACAATCACAGCCAGAAGTTGGACGGCAGACTTCATTAACAGGTTTGGGAATGACATACTCTCAATGTGTTTGTATGAGAGAGCACCGCTTTTTGGAGGGAAAGGAACCCACTGCATTCATTTCCATATTTTTTATTCAAAGGGTGGATTAAGCCAGGAGAGAGAGGTGAGATCACTTGGTAACTACAGGTCAATGACTCCTGGGGCTTCCTTTGAGCTTTATCAAGACCTTTATCAGGAGTGCTATTCGAATGGTTGATTGTATCTTAGAGTATGCATCTTCAGGAGTGTCTCTTGATACTGATCTTAGGGAGGAAGCTTCGGCGAAGGGAATGCTGGTTTGAGTGTAGTTTTCATTTTCCCATGAGTCTTACTCGTTGTCAGAAGGGGGGAGTTAATTATGCTTCAGAGTCTGCTTTTTCTACAGGGTGCTGATAGTAGGGAGGAAGGAGGGGATCCATTCAGTAGGTCTAGATCATTAGAGTCATTTTTGCCCTTGTCACTAAAACACTTTGTAAAGTAAATGAAGAGTGAATGTCAAGCTGAAATACAGTGTGGAAGGTTCATACTAAAGTTATTAGTTTCCCTCACAACTCACAACATCATGATCTCTAGGACTAACCCAAGTTGGAAACATTGCATGTGCTTGCTGGAATTTGCAGTCTCCGTGTCACATGGTAGACACTTTCTTCAACAGACTCCTGCTGCCAGTACGACTCCAACTCGTTTGTCTGTGCCAGTATCAACTGTGTCCCAGGGCCCTCCTCCTGGCATATCTCCTTCCTCTTTGATAGTCTCACCACCACCCACACCTGTCCCTCCCAGTCTCCCTTCTCCATATTTATCTGCACCTCCTTCTCCACCCTCACTAACGCCTACGAGCCAAACGGCCAGCACCCCTACTAGCAGCCCCCACTCTTTAGTTACCTCCTCCAGTCCGTCCCCTATGCTTTCCACTCCCTCACCTCCCTCTGCAAGTCCTCAATCTCCACCCTCACCAATCCCCCCTCAATCTCCCTCTCCTGCTCCATCTCCCTCTCCTGCTCAATCTCCCTCCCCTGCTACTCTCCCTCCATCTCCACCACCTGCAATATCCCCTTTGTCAGCTCCACCATCACCACCTCCGCTTGCACCTGTCCCAGTGGGGAGCCCCCCTTCGACCCCCCCCTCTGTTCCAGCTCCTTCTCCTGCAAACTCCCCCACACCTGTTGTGTTCTCTCCTCCAACTCCATCCCCAAGTACCGGGCCTTCTGTATTCCCCCCCGCACCTCAGGCTCCCTCATCCTCCCCTCCAACCTCAAACCCAGTTCCATCCCCCATTTCTCAACTCGCTCCTGCCCCACAAGCACAATCCCTGACGCCCCCGTCTTTCTCGCCTATACCGACACCCTCACCAGCTCTCTCAACTCCACCAACTTCTGCGCCTCCTGGTCCGTCTGAACATTTAGTCCCAGCCCCAGTCCCAGCAACCTCATTGGCACACACTCCTCCAGCACGTTCACCCACATCGACTGCTTCTTCTCCTTCTCCAGGGTTGCTTGTCCCTTCTCCAGGTACGATTCCTCTTTCCTTACATGTCATTTTCTCTGCTTGTGAGGATATCGGGGTTCATGCCGTGGTTGCCTGGGTTGGGGTCACTACCAACATTCACATTCCATGCAACAGAGATACAGTAGATCAACCTATACTGACTCAATGAAGTACCAAGCAAACCAGCTGCTCTTTAAGACTTCTCTAAGGGATGGAGTAACTGTTCTGATGTACTTGTCTCTCCCTTCTCCCTCAAAACCTGACATAGGTTTTATGTACACAGAGCTTGGATAAGCCTATAACTGGATCTCTCTCCCACTTGCCCTCTGCTATGCTTCCTTGTTTGTTTCTAATTATTGACCGCAGCCAGCTTATTCGGTAATTTCTGGGACACGTGATGTGCTTGGTTTTATCAGCTTGACTGCTGGGGCTTTGGAAGGGGTTATGGTGCGGATTTCCTAAGAGTATCATCAAATGAAGCAACTCTGGCATCCTTTGCCAACAGAAGAGACACTGCATCTGATGTTTCTGTGAATATTGTTAGAGTTGCAGCTGAGAAACCCGCTGTTAAGTTACTGCAAGTTGAGTTTCCAGCCTCTTTGTCACAGACTGAGGAGATGTACGTGATGATATATTTTGCAGCGTTTCTTGCTTCCAGTCCTGTGGAATCTCCATCACCCCTGGGCTCTCTCTCACAGCATGGAAAACCAGCAATTGGGGGGCCTGTGGCTGGCAAGGGCAGCCATAAGAGTTTGGGGTTGATTGTTGGTGTCTCAGCTGCTGCAGCAGCTCTTTTTATCCTTATATGCTGTCTCATGTGGAAGTTCATCCCCATGCTTGGAAAGGAGCTCAAGACTTCTGAATCTACCAGCAAAGGTATGACACTTCCTGCCATTTTTTCCTTCTTTCCACCCAGTTCGGTTTGTTCAAGACTAATATCTCTGTGCTGCAGTTTACGAGGGAAAAAAGAGCGGTGATGAAGTTTGGCTGCGTTGTGTAGTTCCTTGGCCAAGCTGCTTTTCGTGTGCTTGTTTATTTAGTGATCCCTCAGAAAAGAAATTTTGCAATGTAATATCTCACTACCATCAAGGGTAGTGCGACATTTAGACTTGCTATAAGTGTTGTGGTGGTGCTCAATTGGTGGAGACATTCCTCACACAAATGGGAGAGCAACTGCTTTGGTGGCCTCTGAATAACCATGTTGAGTTGTGTATGCCACCATGTAAGTTTGTTTATCTGTCTTGCTTTCTCGCATTTTGTCCCATAAGCTCCATGAGCTTTCCGCGGACGTTATAAAGCACCATTTCATTTCATTTCATTTCTCATTTGATGGCATTCATTGTGTGGCAGTGAGTGCTGTGGTAAGTCTTGAGCCAGTGATTTCAACCAAAAGAATTGGACAACATGATAAGTCAATCCCTCGCCCTTCAAATACCCGAGAATTTTCTTATGAGGAGTTGCGGGAAGCTACGAGTGACTTTGCACCATCATTTTTCATTGGAGAAGGAGGGTTTGGCAAAGTGTACAGGGGTGTATTGGAAGATGGGACAGAAGTAGCCATCAAGAAGCTTACAACAGGTGGTCACCAGGGAGATAAGGAATTCTTGGTGGAGGTTGAGATGTTGAGCAGGCTGCATCACCGTCACTTAGTCAAATTGCTGGGTTTCTACTGCTGCCGTGAACCTCTTCAACAACTGCTGTGCTATGAGTTAGTCCCTAATGGGAGTCTTGAAGCCTGGCTGCATGGTAATTATGTTTGTCTGTCCTTCGGTCTGCTATTGATTTGGACTTCAGCATATATGAATAGGCCACTTTATGCTGAAGCATGGCGCCAGGCAAAGGACCACTTTTCACCATTGGGCCCACACTACATTTATGACACTGTTCTTGTTTTTTTCTGCTTGATGTTTTTATAGATGCTTATGTGTGTGAATTTCTAACAAGTTGGTTGCAATCTGCTGGTGAGTGGACAGGATCTTTAGGTGCAACACGTGGTCCACTGGACTGGCCCACGCGAATGAAGATTGCTCTAGGGGCAGCAAGGGGGCTGGCTTACTTGCATGAGGACTCTCAGCCTTGTGTGATCCATAGAGATTTTAAGGCCTCTAATATTTTGCTGGAGTATAACTTCAATGCCAAGGTAGCAGATTTTGGACTTGCTAAGTTGGCACCTGAAGGCCAAAGCCATTATGTATCAACGCGTGTGATGGGCACTTTTGGGTAAGTTAAATGCTACTTACATAAGTCTTGTGGTGGAACTTCTGGTGTCTCTCCCCAATCCCTCTGTGGTCTCTGCTCATTGTCTCCCTCCCACTGAATATTTCCTCTCCCGACCAAACTTCGAAATTGGTCTTTTGCAAAATGTGCAGTGGTCTCATAGCTGCTTAACATTGGATGATCCAGTGGCAAGTCGGTTTCATAATGTGCATGCATGGTCTATGTTGTTGTCTTGTAAACCAATAGACATGGAAATTATAGTCTTTTTGATTCCAGATGTGCTCCTGAAAATCTCTTTTCGTACTTTGCTACTGATGTCTGAAACTAAGTCTTAAGTATATGTGGCAGATATGTTGCTCCAGAGTATGCGATGACTGGGCACTTGTTGGTGAAGAGCGATGTGTACAGCTATGGAGTGGTGTTGCTTGAGCTTATTTCTGGGAGGAAGCCGGTTGATTATAACCAACCCCCGGGGGAAGAAAACATAACGGCATGGGTGAGTACTAGGCCTTTCTTGTCAGCAATGATTATACAGAATATTAACGCAGTAGTACAATCCAGCAACCAGACTGGATACCGTAAAGTACCTTTCTTGGACACATCAACCCACGGCAATGGAGTTGTGACCAGATAATGCTGTTTGAGGTCCCAGAACCTTTTGGTAAAGCATTGAACAAAAGCCAGTAGCTGCAAGAGAATTAAGATTGCTCTTTAAGCTTCAGGATATAATGGGAAATCTTTCTGGTGGAAACTGGGATAGGTTTTAGAAGAGGAAAGGAAGATGAAAAAGAAAAGGACAGATTTATACTGTCCACAGGCCCTCTTGGGACAAAGTAGAACCACAAGAAAGGAAACATCAAACAAGGCCCAAAGACGAATGTGCCTCATGCAGGTGGGCTTAGGCACTTTGGTCCTCAAAGCTGAAAGCCTCTGCGAAAGTGGAAATCAGAGAATGTACTGATAAGACGCTGTTTGCTGTAGCCTTGTGGCCAGAGGCCCTGTGCGCAGTTTGGATGGAACAAGAGGGAACAGACACTACCTTTGTGGTGATGGGCTCACTTCGGTAGGGGGACTTACCTTGATATAAACAATTAGAAAGCCCTTCACACAAGCATTCAATCTGCTGTGCATGAGCTGCCCAGCAACGACCCCAACGGGACCAGGGCTTTCGGCTCAGCCTCGAGATTTTGAAAGTTGGTGAACAGAGGTGCAGGGATTATGATCTTGATGGTCCTGAAGAGGGTCGCTCTGTGACAAGAATACCCGGGACATTGTATCAGAAATTGGATATTGTCTGAAGTCAGGCCACCCGCACATCTGGCATTGACAATCTCCCTTTCCTCCCTGCGTCTGTTTGTGGTTCAATGGTAGACTTCCCGCCCCGAGCTTAAATTTTGGTCTAGTGCTGAGGGTAGGTAGGCCCTTCAGGTTATCCTTAAGGTCCTCACCCATGTCACAAACTGGAAACAAGTTCAGGGAAGTTTTATACCGACATGGCCTTAGACACTTCAGCCTCCAAGTCAGCTTCATCTAGGTACTTGAAAATCTCCTCTACACCAGGACTTAGCCTGTTTAACAGGACAGTCTTAAATAGAGTCAATCGTCTTAGGGTATCTGGGATGAGGCCTGCGATTCAACGGACCCCACCATGTGACCTTGAACTCATTAATTTGAGAGCTCAAGGGTGGTACGCCAAATTCGCCCTGAACAGCCATGTTAGCTGTCCTAGAGCACGCTGACATGCTCTTGAGGACCAAAAGCTGAATGGATTCTAAAGTCTTAGCATGGTTGGAGTCACCCTACCACTTGGCAGATGTGTACTCCAAGGTAGGCCTGATAATGTTGTAAAGTGTGGTCCTTTACAGCTGAGGTATTAATCCCTCTGCAGTGGAAAAACCCTCTCTCCAGCCAAGGGTATCTTAAATATTGTTACAGACAAGGGCAAGGACCTCTACCACAGGATCGCCACCAGAGAGCCACAGAGAGATTGTACTCATAAGACGTTGTTTGCCGTAGCCTTGTGGCCATTGAGAGCCACAGAGAGAGAGAGAGAGAGAGAGAGAGAGAATGTACTCATAAGACGTTGTTTGCCATAGCCTTGTGGCCATTGACCCCGTGCCCAGTTTGAGCAGAACACAAAGGTACAGAAACTACCTTCATCAGGGGCTGACGGCGGTAGTATGACTTACCTTGGAACAGACAATTCATCCGAGTTTTCCATCCTCTAGAAATCCCTTTACCCAATAACTAGGCCCTAAAAGGGCCTGGGCTTTTGGCTCAGCCTCGAGAATTTTGAAGTTGGTAAACAGAAGCACAGGAACAAATCCCTTGATGGATTTGAAGAGGGCGTCTCTATGGTGAGAGTACCCAGGACAATGAATCAGAAAGTGGATATTGTCTTCAGGTTGCCCACACAACGGGCATTTGCAATCCCCCTTTCCTCTCTGCATCTGTTTGCTGTTCAAAGGTAGGCTTCCCACCCCGAGTTTAAATTTCAGTCGAGTGCTGAGAGTGGGTAAACGAGGTCATCTATGATGGCCTCACCCATGTCACAGACTGGAAACAAAGATCAGGGGAGTTTTCTGCCGGACTTGATTTTCATCAGACAATTTCCTGGCAACGGACATGGCTTTGGACACTACAGCAGCTGAGTCAGATTTATCCAGCAGGGTCAAGACTTGCTGACTTAGACTCAGATCCTTCAAAATCTCTTCTACCCTCTTCCACCAGGACTTAGCCTCTTTGACAGGGCGATCCTGCTTGCAACATATAGAGTCGATTAACTTAGGATTTCTGATATTAGTCATACGTTGCTGATCCCACCATCTGACCTTGATCTCAAACAGCTATATTAGCTGTTTTGGAGCATGCTGACATGCTCCCTTGAGCAGCCCCATTTGAATGGATTCTAGAGACTTAGCCTTGTTGGAGTTATCAACCCACACTGCAGATGTGTACTCCAAGGCAGGCCTAATAATGCGGCAAAGCATGGTTTTTTTTACTTCAGAGTTGATCCCTCTGCAGTGGAAAAACTTAATGAGCCAAGGTATGTGTAGGAAGGGAGGACTGGAATCTCTTGACTTCCCCACTGCGACTTGAGATCGCCTCCTCCCTCCCCTCGGTTGTTGAATGCCATCACTGCGCATTTACTGACGTTAGCCTTTAGCTCCCAAAGGTCAAAGTATCTCTCCGCGCAATCAATCAACTCCTGAAGATTGGATGGAGTCTCCCCTATGCATGCGAAGTCATTCGCAAACAGGTCTGGTATGGTGGCATCACCCACCCTTAACCCAAATCCCTCACTTCCCACATCCTTGAGAAGTTGATACAGAGGTCTAACTTCTTTGACATAGACCAAGGTGTAGCTCAAGGATGTACCCTCTCCCCTCTGCTCTTCAATGTGGTCTTCAGTCTCGCTCTGGTGAGGCAAGAAATGAAGTCGAAAGAGGGGTGGACTCTTCGGAGAGCTTCGTATCCTCTGTGGCTGACAAGATCATTGGGACGAATGAGCTGTCTGCGGTAGAGCTGTTAATTGGTGGACGAATGAGATCAAACTCAAGATAACCGAGAGACGAGTCCTCTATAAAGAGTGCTGCGTTATGAAAGTCAACAAATTATTGTGGGCTAGGTACTACCAGATCCGCAAAGATATCAATCAGCTCATAAGGTCTCAGAAGAAATTATATTGGGACAGTGAAATACAGTGAAATAACTCTCACCATGGTGGTAATGACAAGAGATTCTGGCTGGCCCTTCAACGTCTGTACAAGCTGAAAATTTGTCAGCAAGTACAAGTGCTGAGGACTACTAAGGGTGCAGTGGTGACTTCAATGGTTGGACTGCGCGGATCATATCTTCACTATAAGCCAGATTATCCAGGAAAGGGATAAAGAAGGGAAACCCACTTTTGTCTTTTTTCCGGATGTCAAAAAGGCTTATGACACTGCGTGGAGAGATGGTCTATGGCTCTGACTCTGGTCACCTTGATCGATGTGGAGAGTGGTCCATAACTTGTATGCTCGCACTAAAAGCTGTGTCACTGTTGGGAACGAATGGACAATGTGAGGGAGAGCCTCTTGCAAGGACTCAGCCTTGACCTCTTAATTTTAGAATTTTTGTATGTGCCACTTCTGGATCGAACAATCACAGTTCTATTGGTGTTGGGGAAACACCTTTGGGATCTCAGTCCAAACCAGAAAGTGGTCAGAGGTACCAATATCAGTTCTGTCAATCATCACATTGGCACGTGGGGAAACAAATTCTTGTCCACTATGATATAATCCACAATGGATTGTTCCCCAGTTTGGGCTTTCTCACGAGTCCACTGCACAAGGTCTCCTTTTGACCTATTATTCAAGGTCAAAAGCTGAAGTTCTTCCAGACAGCTTATTAACCCTCTTCCATTAGAATTCAGTTCGTCCTCACCAAAAGGCCCAATGGTATCATCCTGGTGAATACCTTTCCCTCCTGGGCATTGAAGTCATCCAATAAGACAACCTGGCCTTCGGCGAGGAACTTAGCACAGTCCAGCTTTACGTTCTCGAAGGCTATATCTGCGTCAGCACTAAGGGTCCCCGCTGTGGGCATGTAAACACAACTCACAAAGAGGTCACGCCGCCCTTCATTTCAGTTTCAGCCAGATACTGTGCTCATACCGCAAATCCTTGTTGATAATTTCACAATTGTCAGAGGCCACCTTAAGTGCACACATCTGGCCGAACCACCTATAACCAGAGAGAGAGAGTGAGAATGTACTGATAAGACGTTGTTTGCCGTAGCCTTGTGGCCATTGACCCTGCATTCAGTTTGAGCGGAACACAAAGGGACAGAAATTACCTTTGTCAGGGGCAGATCGCGGACGGTGGTAGTATGACTTACCTTGGAACAGCCAATTAATCCGAGTTTTCCAGAGATCCTCTAGAAATCCCTTCACACAAGCATCAATCTTCTGTGTGTGGTTTGCCCAATAACTAGGCCCTGGCTCAGCCTCAAGACTTTCAGAGTTGGTAAACAGAGGTTCAGGCACAACCCTTGATGGATTTGAAGAGGGCACGTCTCTCGTGAGAGCACCCAGGACAATGAGTGAGAGAGAGAGAGAGGTTTCTTGCTAATGAAGACTCTTGTGCTGTTGTCTGTGACAGGCCCGCCCCCTATTGAATGACAGGAATGCCCTGCCTGAGCTGGCAGATAGGCGCTTGCGTGGCAAGTATCCCCCTGAGGATTTTGCACAGGTAGCTGCCTTAGCAGCAGTTTGTGTGGCACCAGAGTGGAGTCGGAGGCCCACGATGGGGGAGGTTGTTCAGACACTGAAAATGGTGTGTCAGTCAAACTTGTATGGATTTAGCAGTGATGCAGAGAGAGGACTTAGCACCGAGGGAGCGGGTGATACGCCCACCTCTACAAGTGGCTCGAACATGTCGTTTGCAATCAACTGGCATATGAGTAGGCATGCATCAGCCAACTGTGAGTCCGATCAGTCATCATCGATGTTCTCATCAGGCCCATTTTCGGGTTTGGCTGGGATAGAAAATGATCCCTTGTCAAGAACTACTATTATCTCTGAAGATTTGCAAGAAGGGAGGTAGGATGAAATGTGTCTCACTTCTCCGCCACCAAATGTAACCAACAGTCCTTGTGGCTAGCATATTTTGGTGCCGTATCCTATCTTAGCTTATTCTTCCTGCTGCAGCTTCTGTCTGGGGATGTTGAAACTGAAAACATTGCTCCAGCACTGCTATCCAGAGGTTTTGTCAGGGGGAGCTTAACATCATGAATAGATGTGTATAAATCAATGTAGGTGTGAGACTTCGAAGCTTCACAAGGAATTTCTTAGGTGCTTTCCTGGCAGGGTGATTCACCTCGCCAATAATTAATGTAGATTAGGAAGACAAGTCAGTGTCTCCCCCTTGTGTCCAAATATGAAAAGGCAGTGCACCAACCCCTAACATCCTCCAGCGGTTGGAACACTTGACAAAACTGATGGATCTATTCCTCCCCACAGAATAAGACTTTTGACAGTGAGGCAATGGCAGCCTTACACCAGCAATTTTGATAGACTGGATAGAGGGAGGCAGGGATGCTGATCTCAGTAGAGTGTTCTGTAGCTGTTTGACAACAGTAGCAGACGGGAAGGGCATCTGAGCTTCATTAGGATGGATGCAGTCTCTTTGGAAGATCTCAAAGCATCCTCTTTGACAGGAACTTGTTTACCAAGAGAAAGTTACTTCAATCACTTCGGTAAAAGATTGGTTAGTACAGTTTCAGCATCAGGGATTGTCTTTTGTAACATACAATATTGGAATCCCAGTACAATCCAGTTGAATCATTTTCTGCATGATCTACTCTCAACTGCCCCTAGTACTGTGGGTTCGAATACTGTATACAATGCCTGTCTTCTGTTGCACCAAAGCTTGATCATATATGTAATGTTTGACTCATTGCTCTTCCATTCTTCTCTGCATGTTGTGTGTTCTTCTAATAACTGCCACAAGAACAAATCACATCTTGAAAGCTGTCATATAGTTTGGCATCACATCCAACAACTGCCCACCTAATAATTGGATTTCTGTCCAGAGCTCTGAATGTTTTTGTGAAGAAAATTCAACCAAGGGTGCAGGTAAGCGGCGGGCGTAACTATGACTCCCTCTAAGGATGCCTCATCACCTAAGTAGTGATGCATATGTGTGGATTAACAATATTCCCTTTAGGTGAACTTGGTGGCAGTCGCTACCAAAGGTTCTTCATGACATCGCTGGGTGTCCAGTGTAAAGATTGAGATGCACCATGTGTGAGAAGAGCGCAGGAACAGGGATGAATTACTATATCAAGATCTAAAGGGGATTAATTTCTGGGAAGGAATTACAGCTACTCTTACAATGATTTCTCCAAAGCCAATCCCCAATATGATGTTAAGCACTTCATTTGCCTTAACAATTTCCTTAGTTCAGTGTGGATTTCAGTTGTGGGTGTGACGTGTGCGGATGTATGCCATAGGTGGCCCATCTTGAGGTTGGCTCCTTCTTGACACCTCCGTCCTGCATCATTTTTCTCACTCCTACTGCCAGCAGCAGCATAGATATTTGAGAGTAGTACAGAAATTTGAGTCCTGTGGATCAACATATTCAGCTGCGCGTTCTGCTAGCTCCACCTTGCCATGAATCTGGCAGGCACCAAGCAAGGTCTCCCAGACTGCAGCATCTGATTTGATTGGGAATTTTTAATAAGTTCTCTGCTTCATCCAATCGCTCTCATGGCCAAAAAGGTCCATCAGGGAATGAAATCCTCCCACTGCAGGAGTGAGGCCACGATCTTCATTCATGCAATCAAAGTAATGATGGCCATGATTCACTAAGACCTCATGGCTTCATGCTTTGCAAAGGTCATACTCTCTGGTGCTAGGCCTTGCTGTTGCATTTGTTGAAATAGTTCGAGAGCCTCCCTACCACCACGCTGAGTGTATCCTGCAATCATCGTATTCCATGAGACCACATTCTTTTCAGGCATTTTGTCAAAAACTTGACAGGCATCCTTCATGCTTCCACATTTGACATACATGTTAACAAGGGCAGTTGCCAGAGTGGTGTCTGGCACAATTCCAGCCTTCATGATGTCTGTGTGGACCTCTTTGCCCTTTTCCAGTGCTTCTAGGCTGGCACACACGTTGAGAATGCAGCAGAGCATGACATTATTCGCAGTGAACCCTTGCTGTATCATTTGCTCATACAGTTCAAACGCCTCCCTATTCCACCCATGCTGAGCATATCCTGCAATCATAGCACACCATGACACGACATTTCGTTGAGTCATAGCGTCAAACACTTGAAACGCATCCTTCATGCTCCCAGATTTGGCATACATGTCTGCGAGAGCAGTCTCCAGAATAATATCTGGTGCAATTCCACATTTGATGATGTCAGCATGGACCTCTTTGCCCTTTTCCAGGTCTCTTAGGCTGGCACAAGCGTTAAGAATGCAAACAAAAGTCACATTGTCTGGCACCACACCCTCCTGTCCCATTTGCTCATACATCTCGAAAGCATACCTACGATAACCATGCTTAGCATATCCTGCGATCAATGCATTCCATGAAACCACATTTCGTTCAGCCATAGTGTCAAACACTTGACGTGCATCCCTCATGCTCCCACTTTTGGCATACATGGCAGCAAGGGCAGTATCCAGAATGACATCTGGTGCCATTCCAGCTTCAATGATGTCAGCATGGACCTTTTTGACCTTTCCGAGGTCTGTCAGGTTGGCACACGCTTTGAGAACACACATAAATGTGACATTGTTGGGCTTCACCCCCTCCTGAATCATTTGCTCATACATCTGAAAAGCCCCCCTACTATACCCATGTTTAGCATATCCTGCGATCATCATATTCCACGCAACTACATTTCGTTGAGCCATATTGTCAAACACTCGACGTGCATCCCTTACACTCCCACATTTGCCATACATGGCAGCAAGGGAAGTCTCCAGAATGATATCAGGTACAATTCCAGCATTGATGATGTCAGCATGGATTTCCATGCCCTTTTCCAGGGCTCCTAGGCTGGAACAGGCATTGAGAGCGCAAATGAATGTGACTCTGTTGGGTCTCACTCCTTCCTGCTGCATTTGCTCATACATCTTCAAAGCCTCCCTACCACACCCATGCTGGAAATATCCTTCAATCATCGTACTCCAGGAGACCACATTTCGTTCAGCCATTTGGTCAAAAATTTGACGTGCATCCTCGATGCTCCAGCATTTGGCATACATGTCAGCAAGCACTGTCTCCAAAACCATGTCTGGTGCAATTCCAGATTTGATCATGTCAGCATGGACCTCTTTGCCCTTTTCTAGGACGCCTAGGGTGGCACATGCATTGAGAACGGAAATGAATGTGACCCTGTCTGGCGTGACTCCTTCCAATTGCATTTGCTCGTACAACTCAAAAGCCTCCTTACCATACCCAAGCTTGGCATATCCTGTTATCATTATATTCCATGTAAACATGTCTCGTTTAACTATTTTCTCAAACACTTGCCATGCATCCACCACACTCCCACACTTGGCATACATATTGACAAGGTTGTTGAGTAGAAAGATGTTTGGCTTCAATCCACTTCGGGTGATGTGGTTGTGCACCTGCTTTCCCTCTTCTAGGCATTCCATATGGATACACTCCTGCAAGATGCAGACATAAGTATCAGAGTCTGCCCTAATGTCTCCTTGGTTCAGAATCTGCAGCACATCTCTCAGTCGTCCTGCCTTACAAAGTGTCCTCACACGCCCACAGGTGTCAGAAGAGTTCTGGTTGCCTGCCTTTGCTGGTGCTTTAAGGTGGGTCAACTTGTCTGTAGCTCGTGTTGGACCAGACTCTTCCCTTTGACCGGAATCTCTTGGACCATGCATCATTGCAGCTGGCTGTGCTTTTACCCATGGAGGGTTCAACCAACGCTCGATTGACAGGATCTCCTTTGTGGACTTATGTCTGAAGTCTGCAATCTTGGACCTTTCTGTGAACATCATCACCATAGGCAGCTGAGTAGCCATGGCTTCAACCACAGCCTCACATATGTCAGACCGCTACCAAAGCTCCATTTATAAGAGGGACCAACCTTGGACAACCTCCTGATAGCACTCCTGATAGACAACCTCCTCACTTTTGCTGCTTTTTCCATGACGAAGATAACTTCAAGCCACTGGAGCTACAATCCAGTCCCTGAAAAATCATCATCATGCCAGCTCCAGTCACAAGCCCTCCCTGACAAACTGTCACAGCCTCAGTGAAGATAGCATCACACCTTATCAAACCTATTGTCCCACCACCATGAAGGATCTGAGAAGAACTCCTGCCAGAGCCATTCTTTGCTTACTGCTTCGCCTGCATATTGAGGGATAGATCTTCATCAGGCCCTATGGTTGAGTATCATTAAGTTGTCATGACGATAAAAATCATTCTTTACATTCTTTCTTTTTTCCCTCTCTTCTTGTGCAAGGATGACACACACAAATCGAGAAATGGTCCAAAGTTCCTGTTTGTATCAAGATAAGTCATACTACCGCAGTGAGCCCCTCACAAAGGTAGTTTCTGGTCCCTTTTGTTCTGCCCAAACTGGTCACGGGGATATGGCCACAAGGCTACAGCAAACAATGTCTGATGAGCACATCTCTTCCCGTGAACCTGTAGGCTTTGACTTGCTGATTTACCTTCTTTCTATGAGGATCAGAAATGCTAGACAGCTTACCTGCATGAACTGACTCTTAGGCAATCCCTTCAGCAATAGTTGCTTTTGGGCTGTTTGTGGCCCCTCTCTCTCCCCAAGCCAATCTTCCTTCCCCATAACCTCCAAACCCCTACACTTCTCTTTCTTCACTACAGCGAATGACAGCAAGGCAGTCAAGAAGTTGCAAAATGGCAGGGCACTGGATATGTCAGGGCTACAGTGTGAATTCATCAAGCATGCGGCAACAACTTTGGCCCCATTTATAGCACACCTCTTCAGTGAAGCGGTGCAACAAGGCTTTCCAACAGAGTGGACACACAGCATCATCCACCCCCTCTTCAAGAACGGTGCAGGCTCGCACCGACCAACTATCACACAATTATGGTGCCTTGACTGGCTAAACTGTTTGGGGCAGTAGTGGCCATGGAACTGGATGATTGGCTGAGTCCTCTCAGATGCGTGCTATGGGGGAAGCAGGTTGTCTTCCACTATGAGGATCAGAAATGCTTGGCAGCTTACCTGCACAAGGCCTTGACCCTCAGACAATCCCTTGAGCAGTAGTTGCTTTTGGGCTGTTTTTTGGCTCTGGTTTTGTTTCCTCTCTCTTGTTTTTTCCATTTTGTCCCATAAGCTCTTTGAGCTTTCCGCGGACGTCATAAAGTACCATTTCACCTCATTTCATTTCTCTTTCTTGTTTCTTGCTTCCTCTTGTCCACCATAAGCTCTTTGAGCTTTCCAAGAACGTTATTAAGTATCATTTCATTTCACTTCCTTTTTCTTTACTGGTAGGTGGGACAACCTGCAACGTGAGGACTGCCTATGCCCTGCTTGAGCTGGGAAATTGGAAGTGAAGAATATTTCTTCTTTCTTCTTTCATTGATCTTAGTATGAGATCCATGGGAGATGCAATTCTCTATTCTGTGATACCCACTCTCTCGTGGAGGTCTTCCATTACGAGGATCAGAAATGCTTGGCATTCCCTGCATGAGTCCTTGACCCTTAGACAATCCCTTGAGCAATAGTTGCTTTTGGGCTGATTGGGCAGCCCCTCTCTCTTTCTTGTTCTTTCTCTTGTCCCATAAGCTCTTTGAGCTTTCTGCAGACGTTATAAGGTACCATTTCATTTCTTCTCTGTCTCAAGGAGATTGTCACTGCAATCACCTGCACATCTCATTCAGGGCTAACGCAGCTGTGCTGGAATCAATGTTCTTGTCTGGCATTATGTTAGTACAAGACCTTCCATCAATTCACAATAACATTGACTCTGTGCAAGGGATGTGTCTTGGAGGTTGTCTTACCCTGGTGGATAAAAATTCCCACAACTGGCTCCCCCAGGCTTTGTATCTGGACTGCGTTCAAAAGGGAATTGTGGCTCTGAACTGTTCCAAACGAACTACCACAATGTGTGTCATATATGTGGTAACCAGATCTTCACAGTCCGTGGTGAGGTGACTGTCCTACTTTTACCTCGCGGGGGTGCTATGCGTGAGCGGGGCCGTAACCCTCAGCACCAGAAAACTCCTGGTAGGTAGGTTCCTCAAAACAGGTATCCCACGCAAGCTATGTGAACACATACATCTCTCTCTTTTATGCAATGAATGGAAAGAGGAGAGATGTATCAAACTAATCAGGAGGTACTGGAAAACCCGATGGAAGGAAGACAAAGGGGTTGATTACACTGACGTTTCTCTAGAACCGTACTTCGACCAGGCGTGGGTACTATAAGCCCAAAAACAGACAAAGAGCTATGTGTATACCTGTCTTGGCAAACCGGTGAGAAGTCATAGCCTTCACTTGCAAAGGTGTCGTCTCCGGTATGGCCAGGGTGTCTGCCCATTTCAACTCCACAGCCTGACCGTCTACTACGCTGCACGATACGAGGCCTCCGACACGTTCACCGCAAGAAGAAGACATGGACTTAGGCATGGCTACAGCCTGCGCGCTCTTCGGAATGCCGAAGCAAGCTGCCATCACCGTGACAAGGACTCGACAATCCTGTAACAACTCACAAAATGATCGGTAGTGTTGCAAGTTTCTACGTTGAGGGCAGTCAATTGGCCTGTTACAAGGGATGTAAAGAGAACTTCCCTGCCTTCCTCAACAACCGCATCCTGCTTCTGCCACCCCAGTCCCACCCTGCATTGAGCAATTTTCTCATAACATATCGTCACTTCAAAACATCCCATCTCCTTCAATGCCCTGAACATCCCACCCCCTCCGCAGGGCACAACGGTCTGGAGTACATGTACATGAGCACAGGCTTGTCCTACATGGCAATCTCGGAAAAGTATTTCCATTCCCAAATACTCTCGAGTCTGACGTTATCTCCATCATGCCTCGAAGCTTGTGCATAGATTTGACAAACCCTTTCTCTCACGTTTCCTCCCCCGGTTGCTTCCCTAGTGCAACTGCGTTGACCCCTATTATCTAAGGACTCCCTCTGAATTCTGTCTAAGGATAGACAAGCAAGACAAGCGACTCAATCGTAGGCAACAGTAGCCGAGCTTTTAGGCAAAGTGCAAAACAACAGGATCGGTGGTGGGACACGTGCGGGATGGGCAGAGAGAGAAGTGACGAGTCTTTATCCAGGTCCGCGCGGTGGGGAGCAGTCACAAATGCCCCTGCTTGCGGGCGTCTATCGGTGCCCGGAGGTGCGCTACAGGATCTCACGGTTCCCTCCTCATTCGAGTGCGATCTATGGTGGCATTCGCATTGCTTCAGCTTCTAGATTGGAAGGTGAGCACTTCCCTGCCAATTGCTTGCGTGTTTGTGTTGGTAATTAGGATAACAACGAACTAGATCTAGTTCGCGTGATGAGACTCCGGACTGTTGAGTCTTTACCGCAAGGTGACTTGTTGCAAGGTCCGTTGTTAAAATCTGCTGAACTCCAAGGGAATTGCGGTGGGTGTCGGTGCTATTGATGCATGCTGGGAGGTCGACTCTTAATTGTCTTAACCACAGATGGATTGATCTGTTGTTATGAACTTCAGATTTCCCAGTGGATCTGACTGAGTATCTGCTGTGTACTGTCGTTAGAAATACTTGCTTCTGTCGTTGAGCATTTCACATGTGTATCTACGGTGGTGACTTGAGCAGTTATTCTTGAAGATAGCCACGGATTTCAGTGATGTTTGATAAGTGATTTAAAAACGATTGTAGTTCCCTTGGGGATCTTTCCTGTATTTGTGAATTGCGGCACAGAAGCCATCAGTTCGTTCAAGGCTTTCGGCACTTTCCAAGATTGTTTGCTTTCTGAGAAGAGATAAATGGTCCCGGTGATTTCTTTCCACTCTTTCCTCATGCGCCTGGAGTTCATGGCGTCAACTGTCGTAGCATATGAGTGAAACAGTGCAAGAGAGGGGGGCGACAGCCCCATGGAGACAGACGGCCAGGAAGAGAATCTGACATCCCTTTCTTTTCAGTGATCTGGAGGCCCTGATGTTGCTGATTAGATCGATGAAGCAAGTCAAGTAAACAGCAATCACCAGCACTAATATGTGGAAGTTGCTTCAAAACATGAGCTCAGATTGGTAATCGTAGTTGATGTTCGTGTGTGTCTTAAGAGACATCTCAGTTTAATTTTTTTGAAATTTTTTAATTTCTATTTGGATCAGCAAAAAAGATGGCAGAGAGTAGCTGATTCTACTATTAGGGTGTCCCTTTTACTGTTTGCACACGGTAGTACATAACTATGTCATTGACTAAGTTCTTTCAGTCGAAGGTCTCATGAATCTCTTGAAATACTCTGCAGCAAGTAATGGCAGAAAGAGAGAGGAAGGTGTAACAAGAATGAAAGCTGTAAGTGAAGGCATCAGCAACATGTCATTGCCAGTCGTACAGCACCACAGTGAGAGGGTGCTGCAGGTGGATGCGCAACCCAACCATCTCTTGATTCTCGTCCACGGTATATTTGCCAGGTCACCATCTCTCTTGCTCTCTCTCTTTTGTAAGATATCCCCGGATCAATTTTGCCAGAGATTCTGATTCATTAATTTGTGCTGTCTTACAGTCCAAATGACTGGAAGTATATGGAAGGAGAGTTGAAGAACCGACTCAGCAACAAGTTCTTGATCCATGGTATGTTTTTCAAGACAAAATTTCATGAAGTTGGAAATCAAACACAATTTTTGATTGGAAGCAGTTCATTACATAAACTTGGTGCACAATTATGTCTCACCTTCTGACCAGGGTGTAGACACCACCAGGCACACGACCCTGCCCTCAGTACTGGCAGAGATATGTACTACTGTCTCCCAACCCTTTCTAGATAATCCTCGATCAGCCCATTTAAAGCAGAGGGTGAGTTTTGTGTGACACTCATATCATTTAGTGGTTGGTAAATAGTTACAATTTGTATGGTTTCAATTACCTCTTTGGAAACGATACTGGACTGTAGTTCGATGTCCACACTGGTAGCATGCTTAGTAATCAGGGGAAGTGTTGTATCCATGGGCGCAGCAAGTTCTGTCAACTCATATCTGCAGACTTTAGCGGGCATTGATTTGGCGGGTAGGCGCTTGGCTGATGAGGTAAACCACCCAGGCACATAAAGAGCAACACACACCCAGTTCCTTTGCTGCTTTTCCCATTCTTTAATGATGTTTCTATCTACGTTGTAAGCTTTAGGTGTTCCTTGACAAATGAGGTGCTAACCTCTTTCAGAGTCTGGGCTTCATGATACTTATGGCGATTTCAGATGAAGGTCTGCTTGAGGCAAGCAGTTCGTCAAGGCCACACGTGTTGGTTGGGTCATTGCATCTGAAATGAATTACAGTTCTCCTTCACTTATCTGTGCAGGTAATGCAAATTGTGGGGAGAAATCCAAGCTTGAAACGGATCTCATTTGTAGCCCACTCATTGGGTGGCCTTTTTGTGCGGTATGCGATTGCTGCACTGTATGTATGCCAAGATAACTACAATGAAGCCTCTTTTCTGTTGAATGACCCGGAGAGCAGAGGTGGGGAGTTTCCAGATGCTAGTAGCCTACTGCATCAGCGTGCCCAGGTGGCTGGATTAGAGCCTGTCAGCTTCATAACGCTTGCTACCCCCCATCTAGGAGTGAGGGGGAAGAAACAGGTAGCTTACTTTCCCTAAGAAGTACGCGGATAGCTTTTGTAAGAAGCTTATGTCTTTCTGACTGAGTGCATTGTAAACAAGATCTGGTTGGTTTGGAATGTGTCAACTCTTTGAGTGTCATTTAATTTGGATGTCCAGAGGTAAGAAACAGGTACATTGTAATTGGTGCTTGTTTTACTCTTTCACGGTTTAGGAAGATGGATGCAGAAGAGTCTCGCAGGAAGGGTGAACAAACTCTCTTTGGAGTAGTGTGAATGGTGCTAGTGCGAATCACTTGTACTAGAGTAGCTTCTATCTTTCAGGAGACTATGTTAGGATAAGCTGGGAAAGAACTGCTAATATTTTTAAACTGCTGCAGCTACCATTTTTGCTGGGAGTGCCAGTCCTGGAGAAGCTGGCACCACCATTGGCACCATTTGTGGTGGGACGGACAGGACGACAACTCTTTCTGAAGGATGGAAAGTCTAGTGACCCCCCTCTACTCTTGCGCATGGCCTCTGACTGTGCAGAAGGTCCCTTCATGTATGTATGTGCTAATTTCTTCCTTCGTGCCATTTGTTTGTGTTCGATGATTGAGAGTTCAATGTCTTAACCATCTTGGGTGCTGGTTAACCTGGAAATGCCTGTAGAATACAGGGAGTGGCAGTTGTCTTGTCTGCTTAGACGACATCAAAGGATGATAGAAAGCAGATTAGTGCAACTTATGTGTTTGTTTTGTTGATTACAGATCTGCACTTCGATCTTTTCAAGCAAGGGTGGCCTATGCCAACGTCAGCTATGATCGTATCCTCTCCTACAGTTTGAACCAATGAAGGGGTGCAATGTGTAGGAGAAGGGGAGAGAACCTCCCTTGAAACGGCAAGGACTGATACAGATACTTTCATCTCAAACCAAACCATGCCTCCACTCACTCTCATATATCTACTCCTAATCTACATACCACATGGCCTTGATTGTCTTGCAACTGCAGTACGAAGAGAAGAAGAATGTTGTTACCTCAACAGGGCGCTGAAGGGCAAATGTCCTGAGAGAAAGTTTTCAAAACCAAGGCTTATATGCATAACAGAGTTGTAGGTTCTGTATTGACCTACACAGGGGGAGAAAGAAAGAAAGAGGAGAAAAGCTTTATAATGTCCAGGGGCTGAGGAAAGGGGGGAGAGGGGGAGAGAATGTACTCATAAGACGTTGTTTGCTGTAGGGGAGAGGAAGAGAGAGAGAGAGAGAGAGAAGAAAACTTCTTATGTCCCTGGCAGGCCCAGAGGCCCCATAGAGCACAGTAGAATGAGTGGAACCAAAGAACGAATCTAACCCCACAGGTTGCACGAAGAGTGAGACATTTCCTCTGGTGGGTGAAAGAAGTGATTCCTGACCTACCCTCTAATAGATATGGTTGGATGGCGTACATCGTCGATTCGAAGAGAAGACGAGCTGTCAAAGGTAATCTTTCCCTTTCAACTTCCTGATCTTGATTCAACCAGATCGAAAAAAAGTACTCCTGAGACATTGTTTGCCATAGCCTTGTGGCCATAGACCCTGTGCCCAGTTTGGATGGAACCAGATCACGAGAAAATATGTTAAAGAGGCATGCCTGGTTATTACCAGGTATGGTGTGTTGCAAGAGCAGTTTCCTGTAGCTGAAAGTTGGAAGGAGAGTATATTGAGCTACATGGCTGAGTTGGGTTCTTCAGTATCAACAGGGTGTCAGGCTATGATAGAACTAGAGCATTTCTACAACTTATTCTGCAAAGCAGCATTAAGGCATGGGAAAAAAGGCAGACTGCATGAAGGTGTTCAGTACAGCCACTCACTCTCAACAGAAACAATGCTGACAGTATCGAGTGTACAACTAATTCACTGTTGATGTGTTTTGCTGATTGCAGACTCCACGCCACTCTTTATATGGGTACAAGCATGTAGTGAGCGTTGTCTTTTGTCCAGCAGTTGAGAGCAATGCACCCAGTTTCGAGAAAGAGACTGCCAGGGGAAAGGCCGCTGCTCAAGTGGCCCCCAGTAGCAAAAAAGCGGCCGCCTACCATGATGTACTTGAAGGCACGTTGTGTAGTTCCCTGTTCGGCCAATTGTGTGTGCTTGTGTTTTTGTCAGTTACATCATACATGAGGTCAAAGCACCTTATGTCTGTTGGAAAGGATCCTAGATCAAAAACTAAGAAGCTTTTCTAGCATGCACTCTCATGTATATGTTTTTCTGTCCAGTTATCTCAGTTGGTCTCTTTCCCCTACATTGACAATGGCATGGTGGCCCTTGCAACAGAGGAGATGATACTAGGGTTGCAGCAGGTGAGTTGGCGCAAAGTCGATGTGAGCTTTCACTCAGCTGCATGGCCATTCTTGGCTCACAATCACATCCATGTAACCATTCTTCTACCTTGCTTGACTTTGGTATGTGTTAGTGTAGCTACTGGTTGTAATGTACAACACTCTATCTGAAGTTTCTAGATTTTAAGAGATTTGGGGTGCTTTTGTGACTATCTGGACTTCAAGAAACTTGAAAATCCACAGATAGACTCTGTATCAAAACTCTAATTCAATTTTCAGATTGCGCCAAATATTTGGCAAGCATGAATAATCTGCCGGTAATCTGATTTGAAGGAGGTGTGCAAACACCAATGGCAGGTGAAGCAAGAGTGGCTGCATTCTGAGGGAGCGGGTGTCATTGCACATGTCGCGGACACTTTGAAACAGCAGGAGCACTCTGTATTTCTGGAGGCAAGTCTGTAGTGTTAGCATCGCACAGTTCCACCTGGCTTTACTGTTTCTGGAGGTGAGCCTATAGTGATAGCATCGCACGGTCCACCTGGATTTACTGGTTATGGAACCCTTCCCTTGGATCCACAGAGGCAACAAGAAGCTTAAGTGCTCCTTCAATATGTGAGATTTCATTTTACTTTTTGTATCAAAAGATGTATTTTCCAGTATTTTTTACTGATCAACCAATCTAATCACTAGCCCACAAATAAAGTGAAATGATAAAGGTGAAGTTGAAGTCTTGCCTTCATGGTGTTAGGATTTAGAGGCATGACAAGCTGCAGATCAGAGTGGTGATTGACAGTTCCAACATATCTATTCTTTGCAAGCTGGAGTGGATTCCAGTTTCTGTTTTACACCCCATACAGGCAGTTTTAGATTGACCTTGCATAGACAACATTATATTGCAAAAGGTGACATTTTGTGAACTATTTTACTTCAAAGGCTCATTGTGCGGGAAAAAATGATTGGATTCAGGATTGCTGCGTGTCATACCCAGGCATAATGAATGAAATCAGATACATGGCCAAGAATAGACACTCCCAACACACAGACCTGCCCGATAAGCAAAATTTGCTCTTCATCCCGATCCACTTCATGCTGCCTAGAAAGGTAGGGAGTCTACTGTAAAAACTTCCCTAGCTTCTCCAGGAGCTCTCTAGTATTTTGTACTTCTGTTCCCTTTCTTTTCCTGCCTCTCCAAGCAGAAAGCACGGAATATCCCGTGGGGCCAATGCCTGTCAGGTCTTTGAAAACAATGTATCGTATGCCTACAAAAGGGCTGCTACAGTTGCAGCAATAACCGCAAATAACAGAGCCGTTGCCACTCTCAAATCTAGGCCACTGCTTGGTAGGGAGGGATAATCTTGAGGTTCAGGGAGAACACAGTCGTCTCCATTGAAGTACACACGATGAGGAAAGGTCCATCCATGGCCCAACTGGAAAGCTGGATCCTTCCTAAATAAAATCTCTGATTGGACATTTCCATCTCGCCCAGCTTGCATGAGCATGTCGTTGTAGTACTTGATACCCCAGAAAATAGCCGAGTCATCTGCAAAAGTAAGCAAGCCCTAACTTCAGTTCCACTCTACTTGTTACTGCATTCAGTATCTTCACTGTCTGAGTTTGGTTACTTGCTCAATCCCAGCTCACCGGTTAAAGAAGCTCCAGGGCATCAATAGGGGCCAAATCACACTGCTCACTAACATCTGTATGATGCAGCTGCAAAGCTTCCAAGAGCAAAGCCCCCTATATTTGTCCCACAGGGTTATGTATAATCCATCAGAGCCTGATTGAGCCTGTTGGCCCTTCCAGTACTTCCAGTGCATGTATCTCTAACATTCTGAACAGGCAAGTACATCAAGACAAGTGTGCCAACCATCATGTGTTGCACTCACTGCTGTGTGACCCATATGGGTTGAGGCCATTATAGCTGAAACTGAAAGCCTCGGTGAAATTCCGGAAGTTTGGGTGCTGGACCACCAAGTTCCATTGTGTGTAGTTCCTTGACAAGTCACGATTTGTGATAGTGATCTTCACCCGCCAGTACTCCTGGTAATTGGTCTTAACATGCCAGTGTACTTTCACAGGACACATATCCCTGGTGCAATACAGCATATCTTGCGTATGGAGCCCATTGCTTTTAGGCGGAATGTAAGGGTGCGTGTTCGCACTGCAGTAAAAGAACACTTTTCAATTAGAAAGAGAGAAACAGACACACATAGGTAGTCACTAGTCATTGCAAGAATGGAAAGAAAGACTTTTGTCCACTGGGATGCACAAAGGACCTTGGGAACCAAATTACAACAGTGCTCTAAAACCACCTTCAAGTGAGGAAGAGAGAACCTTCCCCCTCAATATAATAAAGAGATACAAGCTTTCCTACAGATATACGGCGAATTTCAGTGCAACGTGAGGAGTATAGTAACTGTCTCTCACTTCCTTTTGTCCTTGAAATCTACAGGCAGTGTTTGTCTTTTGAAATGCAAGTCACCAGTCTAACTTGTAATATAAATTTGTTGCATGGGCTGTCCCTTAGCATATGAATCTTAAAAAGGCATGGACATGGAGAGCTTACGGATCAATGCATGTGAGAGCAGAATCTATTGTTGTCAGTCCAGTGACATTAGATGGGCAGGCACAAGCGCACTCAGGGCATGGAACAATTGTGGAGTTGTAAAATGAGGAGAAGGACACACAGCACGTTGGTGCCTGTTGCGCCAAGTACTGCGAGTAGGTGCATGTGATATTCCAGGTCACTGCATGCACACAAGTCAAGTGCACATTTGTCAGGTCTTTCATTCTGCCCTACTGATATCTAGCAGGGTTGGAGGAGATGCCCAACTTCATGTCAACAGGTAGGTTTCTGCACAGATGAAAAAGCCTGTGCAACAAGCATTGTCAACTCCAAAACTTCACCATAGATAGTTACAGAGATAAGTGGGGGACGGTGCAGGGCCAGAAGGATGACATTCACAGGTGCCTTCATGAACTAAAGGTAAACCAGATTGTCCACATGGAATCATTGTCATTACTGACACATGATCTCTACCATGAGATTTCATTGCTACTCCACATCATATGACCAGATATTTCCGAGTTAAACATTCAAAGCAGAAACTCATGGAGGAGAAGGAACAGACTTAGAGCTTGAGTGAATCTCCTTCCATCAGGTGTAGGAAACAATGTTTTTGGCACCTTCATCGCAGGCCCACAAGTGTACCCAGGTCCTGGTGTCATGAGGGTAATATTCTTTGGGAGCAGCACAGTAGTGTTGGTGTTCCCTGAATTCCCCACAGTTATTTGGAAACTTGCAACTGACGTTTTTGAATCCTGGGCAAATGATGATAGCACCCCGCCCCTACAACAGTTTGCCGTTTGCTGGTTGTAGGGAACGCCAGGCAGCAGGTCAATGACATTTGGGTTTGGTGCACAACAGTGCGGAAGTGCAGTGTGGAACTTGGAGCAGTCACCCTGGTAGACAGTTTGGGCACCAATCATGTTCCAGATGACTTCCTTTTTAGCCCAATGCCAGCCCAAAGTCCAGCCAGGGGCCTGAATATGACGATACTGCTGCCAGTTGAACATTGTCACAATGGCCTGCAATTCCGAGTTTGGAGCATTGGTCACAGATCAATATCCAGACCGTCATCCACCTGTAAAGGTGGACAATCATTTTCTACGGTTGCAAAGGAAGTGACACAGGAGCAGTTGTACAAGGTCAATTCTTGATGTACAAAAAGATCATATTACTGCCAGTGTATGTGTATCCAGCCAAGATAGTGAATTTTCCCTTCTTGGACCTCTGCACGTTCCTTTCGATCTAGTATGTGCATTTGCAATGTAGAATGTCTGCGGCACAGCATTCAAGTTCCAATTTAGCAGATGCTGTTTAAAGAGATTAGAGTTACCTACTGTGTATCCGTCTGGTGTCCACTGTATGACATCCCATTTGATAGTGATATTTCCATTTGGATCCAAAGGATCAAAAGCCTCTGCCGACAGACAACAGGTAAGTGAGCAAACAAAATACGTACATCGGGTCTGCATTGCTGCATGTATAGGCAACCACAGACGACAAGATGTGAAAACTGCTTCAGCAAATGATGAACAAAATAGCGAGCTACAGTCAAAGGCTACACAATCGGCACTCCTCGCACATTGCAACCTGATAGTCCAGGAAATCATTGCTACACCAGATATGAATACATGAGGGCTAATGACAAAAGTCTCACCAGCACACTGAAACGCGAAAAGGAGGATCACTCCTACCGCCAAGGAGCTCCAGCTGCAGTTGTTCATGCCGCTGAGATGTAAACCCACAAGAAGCTTTCTAGGTGTCTTAGCTGCACGTCCTTATCACAGTGCTGGTCGCAGCGTCCAAGCTTGGCATTGCGCCTCCAACCACCTCCGCCAATGAGGAGTGAATGCCATTTTCTGCACCTATGTGCGAGATGTTCTCTGGAGAAGCGAGAGTTAGTTCGAGGACCCCGAAGCTGGGAGCCCAAAAAAACCATAAGTGATTCTTCTGGTCCTTCCGCCTCAGTTTCCACACACGAATGAGAGTGCACCATTGCGGACCTCCAGGCATGCAATAATGCTACTCATCAATCGTCATAACAATTAAAGGGTGTACGTAATGTGAGACTTGTGCTGCTGATCATAGCTCTTTAACGTACCTGCTTGAGAGTTTAATAGTTATTCCTTGTTTCCCGTATGCTCATAAGAGTGTGAGACACCAGTTGCTGCTGCTGCTTGTGCTTGCTCCTCAGCTACCTATTGTGAGAGTCAAGTTTCTGGTCTTCGCTTCAATACAGAGAAGGAGTGAACCTGAAACTTTGAGACTTGTTGCAAGTGTGTGCTTGCTGCACACACTTGTGTTGCTGCTGCTTGCTCCTCAGCTATCGTGACAGTCAAATTGCTGGTCTTTGCTTCAATACAGAAAAGGAGTGAACCTGAAACTTTGAGACTTGTTGCTGGTTCTTGTTAGATGATCCCCCAGTTTTCACCTATGAACTAACAAAAAAGAGGTGTCTTTGCTGTGAGAGACTAATGTCTGGTCCGTCCTCCACAGCTTACATAAACAAAAACATGTGTACCTACAACTGTCAACTTCCAGTTGTTTTTGCTTCTTGGTCCTCACCTTCACACACATTACAGACTGTCCTTCCTACTTCATCCAGTTGCTCTCCAAAACAACCCACAGGAGAGGACTGCAAGGAGGACTGAACCTGTGCAAGCTACCTAGTGATTGAGAAGAAGACTCGCATGCAAGAATACCACTGTGAGAAGTTAGCGCCCTCCCCACCCCGCGCCGCCCCCAACACGTGGCGCTTTGGCACTGCCTCATGTTACTGGTAAGTACCCATCCTTACGTGGGTTTAAGCCATGGTCGGCAGGCTTGGCGCGTGACGGTGTAAGAGGGGCAGGTAGACGAGAAGGTAAGGGAGATGATGACCGCTACTATTATAAATGCTGTTCAGACACAGGACGGCACAACTTGCATGCGATCATTACCACATTCACGCTACAACGTATTTCCTGACCTGGGCAGTTGCTAGGTGAACACTTAGGGAATTCCAAATAGGCCTTGATGTGAAATGCAGCGCAATTCACTTGATCAGATGCCAATTCTATTGAATTGCGATGCCAATTCAATTGAACTGACCCTAATTTGCAATTCAATTGAATTGCTGACTGCAATTCAATTGAATTGTAATCTATAATTTTTAACGCAGTTTTGTATATAATATATTATCATGTGTATGTATATGTATATGTATCATATACACATATACATATGAGAGTATAAGATGAATATACATGCTGGCCCGTCTATTCCTGCTGCCCGTCCATCCTTTGCTTGTGGTAAGGCCTAAGTCACGACATGAGTCGCGTACCCTAAAGGAGAGATATATACTACACATATATACTAGTAGAGGTATCGTCATTAGGTTGTAGCCCTGTTTGATATATCTACAGAGGTATAGTATTTCATTTTACAAGAAAAGTTGGCCAAATTAATCTATATTTATGCGGAGGTATCGTCATGAGACAGTAGCCCTGTTTAGTATACCACCAGAGGTATAGCGCATGACTTACAAAGAAACCTGGTCAAATCAGCCTATATGCAGGTTGAGGTATCGTTATGAGGTAGTTGCCCTGTTTAGTATACCTACAGAGGGATTGGCATCGTACGCATTCTTATCTCTGTTTTTATCCCAGTCCTCGCTTGTTAGATTCTACAGTTGTTCATCGCGTAGCACTTGACTACATGATGTCTATTGTTTCTGGTTTACTCAATAAGAAGAGTGGGATAGAAATGTCAAGTGAGTTTTTCATGGTACGTGTCATGGTTGGGTGGACAGGAAGCGGCCAAGGAAGAGGCAGCAGCAGAGCTGACACATTTGGTAAGGCAACCGTGTCCATCCTGAGTATGAATGATGCTGCACCCTCGGAAATACAAGATGCTTCAAGTAAGTTCAAAGAGCTTTCTTCTCTTTCTGGTGTGCTGGATATGTATGCGGAGGACAACTAATATCACCTTAGGTGCCAAGGTAGAAACAAACAACCAAACCCTATTTCATTTCATTTCTCTCTCTCTCTCTCTCTCTCTCTCTCTCTCTCTTTCTTTCTCTCGTGTTTCTCCCTGTCCTCTAGGAAGCCTATTGACATTGGGTAGACTTGAAACGGGAATACATTAATGTCTCTGTCACTAAATGCCGGCCTTCTGACCTCGTGTCCTTGTTTGTTTCGACCTTAAGCGTTTTGCTTCAGGTAAGGTAGTGCATTGGATTTAGTTGGAAAGCTTGGGGCCTTTCCCTCTTTAGAATATGCCTACACGGGCCATTCCCTGCAACTCCCTGGAGTGTGATCTCTGAATGGTAACAAGCGGACTCCTACCGCTTGGGGGCAGCTCCTCCGCCCAAATTGGGCAGTCGTATGCTCTGTCTAGCATACTCGGCACTTGGGCTCGGGTTGGTTCCTGTGCTTAAACTTATGGCCTGCGAAAACAATCAAAAATTTAGCTCCTATCAACATCAACACTCCTCAGGGTGATCCCTCACAAGTGGTTACTTATGCGAAATCTAGGGCTTCATGTGTAGTTTTTGGGGTGAATCCCAAGATGGACGATGTGTCCTTTAAAACTACATGCTCTACCTTAGGCTTGGATTTCATGGTTAATGGTACCATCTCAAGACTTGATAACAGGGGTACGTTGAAGGTTGCAATGACCAAAAGTGCTTCTAATAGAGTCCCGCATCAATTCAATCTCAAAGAAGTTCGTTCGTGATTTCTTGTTTGACAATTGTGAAATTATCAACAAGGGTTTGAGGTACGAGCATAGTATCTGGCTAAAACTAAATTTGAAGGGCGGCATGAGTACTCTGCTGGACCTCTTTGTCCGTTGTGTTTACATGCCCACAGAGGGGACCCTGTGTGCAAACACGGAGGATGAAGAAGGGACAAACAATGATGGAGGAGATGAGGGAGAGGAGGAAGAAACAGATGACGACGATGCAGATGAGGAGGAGGAGGAGGAGGAGGAGGATGATGATGATGATGATGAAGAGGAAGGAATGTAGAACAAATCGAATCAGGGCCTCTTTTTTGGCTACCTTCACCTTGTAAGTATGGAGAAAATTCGACTTGTTTGTGTGTTTCTTCTTACTCTCTTTTTGACATTCTAGTTGCCTAAGAAAAGTGCCCAAATAATGGTACAAAGATACGGACTACACTACTCCATTGTAGGGAGGCTATGTCGCTATTGTCCTACCAAGAGGAATGTGGTTTGCAGGCTATGTAAGCGCCGGGTGGTTTTCCTAGCCTCAAGTATAGCTCCCAGGAACCTTTGCTAAATGGGTGCATACAACATAAAAGTTGTAGGCCGAGGCTATGTACATATTTTGAGGCTATGGATACAGTGACTGCTTTAGGATTAAGCATGTAAATGGGTACATTGGGAGTCCAATTCACTTACTCTTTGGCCATGTTGCTGATCTGGTGCTTGTGCATTTGTAGGATTTTAAGCAGAAGTATCCAGACGTGATTGTGCCAAACCCACTAGAAGCCATTCAACAACTGCGGAACAGGCAGTCGATGCTTCAGGATGTGGCCGATCTAGACCTTTGTGACTATGTGGTTGGTTTTAGGCCAGTACACAGTGCCTTCAACCAGCTCTTATATCTATTTGACCTGGAGTTTCGGTTTAGGGGCATCAATTTAATCAATTTTACTCACACTGAGAACCAAATTTTGAGTAACCAGTCATATTGCAGACTTAAGTTAATTTAAATCTCAGTGATTGAGTGAGTGAGTCCACGGCAATGCCTGGATACATGAGAAGTTGACCTGCATTTTGTTGTTTTCTGCAACTTTTGGAATTTGAATATGGTCCTGGACGACCATCCGATCTGCTTCCTTCTTTTCATAGCCCCGTGTTTTCATTTTGCTCGTGTTGTTTGTAATCTGAGTATCCCGCAACAAAGAGGAAGATTTAAAGAACTTAGTTGATGAATTATGTTCTGCATGATTCCCACATCTGAGGAACAACGGAATCACCAGTCATGAAGCAGGTTAGAGGTCTGCTACAAGTGGTCACTTGCGTATGGGCTAATATGGACTTGGTAGTGATCTTCCTGTGCAGACCGTTGTCCATGTGCTTTTCAATCAATCTGCGGTTCCAGTACAAAAGAATGTAGAGGTATTGACCACAAGAGGAAGCAATATAACTTGGCATAGGGGCTGATATGGACTTGACATTGATCTTCCATGTGCACACCTCTCTCCATGTGCTGCTCATCCACCACTCTACCCACTGCCTGCGTATCGCTGGTTTGACTAAGTGACTGGTCACTAGATCACCAGTCACACCTTCATAGGAGTTGGCATGTGGCTTGCAAGTGTTGGGCTGCCAATAACAAACCCACTACAACGTTGCACTACAACCATAATCTCATCACTATTGTAGAACTTAGCATTCATGCTCTCGATTCCCACTCCAGCCTTTCAAATTCCTCAACTTCCATTCAGCATCCCATGAACCCCACATGCAGCCCGAGTGTTATTACAAGCACGTTATACTTTGGTAAATACTGTTGTTGGAATGAGGCAAAGCCCTCAAACCTTGGCCAAATGTTTATGCAAACCTCCTTAAACTGCTTGTGAGCTAAATGGGTTTGATGTGCATGCCAGGGCTAGCTCCATCTCATTTTTTGGGGGACCCTTTGGGAGACAGATGGCTTACTCAGAAGTGCTTCAGCTTCCTCTGATTCACTGGCAAAAGATATATGGCTACCTCTGAAAGAAACAAACAATTTCAAACCTCACAATTGATGAATGGCTTCCCCTGCATCATCATGTACTCCCCTGGCACTAGTATCTGGCCCCCATGACACAACCCCAGAGAAAACAAAAGACATGTTCATTTCGAGAATTATCTCCAATAATCTTGTTTCGATACTCTTGCAAAGGTATCATGTTGCAATTGGGCTGTGTGTTCGATAGAGAGTTTAATATATCAACTCTTAGACGTTGATACTCTTACAGTGGTATCATGTTTGGTATATGTACATAGCCATATATTGGCACTATAAGGGCTTGGCAGTATGAAATTGGTTAGTGTCTCAAGGTGCAGATGAAACATGCTAACATATTTAGATTGTAAGCAACACCCACCAGTCAAACTCATCCTCAGAAGAGATTGATACACAAAAATTTCTCAGGGTCGTTGGTGCGCAGGCTATCCTAAAATGTATTAGCAAACCACAGTACACAGTGTGGGCAGGTTGAAGACAAACCATGTGATCAAGCTCTTTCTTTCAGTGTATGTGTTGAGGAGCGTTTGGTAACCCACTCTACTACCCCTAAAGTTCTCTCCTCAAAACTCATGAGTCACCTGCACGTACACAAGAACTACAGCTTTAGCTAAAATGATATCTTTATCAATGATTGGGGAAACTCATGCCAATATGGGAATGTGCTTACTCATGGGCAGATCTTGTCATTTGGTGATCCAAGAAGGCTTCCATCATACATAGCGCCACCACCGCTCCACCACCGCTCAACCCTAAACTTGTTGTTGCATTCTTCTCTCGTTACTTCTCGTCCTCCAACTGATTTGATCTTTTCACTTTTAGGGCACCTCTGCCCTAAAAACCCTTCATCACTTCATTTCTCTCTCCCTTTCCTCTCTCGCTCTCTCTCTAGTATATATCTCTCCTTTAGGGTACGCGACTCATGTCGTGACTTAGGCCTTACCACAAGCAAAGGATGGACGGGCAACAGGTATAGACGGGCCAGCATGTATATTCATCTTATACTCTCGTATGTATATGTGTATACGATACATATACATATACATACACATGATAATATATTATATATATTATATACAAAACTGCGTTAAAAATTATAGATTACAATTCAATTGAATTGCAGTCAGCAATTCAATTGAATTGCAAATTAGGGTTAGTTCAATTGAATTGGCATCGCAATTCAATTGAATTGGCATCTGATCAAGTGAATTGCGCTGCATTTCACATCAAGGCCTATTTGGAATTCCCTAAACACTCTCACCTTGGCAGGCTGTAATGTGGGCAGTCACATTTATCTACATAAACACCCAAGGACGCCCCCCAACGCACACCCACACGTGGGATGCGTCGTATACACAAAAGCAAAGAGACAGACAGGTGAAGGCCAGGACTCCCCAAAGCATCCCTGCGATTTCCAAGCTAAGTTACTGCCCAGGTACGCCCTGATCTCTACCCTGTCCAGTCTCCATAACTTAACTTACTAGGTGCGAGTCGAGATCAGTCGAGACTCGAGACAGACCCATCGGATCCCAGTGGTATAAATTACATAAAAGTAAGACAGATGTGAAGATTTCACTAAAACACACGGGCATTGCGCACAACATTTCTGACTTGTTCACAGATCCCGACTGCCGGGGACTCCCAACTCCAAAGCTTGCAGCTCTCATTGCGAGCCGCTTGAGGCAAAGCTCGCATGGCGATTCCTCGCAGCGTTGGTGATGAATCTCCCGGTAGCAGCTGCCGACAAAGAGTGATCAGATTTGCGATCCGCAGATTTGAGCACAGGATCATCTTCTCCGTGTAAGTACTGGACGAACAGACTCAGTAACGGCTCTGTACATCCAGGCTCATTCATCTGTGCTTCACGTTCCCGAACCCGTGATAAGATCAACTTTTACACAATGGCACCTCCTTTCAGAAGGGACGGCTGAGATGTGAGATCAGTGTGGGGAGAGAAAGCACGAAAGCACCGACTGGTCTGGAGTGTCGACAAAGGGTACACTCGCAGTCGGGCGTTCCTCTCGGTCGTCCTCTCGGTGCAAGCCGCACGGTATGATGAGGGCATCGTGGCTGCTGCCGTCGCCAGTTTCACAAATTGGAATGCCTCTGGCATGCAGATCTGATTGTTCAGGTAAATTTTCATCCAGGTCTTTGGTTCGGTCTGCAGAGTGGGGAATGATTGATGGTGAAAATATGCTTGTTAGGCTTTTCCAGGTATCCCGATTTGGATCCTTGGAGTATTTTCTTGCTTGAGAAGATATATTTCGTGGAATCAGCTGTTAGAATTCGAGCTAGATGGAAGTATGGCTTGTGTTGAATGTGGGAAAGGCTGAAATTGTGTTTTGTTCAGAATTTTGGGCAGATTTTGAGTTGCTGCTTGGACTTGGACGTAGGTCTATAAGATAGTTCCTCGTTTGTAATTGCGTTATTGGTGCAAATGCAGGTTGCAGAGTTGTTGCTTCCAATGCTGATGGTTGGACTCCCACTGGCATGAGTAGCTGTGACCATCACAATTCATCAAGATGCACGAATCCAGAAGACATTGTTTTAGGAAAACCTAATGCCCGTGCGGGCTTAGTCCAAGTAAAAACATTCGTAGGGTTTAGAACAGTTAGCTGCCGTCCTTTGCACCCTGCATTAGTATGTACACAGCAGAATCAGCACAGTACATTATCAGGGAATTTCAGAACACTGACGCAGAGAAACCCGGGGAGAAGACAGACAGGTTATGGCAATGTAGAATGGAGGCCAAGGATTCTCAAGCCTGCCATATCATTAGGACCACCAGAGAAGGAAGGCCAATCAAGGCTAAGAGTAAACATGAGTTGGCGCTCGGGATCCAAGACTGCAACAGAGACATCGCTTACGAGGACGACACTAGGAAATCCATGGCGGGGCTTCTTCGAGCATGCAGGGTAGCTTATTCCTCTTGTTTTGAAACTCTTCTTTTCTCCTTAAAAGAGAAGGTGGATCAAGGCTGCACATAGCAACCTTAACACTAGTTTATATTCTGATTTCATGCTCTGGTTGATATTTTCTGTTGTACTTGTTGGGGGGATTGGATGAAGGGCTACCTGAGCAGTTGAATACCAAATGCTGCTAATCTTAGTGCTAGTCAATTTTCTGATTCAATCACCATGTTTGGAATTAGGTGAATTAGGAGATTGACTAGTTATTGCAAGCTCTTTGAGCATGGTGGCTAGACCTCCCTCTCTCATTTTGGTTGGGATCCTGTTCCACGGGTTTCAAATGCCCTGGTTGCACTTGGTCAATGTATTGGCTTCAGCAACAAATGTTTATATGACTGCGTTACTTTTGTTCATGCTATCATAAGCGTCAGGCCACAGATACTTTGTGGATGTGGGGTTAATTTGTCAAAGTCAGCTGACACATAGTTGTGGGCCTGATTGAACGGGGCACCAGTGATGACAAACTCAAAGGGGACGATATTCTGAGGGAGATTGCTGTGCTTGCCTTGCCGGCTATGATAGCACAGGCTGCCGACCCAGTGGCCCAGCTTCTGGAGACAGCCTACGTAGGGCGCATAGGTACTATCAAAGAAAAACTACAAACAGCTAGATTGACACATCACCTCCTCAGGAGACCTTGCCTCATTAGCATCGGGTCATTGGATGTGTGAAAGAAACCTTCATGACTGATATAGTTGGACTTGCAATGTTGACACCCTTCTGCAAAGTTTTCTTCCAGCAATGTGTTCAGGGCAGATGATCTTGGTCTGGAGATTGCATTGATTGCATTGCCGGCAGCATTAGCGCTGGCAGCCGACCCTCTTGCCTCTTTGGTGGACACCGCATTCATCGGGCAAATAGGTACCCCAGCCATTTAGATTCACAAATAGAGAGCATTTGCCAAAATTGGCCCAATTTCAGTAGAAAATGCAGAGTTCTTTTCAAGTGTGGTCTTTGATACTATAGTGCCAATCATGGCACAACTAAGTGGGAACTGGTCGTAAGTGCGTTGGTGTGCTGCGGTTTTTGACCTTTGGCTTTTACAGAGCTTCCTCACTGGCACAATAGCCCACTCGTTCAAGTGGCATACTTTTCTTCTTTTTGGCATACGGGCTTTTGTGTTTAACTCCATTTGAGAAGGAACGTGACATATGAACAACACCAGCAATTGGCCACATTTTGAAAGCAGATGTATGAGGAAGAAACATGAAAAAAATCATCTGCCTTAATGCCCATATACAAATTTGTCTGCAAGGGTTTGCACATGAACACCTTGTCAAGCTCTTTGTGTACGCTGTTCCGTTGAGGCCAGAAGCAAGCTGAAGTTGGTTTTGTGCTTATGTTTGTTTCGTACCCTTGTGTACTTCTGGAGAAAGAGGGTTGAACTTCTGCAAATCTTGCTTTGTTCAGGTCCGGTGGAGCTGGCAGCAGTGGGTGTCTCAATCTCAGTGTTCAATTTGGTGTCCAAGATGTTCAACATTCCTCTTCTGAATGTCACAACATCGTTTGTGGCCGAAGATGATTCTGACGAAGAAGTTGTCAATGGTATGCCCTTGGAGCCTGCCTCACCAACTTCCGCTGCATTGCTCTCCACTAAAGGTGAGCAGGATAAGAAACTGCAATGCAATTTGTTCAGCTTCAAGTTATGTTGTCTATCCTATCCTCAGCTTTTTTGTTGAATGGTTGGCTGGAACAACACTCTGCACTTTCTTTCTAACTGGCTCTATATCTTATGACGACTCAGTAAGGCAAGTCTTTACATGCTAAGCTTGCCCCCCATAATCTCCCTTTTGAGTGTGTTTGTATAGAGTTGCCAGATGCAGAGTTGAAGGAAGAACATGGAAGTTTGGACTCAGAAAGGAGAGAATCAGGAAAGCGGGTCCTTCCATCAGTCTCATCGGCACTAGTTCTTGCAACCTTCCTGGGGGTGGGTGAAGCATGTGTGCTGGCCTTTTGGGCAGGGCCTGTGTTGTCTGTCATGGGCGTAAACACAGTAAGTCTGCCACAAGTGCTCCCTTAGCTTTTAGGGGAACCTGTGTCTACTGAATACAATATGAATCAGTCATGTATGGATAAACGTATCTCACTGGAAATGGAAGGATGTTACACAACTACTAAAATGCTACACACTTTGGTCACATTGTGATAACGCTGGATGCTGCAAGGGTCTTTGAACTGTTACATTCGCGCTCAAAGTGTCTGGCATGCTCCCAGGATGAAGCTAGCTGGAAGCAAGTAACATAACTTGTCATTGTCAAATAAGCTTCTGGTCTCCATGACCATGCCTGCTCTGGGGAGAGGATCCAAAATTGGGGGAAGATCCACCTTCGTGATGCTATTTTGTATCTAGCAGATCACGTCGCTAGGCTGATAGACGGAATTGACTTTGTAGCTCATTGTTGAACGTGTCTTGATTCTGTAGAATGCAGCCTGCAGGAATTGACATGATGTAAGGTCTCTGGCACTGTGAGGGTGGAAACAGATGTCACCCATGCGTACTCCAGCTGTACAGTATCTGGCATTACGCGCTATAGGGGCTCCTGCTGTGGTGATCTCACTTGCCATACAGGGTGTATTTCGGGGGTTCAAAGATACCACGACTCCACTTTATGCCAGCTGTGAGAAAGCTGAATCTTTCCTGCTTGTACTTAGATTTGCTATCAGTGTGACCACGGAGGGAGCACGAAGATCTATGAGATATTAACTCCAATTATTGCCCTATGACTCTCTTAAACTTCTCATGCAAAATAATAGCAAAAACATTGGCAATGCAGCTGCAGAAGATTGTTCCCAGCATAATTAGACGGGCCTAAACTGGATTCATTTGGGACATGGGGGTGGTGTTGTCATTAGTTGGTAGAATGTTTGACATGAAGTGTGAATTGTAATTTGTTGGTGGCAATTACAGTGGCAGGGAACGCAATCAACATTGTTTTGGACCCCATACTCATGTTCTCACTGAAGTTTGGTGTGAGCGGGGCTGCAGTGGCAACTGTGGCTTCACAGTAAGTTGACAAACTCCTGTCTTGGCAGATGGAGTTTGTTTTGTCCTTGATATCTGTAATAGTATAGCTATCAAGACCATGTCTCCCTCCTCATCATATCAGGGGTTAACATCTCACCGGTTAACATCTCTTGCAGGTATGCTATTGCAGGAATGCTTTTATGGAAGTTAAATAGGCGTGTCGTACTCTTACCATCGTTGAAAGATCTGCGTTTTGATCGTTTCTTGAAATCAGGTAAGCAGCTCTTTTTCACATAATGTTTCTGTTATGCAGGGCTAAACAGTGAAAGCAGACAATGTCAAGCAAGGATTTTGTTGTCACTTTGCAGCATTAGCGTATTGTTTGGGTAAAGAGTTCCTATGTTACAATGTCATTACTATGAACTTTAGCATTGAGCTTCTTACCTCAATGACACGCATGTGGATGAAGGTTGTTACGTAACATACACTTGAATCCTGCTTTCACTTTCTTCTGGCCAGACTGATAAGTGTAACTGGCCATGCAAGCACAGCCACATCTGTGTAGCACAGTTGCCCCTGATATACTCGTGGTACAAGGACTTCGTCTCTCTTCACACCACCAACCATGCTCATCTCTCACAATCCATATACTTGAATTTACGTTCTGCCATGATCACTACTTGGATCAATCTATGCATAACAAACGTGAGAAATACGTCGCACTTATCTTGGCCCTTAGACAACGCGACTCACAAACCGCCCCCTTCACTATCATTACTCGAGGTGCCCGTGGCGGGGTTCATTGCTGCCTTTGAAACAAAACCTTGGCCTAACCCACGCCATATCTTTGTTCCCTCCATCTCACTGCCATTAGGTCCCTCACAGCACTCATCCTCAACAAATGCAAGATAGAAAGCGGGAAGCTGACGCTTTGTAGGCAGACCCCCACTTATATATATTTCAATATAGAGCCCACACCTGAAAGGGGGCAGTACCCGAAAGGGGAAGAGGCTCTTATTTACGCTAACTTCAGTTGGCGTCCTGTCTCTCTCTCTAGCACAGTTGCAGTGCTAGTGTGAAGGCAATGCTTTCTGGTGTGATCATGACACTTCCCTAGGTTGCCATCAGCTGTTCACACCATGGTGCGACTGGCTGAATTTTGCACCATGGTGGATTAAATACCTGTCAGCAAGGTCCGCAAGGTTTAAGGGCCAAGTAAGGTGCCTTCAATGGCATGTGACAGCCAATGTTCATAGGAAATGGTAAATGAGCACATCTCTCTCTCTCTTCGTGTGGCTATAGCTTTTGGGGTAAACGCTCAACTCAAACTTTTAAACTGTAAACAAACTGTCAGGAAACCTATCAGGGTGCTAGATACGTCATCTTTGTTAAATTCTTTGTCTGGCTACGCATTAAATACAGGTGGGTACTTACTGGGGCGGACGATTGCCCTCCTCGTTGTCATGACACTTGCAACATCCATGGCAGCAAGGCAGGGAGCCATCCCCATGGCTGCCCATCAGGTCTGCATGCAAATTTGGTTGGCGGCATCTTTACTCTCAGACTCCCTGGCTCTTGCTGGTCAGGTGCGTGTTGAGATGTGTAGACAATACTCGCTCCTTTATTTTTAGGGTTTCCTTCAGGTAAATTTAAAAGGGTTGGCAACAACTGAGATTAAGCTAAAATAGCTAGCAGGAAAGACCTCACTATGAATTTTGTATTTTCCAGATTGGACACCAGTTGGCTGTTAAGTGCCGCTGAATCAGCAAGCCCATGTGTTGCGTCAGGGTCAGTCTTTGGTCCAGGATGCCAGGTCGTTCTCTCAGGAATATGAAGTCACTAATAACCAATCCTCTGCTTTTGAAGGCAGTTTGTCAGAAGCCAGTTCTACAGGTTTTTGAGACTGTGCATTTGTAGGAGTTGTTTGTCTCTCAGATGTTCATGTCACTAAAGTGGCTCCATATACAGGGTATGCTTTGCATCTCCTTTTGAAGAACACAGGAACCGTTGTCCCGTAGTATTACATGACTTTTCAGCCTTTGTTCTATTCAAAATCAAGAACAAGATTCTACAGTCTTATGTGGGGTGTTCTCTTCAGGCCACTTATGTTAGGTTCTGTCTCTCTCTCCCTCTCTTTCTTCCCAAACTATGTATTGGGTGAGTCCTCCCGTGTTATTCGGGGTCTAATTGGACGGCATCTTTTTATTGTTTCTTTTTCAACTTCATTGTCTTGATGTGTTCGTTTTCATGTTTGAAAGCTTTTGTTTACAGTGGATACTGACTGTCTCATTTCAACTTTAGTTACCTCTCAACTATGAGTTCAGAGTTTATTAGGCTCTCACATTGAGATATGCTTTTGAAAGCAGGTATGCAGCCAAGTGGTTAGGACACAAGGCTGCCTTACAAGTGGTCCGGGGTTCAAAAGCACATAGGTGTATGTTGGATGTCATCCATTTTAGCCAACCCATAAAAGGGGGTCGACCGGTCACCTAATGTTTAGGTACCTGGGGGCTCTTAGGTTTGTTGCCCTGGTTACAGCTGTTAGAAGGTGTCCACTTCCCATCAGAAGGCCCATAATTTACGCTTGCTTCAGTGGAGTCAACCCTTTTGCTGGATCAGCTCCAAGACTGACTGTGTGTGGTTTGACTGTGTTTGTTGGAATGCTGTTGATATATCAGGCGATAATTGCTAGTGCCTTTGCCAAACATGACTTGAAGCGTGCAAAAGAGGCCACCTTCCGTGTTCTACAGGTTGGTATCCCGCATTCATGCATGACTGATATTTGTGATTGATGTGCAGGAATATGTAACTTAACTTTTCAACTCGGAAACGATGGACATCTTAAATGCTACAATATGTTATCAGACTCCTCAGTGATTTTGTGTTTCAAGATTAAGACAGCTTGTAATAGTGACACTTAGGTGGGTGACTACCAACAGCCATGTTCTAACTGTCTGTGTTTTTATCTCTGTGATTCTGACAGGGATCCCTTTTATGTCATTTGGGAGCAGATTGGATTGGCATTTGGATTGTTCATGGCTCTGGTCCTGGGAGTGGGTATGCCTGCCTTCTCTAGGGTATTTACTAAGGACACTGGCGTCCTAGAAGTCATGGCACTCCTTATTCCGGTATGCTATTGCTTTTGGAGTCCTGTGGTTGAAAAACTATTGGATAAGTCTTATTTCCTTCAGTTCTGCTAGTAACCATATCATTCTGGCAAGGCATGACAGTATCTATCTCATCACCAATTTTCTGTATGATGTTCCAGGTTTGCTGGATAATACATCGGTAAAATGTTTGATCCAGTGTACGTTTCTGCAGTTTTGGGTTTGAAGTGCCTTTCATCTTTAACTGGGGCAATGTACCCTCTTACTTTCACCTACATGTATTTGGTATCTTGCAGTTTGTGGCTGTGACACAACCAATCAACGCACTCGCATTTGTATTTGATGGTCTTCATTATGGGGCTTCGGACTTTGCATATGCAGCATACAGTATGGTGAGACAGCTTTGCTTTCCTAGTCCTGTCCCCAAAATAGAAACCACTTTTAGCAGATGTCAATTTTAATTCCTGTTCATAGTTGGGTTGAATTACGTTGATCATGTTATGCTATAGGTGGACCAGGATTGAGATTCTTTTAGTGATTCAAATGGCTGTTGTGCTCTGCCCACCAGGTTTTGAGTGGCTATGGAAACAGATGTCAGCTATGGAAAGGTTACTTACTGGGGTGCTGAAACATGTGTGCAGATACTACTTGCGATCCCAGCTACCTTAGTCCTGCTGTTTCTTCCAAACATATGGGGCCTTCCTGCAGTGTGGATGGGGCTTACAGTCGTCATGAGCCTCCGTATGTTTGCTGGATTTCTGAGGTTTGTTGACCCTGCTACAAGCATCCCCATCCTGGTCAGTCAAGGCTATTAGAGTACAAGTGCAAACACAAGGAGCAGTCTGCCCTGGCCACATTGGTGTGGTATTATCAGTACTTGCTATATTGATTTGTATGGCAGGACCATCTGGGTTAGTAGAGAGTACCACTTATCTTAACCAGGCCTTCAGCCTCCCCATGTTCTTTGGAATATGTATGATGGCCAAACGGCAAAAGGGCAGGGAGTGGGTGGTCTGGAATTCAAATCCCGTCACCAAATTCCACCAACCCATAGTCATATCAATGAGACGAGGATTTTTCCAGCAGGTTCATCTTATGATTACTGTGCACTGAAGTGCATGGCTGCTACTGTAGGTGCTCCTTTTGTCTATTTTTGAAAGAAGTTGACCCTGACAAGGTGGGATGTGAGCTGCTCTGAAGAACTCCCAGTTTCAGGCTTAAATTCCATGTCAACATAACAAAGTTATCACATGGAATTATTGATTTCTAGTCATAGTAAGAGATTGGATGATGGTAGTTTCTCTCGTCTTTCTAACTTTTTCAATGTCCTGTATATCTGCAGGCTAGGAAGTCCGATGGGGCCTTGGCACTTTTTGACACAAGAGCTAGAGGATAGTCAACCTGAGTTGTGAAAGTAACGTCTCATCGCTGGAGCCTGGGAAATGCAGCTTTCCCTTACATCTCTTGAAACAAGAGGGACAAGATTGTGAACCAGAGTTGTAAAAATAGGTATAGCCACCCATCTCCACAGCGACACAAATTCAGTAGTTGGGAGGGATGTGCATTTCCACCTGAGTTGGTCGGTAAAGTGGTGCAAATCTGACTATGGCCTCTACACCTGATGCCATGGCACCATCTGGAGTAAAAGAACAAGAAAAGATGTGTGTTCCCTCTTTGTGGCAATCTCAGGGAATAGTAACGAAATCCTGCATTGTTATGAGGTGCGGGGTTGCATATTGACATTATTCCGCAATTTGTGATTGTGAATAGCACAGGATGTACATTGTCAAACTCCAATCCATTTTTGAAGTGCAGAGTGTGTGCTAACACTAAATCAGAAAGAAGTTATGCTTGAGTGGGCTAGTGGGATCTCCAATGCCACTCCCTTAGTGCTGCGTAAGTGCAAATTAGCTTGATTGTATGTACAAACGCACCTGGCATCTTGCAGCTTTCTATTCAAGTCTCAGTAGGAAGGCCACGGTAGTGGGACTTACCTTGGTAGAAATGAATGAAATGAAATGAAATGAAATGGTACTTCAGATGTCAGTGGAAAGTTCCAAGACTCATGGGACAAGAGGAAGAAAGAAATAAGAAAGAGAGGGGCCCTCCACAAGCAGCCCAAAAGCAACTATGATGGTAAACCCACGCTGATAACCTAATGCAGGTAAGCTGCCAAGCATTTCTGGTCCTCGAAAGGAAGAGCTTTCTGAGGAATTGGGTATCACGGGGTACTTAGACAATTGAATCTGCCACGGATCCATTGAAAGAAGAAATGCTCTTCATATGTGGTCCTCATTCCGCAGACTGTAGAGTGCCAATAAGCCCCCCAAGTTTGGGTGGGCCCTGTTCATTCTGAATTAGCGTGGTCCAGGAATTAGAGTGGGGGGGTTATATAATAAGGCATATGCAGAGGGATTTCAAGAAATGAAGGGGTCCAAAAAAAGACGGCAGGAACGTGATACCTATTAAATCGAGGATGGTTCAGGGCCGCGATTTGTCTCGATTGTTCAGAATGATCGTTCTAGAAAACTACATGCAGGGTGACGGGTGGTATGGAAGGACGAACAGATCAGGTCGCAAGGAGAGAGTGCATGAGAATATGAACGCGATAGAGACATGGCGATGCTGCCAGATGCAAAACAAAGGACAAATTTTTACAAACTAGCGTCACCATAGGTGTTGGAGGAGCAGATGTCCCTGAAGATTCTCGGGCAAATATGGACGACTTTCTGCAGGAAGCTTGTGTGGCTGGATCGTGCGCGTTGGAAAAGGGTGGCACCCTCTTGCATCTACATCTGCAAATGGTTTGTCAGGTATATACTTCAAGTATCCAAATGTTGAACATACTCATAAAAAAGAAATTAGGATGTAGATCCAAAAGCTGCGCCTCCCGGTCATCCGGTTCATTGCAAATTATTGGGAGAGAGGGGTCTTCATACATTTGTTGGCATGGTGGGCTACTATCTCAAAGACAACAATGAACCGCACTTCTGGTTTGTGCATAAGGGTATTGTAGCTCAGCATATGCAACAGTGCATGGACGAATATGTCAAGTTTGGTGCATTTGCCTCAATGTGTCATTTCTCCCAATTGTATATTGAAAGATGGGAGGAATATTTGTATACATTGTCGTGGAATCTCACCACGAACCTTTTTCGCCTCTTTGCAAGTTCTTGCATCCTGCACTTGGGAAAGTGAGCTCTCACGGTGTCTCCCGAAATGTGAGCATGCACTCCCTTCCACGAGCCATCAGTGAGCAGGGCGTTAGGTACATTGACAAACGTGCGTGGACAAAGGCCCTGCTTGACAAGATCCAGGGCACATCCCAATGAGCGTCAGCAAATGAACCCCAGATTATTTACATGGCCATTACACATCATTTCTCTCACAGTTGGTCGCTCCAAAAGATTTCCTCCCCACCCGGTGGCGGAATTGGGTTTACTGTCCGATGAGGCCATGAAAGAGAGGCCCCTGGGAGAATCATTCTGCACGCCTTGTTGACCCGCAAGACCTTGGCTGGAGCGTTAGTCGAGCACCCTTAATTCCAAGGACCAACAGGGGGTATGATCCTAGGAAGGACCAGCCTTCAGAATGTCGGAAAGCACTGCATCAACGTGACTAGAGATCAATTTCCAGCTTCTAGCACTCATCCTAGAACTTAGAAACTCTGAGAGTTGCAAAGGTCGTGATATGCAACGGTCATGGAACTCTTTCCACTAGTTCTACCTGAAGATCGTGAACCCGCACATGGTATCACAGATCAACCAAAAAAAGGAATAGCAGGGGACCGAAAGTCCACACATTACCCTTACATTAGCCCTAAAAAGTAGTACAGACGAGAGGCTCAATGACACGACCCGCTGCGGCCCCGTTTTCACGTTGTATGAATGCCAGAAACAGTTTATAGCACAGTAAAGCTTTGATATCAATACAAAAAAATAACAGCACATGAGTCCGAATGTGCACTTTGAGCATACAAGTCCGGATCTTAGACGTTTTTAAGCCTGCCCTGAGCACAAACTGATAAAGTTAGACTTCTGGGACAACAAATGGAGATTAAATATGGACAATCACACACTAACAGTCAACAAGAATCACCTACTCTTCTTGCTTACAACATATTCTCAATGGTGCGCACATACCAATCCATCTTCCTCAATCACAATCTATCTAGTGGAAATTAGCTTCTATTACTTCCCTCCTCATACCCTAAACACAAATTTGTGACAAGAAACCATTCACGTCTCTTGGCACATGATCCATTATGAGCACAATACCATCAACAACATATGCAACAGAATTTGCCTCTCCAAGCTCCTCATCTTAATCCGAATCCATGTCCTCGGTCGATACCTATGCGAAAGCCTCCAATTCAGCCCCAAGAGCATATGGGGAAGAGAGATCACCACTCTTCACACCTCTATTACATCCTACCCCCCATGGTACTGTTAACACTCCCAAATCCACTGACATCCAATTCCATGGCTGGCCTAGCACCATTTGCTCGCTCTGCTTCCATCTCCCCTTGAGGAACTAGCACCACTCTCTAGTCCACCACTGCCACCACCACCTTCACCAAGTCCACACTACAATAGATTGGCCGTATTACGATTTTTTCTTATGTTTTTATCCTGAATTTGACATAGAAGGGGCTATTGCAGAACATGGTTGCGTCAAGCATCTTCCAAGCAGATGAATGCTTCTTCCAGCATTTATAAACTGCTGCTGCAGATACCGATGGCTGGGAGTCTAAGAGCCACTCCCTGGTTAGTAGAAGCATGGTAAACGCCATAACCAGCGTGAGAGCCGGATAGGGAGACCCCGCCACCATATTACGTGCTGAGCTTATGGCTATTTTCGAAGCACTCTCCCAGTTGTCCTCATCCCCTCCCCCACTACATTTTTACAGATATCCTTACCTCATTATTTCTTATTCGTAATCACCTCTCCAGCCCATCTTGCCACCTCCATCACCCAGACCGTAACCTCATCACTATTGTCAACCTTGCCGTTTCCATCGATCACACCATACACTTTATCAAACTGTCGGACATCCTGCACGGTGATCCATAGAGATGCAAAGTCCCCCCAAGCCGCTTCAGTGAGAAGAAAGGACATTGGCGGTCTTTTCTTGAAAATTAGTGGAGAAATGCAGGAAGCCTTTGGGATGTCCTGGAAGCCGATCTCTGAGGAGCTGCTGAGGAACAAGCCTGGGAATGTTTTGATACTTGCAAGTGTCTTGGCAATAGCAGAGTGGCATGCAATTCCGGTGGTGACCACAATGTTGGAAGGCTGCGGTGATCTGTTGGGAAGAATTGCTGAATCAGCCGGAGGTGGGGTGGGTGTATGTAGAACCCCTCCTACGGGTATCCATTTGCCTTTGCTGGCCCAGGTTGCCTTTACATGTGTTGATTCCAGTCCCATTGGGTCTGTAGAGTTCCGGACTTTCTTAGGGGCTGGAAGAGTGGGGCTGATTTGTTGTGGTCCAGAGCCTGGGTTGTTTGTTGGACTCTTGATTTGCAGCAGATCTGCGGGTTCATCCGATGAATAGGAGGTGCCTCTGGCTCCTACGAGGTTTGTCTTGACCGGAGTGGAGTTTTCCCCTGGGTGGTGGATAGGGGCAAGAAAAGAGTTGCTGGCTCTTCCTCCTCCTCTTTTCCATTTCCCTCTGCGTTGTCGTTGATTTGTTCAAGCAGATCAACTGGGGGGGCCAGATCCAAGCGTTGCTGGAGTTGTGTGGGCTGTCTGTTTGGATCGGGAGGAATCTGAGCTGCACGGTCGAAGAATCGAGCTGGGGAGGTGGGCTCCGTCAGCTGCGTGTGAATCGGGAGGGATGACTGTGCTTGGTGGGCCAGAAAGAAGCCCGTCCCAGAGGAGGGCTGGGGACGGAGTGCGTGAGGGAATCTAGGGGGACCTGATAGCGGGCGCTTCCAGTGCTTGTTGCAGTTCTTGAGATGGGATGAGGTAAGGGGCCCCATTGTTGTTAGAATAGTAAGAGGTTGAGGAGGAGCAGGCACGGGCACCAGCGAGGAGTAGAGGTAGCAGTGTAGATCTCGCGCGAAGAGCTTGACTCGGCTTGGGTGGCGGTGGTGGGGGCGATTGGGGGGCCGACCAAGTGGCAGAGTGAGAGTTATAGGACTTGAAGGTGACGGCGGCAGCTAAGGCATGGGGGATCCGAAGCTGATGAATGGCACCGCTTAATAGATAGGGAGTTAAGATAGAGGTCAGGACAATGAAGGACGTTTGATGATTTTTAGATGTGAAGGTGATGATAAAGAGAAGGATGATGAGAGGACAAGAGGAGTGAGCAAGTGCATGAAAAACAAGTGTAATGGAAATCTGTTAAAGCAACTGCAAAGAATAAAAGTATTAGGATTGAGTTATCCGTCCTGAAAGACTGTTTGTACAGCCACACCAGAAGTAGTCGCGAAGGCGAGGCAGCGAGAGAGACGAAGAGACCGTTGGGGGTCTCTCTCTCTCACCGCAAACTGCGGAACTCCTCCGCCGCTCCATCCCCCGGAGTTCCCTACTTTTGTTTCTCTGTTCCAAGATTTACATTCCACTCGATACTTCTTGTTCTGGTGGGCTCTACACGTAGGGCCCTATTTAAAAACGCAGACTAGAACATGAACCATAATTATATCAATGTTTGTATGAATAAGTACCTCGTCACTAATGCAACCCTCGACATGATGCTACCATCATGTGTATCTCTACTAGATAGGTACCCCCTAAATTTCTCTTTGCCTTATCCCATAATATATATGTTCTTTCACGGTTTTCTATTTTCCTAAATCTACACGTAATGCAATATCTCGCAATGTTTTTGGATCTGTGCGTGAGCTTTCTCAGGAAGCTTGGGGTTCATAATTGCCTCATTCGGATATGAGATAATGAACCAATCAAGACGACAGTTGCTACCCGCACCTGTGTCGTCCTCCCGTACACATCCATTGTGAAGTTTTCCATTGGGAAGCTTAAAATTGTGGATTTCTTTAACAAAGAGCACAGTGTTTTGTGGGAGGTCGTCCGAGGCCACACTCGCAAATGGCACTAATGCATTGTATGCACCTTGTCCATAAGGATATTCTCTTTTATTGATGATGCTGAAGGTGTCCGGCTGAGAAGCAGTGTTGATGAGCTCGCCATTGCTTAGATAACATGTTCCTTCTTCATAGCACTTGCCATAGGTGCTTTTGTCGACTTTTGCTATAACACTCCAGAATCAGTTTTGAGTGCTTTCATTTTGGGTCCGCTCAAATTAATCACATTGCCATTATCATCTACGTCTTTTTCTCCCTCTCTCGAAATCCAAATTTGGGTGAATTCTACAACCCGTCTCGCACCATTGTAGCAGCTTAACCCTCCTGCATCGGTAGTCTTGATCATTCCCAACGATACTACAAGCAAAACCGTAGGAACAACAAACAATGAATTCATCTTCATCATTCCTCACTACGTTGTTTTAATTTCAAAACTTACCACAAACTACAATGAAGACTATCACCTTGCAATGACCACTCAAAATAATTATACTCACAAGCTTAAAATGCCATCTCAAAAAAGTGCACAGAGGTAGTGATGATGAGTATAGAAGTTCTGACTTAATATTGAATATTCAATGTTTAGTAACACTTTGTAGATCAGGTGAAGATTGAAATTCATCATTGATCAGTTGTTTGATCTTTTATAGTTGCTTTAGGGAGCACCATGTTCATCATAGCTTGTCATAAACTATAGACATAAGCCAAAGAGCTCTATGACCTAATATTAGTTACTATCTTAGATCAGTCCAACAGATAAGCCATATGGATTTTATTTAATGTACTTCAATTCCGTCCCTACTGAATCGGAGTTCAGAAGAGATAATTACAAGAATACTCGTCTGATTGACCCCAAGGATTGACCATGTTTTTAACCTAGTTGCACAAAATGACGTGACGTGACGTTAACACGTCAGCAGCACGTCCGAAGTCGCATCCTAACTTACATCACGTCACCTCAAAATTGACTCTACGTTGTGTAATGTTTTGTAAATTTTAACTTTTATATTGTATAGTTTATTATAGTATCACATAAGCCGCCATATTATATCTGGTAGTTCAAAATTTTAAGAAACTATTTTCAGAAAAATATATGAGAGCGCAAGATTTAGCGGCCCTAAATTTAAAAAATATATTTGATAAATCGAGACCGCCAGCTCTGTACGCCCCGCATTATCAAGCTGACTAATTGTAACGGCTGACATGGCAATTGTTTTTGTATTGTTTGTTTATGTCACGTGACAATTTTTTGTATGGTTTAGTTTATGTGATACTTGTCTTTATCCCCTATATTTTTATTTTTATTTTAAATATAAAATTGACATAACGCAAGCCCATCTCAGCGTCAGATCTGACGTGACCTTATGTTAGATCAGTGTGCAACCCTAGTTTTTAATACCATCTTTATATTTGATAATTATATTCAAGGCGGTAGTGGTGTTACATTTATTTGTTTATAGGCCCTATTGGGAACAAGTACCCACCAGTTAGTGTACTAGGGTTTACTTTCACTTTTGCACGTTTCATACCACATGTTGTCTATCGCTATAATCGCAAACATCTTTCACACCGCTCGTTCTCTTTTATAAACATATTGTCTGAAATTGTCCCTATCCATTTATAACTCCCCACATTAATTAAGCCTCTAAAGTCGAATTTATCTACCACTCTTGAAAATATGGTTTAAGAACCTTATAAGTTATCATTAATGATATCTGACCACAAAACTCTCATTTATACTCTTGGCCATAAATTACCATTCAATAAGGTACTCCAGTAGTTAGAGATGTTTTGAACCACACAAATATTGACGTTATCCTCATGCATGACTATGTTGCATTGCCAATTTCAATTTTAATGCACTTTGTTGTAGATGCAACTTGAACCGATTGGATCAATATGAATAGGAAATGAAGTCAAGTGGCCCCAACCCTAAACTAGTGGAGCAATGTGGATCAGTGTTGGTGGTGATTAGATTTCACACTAGAGAATCACCAGCCGTTAGCCTGGTTATGTACCCCTGAAACTGGTGGTTATGAAAAAAATCAAATAACATGTGTTATTGATAATCTTCAGTTATTATCAGTGTTGGGTGGGTATGTCACTGAGGACATGACCTACGGGCCCGGACTTGTCAATACGAAAACACATTAAAAGCCCTTCAGAGCTTGTGAAGAAACAAATATTTTTGTTGTCCGAAGGATATGCATAATTTGTGCTCATTATTTCCTTGCCGGACATAGGTATAAAGGGTTTGTTGCTATAGAAGCCTCTCGGTCATGTATCAGGGCAGGTCATGAATTTTATTAAAAATATATATTTTAACTGACTCCAACTTCTCTAAATATTTTTATCTTAAGAGAAAAAAAAAATCAATTGCCAATGGCTCAAGTACATCATTATCCCTACCCTCACTTTGTTAAGCCATGCCTTAAGACAATGATTACGCATTCACTTGGGTCTACAACTATCTAAGCGTTAAAAGTAGCTTGGACGTTAACATTAGGACTATGCATTTACTTGGCTCTATAATTATATTAACGATAAAATTAGTAGCTTAACACTAAAAATATCTTGGATCTCAATGTTAGGATTACGCATTCACTTGGGTCTACAACTACTTTAATGCTAAAAGTAGCTTGGACCTTATTTTAGGCAAGGACTACGTATCCATTTGGATCTACAACTATCTTAACCCTAAAAATGGCTTGGACCTTAACGTTAGGACCACACATTTGCTTGGATCCACAACTACATTAACGGTGAAAATTCTTGGACCTTAGCATTAAGACTACGCATTTATTTGGTTTGCAACTACCTTACTGCTAAAAGTAGCTTGCACTTGACATAATGCAAGAATTACGCATTCACTATTTGGGTCTACAACCCCCTTAACGCCAAAAGTAGCTTGACTTTACTTATAGCAACGACTGTGCATTCACTCAATGGGTGACCCACAAGTATTGTAGTGCTAAAAATAGCTTGGATTTTACTTAAAGAACGACTACACATTCACTAATTGGGTGATCTATAAACTGTACCTTAATGCTAAAAGTAGCTTGCACCTTAAACGTTAGGAGTATGCATTTTGTGGCAATATGTTCAAACTAATCTTTGTCTGCATAAAGCGTTGAGTGCAAAAATGAAGCTAGGATGTTGTACACTTGCTTTTTCTCCTTCTATAACTCCCCCTCAAGCCATAATTACTAGCTTAATGTGCGCGTATGTTAGTTTTCCATTGCGCCTTCAGCCCAAATAAGAGCTTCAGCAGAATGTTGGGGTGTGACAGTCTTTTTTAAGCCCCCCAATAGATCATCCGACTATTAGGGCAACATAAATGGTGGAACTTTCCTATGGTTGTAGGCAATTTGGAACAACTCCCAACGCTTGATCGCTTTGATCTAACTCGCCCTTGATCGCTTATTGGGCTTTCACCGCTATCGAATTTACTACTTTCTACAGAGGTTGGATAGTGGTGATCATACTCATGCCAATGTGAGCAAGCAAACTAGAATATTCTATAGATTCATGAAATATCATGAGAATATGCTACAGCAAAACGAAAATACGCTCACGCGAAACTACAAAATTTGTGCTCACACTCTTTTGGGTTTGTTTCGCCAATGAAACTCATTGTGCTCACGTAAGCACAAATTTTGAAGTAGTTTTGTTAGCGAAATACTAATGTTAGATGATATCATCACGACCTTTATTTTTTATGAAATTATAATATTAAAACTAGTGTTTCACTATTAAATATTTATGTTTTACAGAGAGTTTTAACTAAAATATACTTATACACCATGTTATTGACCCTATTAACGTCGGGGTACCATTATTTGTATTTTTGTTCACAAACATATTACTCCTATAACCGTGGATCGTTCTCACGCTTGTTTTCTTTCCTACTCACGTTGTGCTTACATGATACCAAACCCCATTCTACATATACTTATATAGGCAGCAGTGGAATTTCTACTTAAGTCTCTTACGAGTGGTTGTGGGTTCAAACCACCCTGTTGGTTATTACAAAGGTGTCCACCTTCCTACCGGAAGGCAGTAGCCCTTCTGGATCAAGTGACACCATAAGTACACTTGCTTCGGCAACACGTCCACCTTATTCTACTTAAGTTATGGCGCACCACCAAAAGAACCCTCAACTCCCTATGAGAGCTATGGTGAGTCTCGGCCCACCCTTGTGGCTGTGGTGAATCCCAAGACTCTATGATTCCCATGCACATAGAGCCCCTAAGCTCTTGATGAGTCGTATACCATCCACACTATGTTCCCCCTAATCTATGGCCCATGACCACCACTTGAAGCCCCACCGCATTCCGGTTGAAGGGCTTCCTTAGCCACCTCAAGGGTCTTGGCCCACCATGGGAGCAACCCATTCAGTGTCTTGATCCCGCCCTTAAGACAAAAAACCATGAAAAGATTGTTCATAATTGATTTGAACCCAATATCACCCAAGTGACACTCAGTGATTTAGTATTAAAGCCAATACTAGTGAATCCACATTATGAAAAGTCAAGTTTAGGGTTGTTGTTGGTGAAGAGGAAGAGACTAAGACTCATGCCCTTCACCCCAAAGGAATATGACATTTTACCTGAAGGCATAATGCATTTTGTTTGGAAGGTTAATACTTTTTATCGACTATAAATGGGGCAATGCGGTTGCCCAAAACCTCCCCCAAGGTCTCAAAAGACCCTATGTAGCCACACATTAAGTAAACAGTTGATCCGAATGCCCTTTTATAGTTGAATTTGCATTGGTTATGATGGGTAACATCCGACATACACATATGTGGCTTTGATCCCACCAACTATAATTTGTAAGGCGATCTTGTGCCCTAACAATTGGGCTATTTGCTGGATGTTGATAATAGTTGGTGTGTTTGAGCCGCTTTTTGTGACAACAACACGATATTCTTGAATGTAACATGACATTGTGTATCCTTATCATCGTAGCCCTGCAGTATAATTTATTATCCTTATTATTATTCGAAACAATGAATGCTCACAAAACTTACAAGGCGTGACAGACACTTAGGGGCCTTGCCACTTATGTAGGTAAGAGATAAATAAACAAAAATTTCTATTCCCACCAGGCAAGCAGCGACCTGCCGACTAGTATGCATTCGCCACCAAGTGTCTCCTTGCTTGGCTGTCTTGCATTTCTTCAAGCAAGTCAATGAGGGGGGCAATCCCTTTCTATTCAGCCTGACAGTACTAGTGACCCATGTCCCAAGCAAAGCCATATTGTATAGCAACTCTGGTGAGGTGAAGTAATTGTCAGTTACCACCACATGCCCAAGCCCATGCAATCCAGAGACTAGATGAGTGACCACATCATATCCTTCATCTTTGCCAGACTTCTCCCTCATGCCCTGGGGGCCACCGTTCTTGCCACAATAGACATCAAATCGTACATATAGCTACTGACTGCATCTGCAGGGGCCCAGACTTTTATGCCCCATTTCATTGGCTTTTTGGGCATATATTGGTGTATGGCACAATATTTTCCCTTATACCTTATCATGATTTCATCCACAGTTAGCAATTTGTTCAAATTCCAATGACATTTGCAAGCACTTGCAATATCCTCACAAGCCCACCTCACCTTGCCAATCTTGTCGAATGCAGTACTAGTACGATCAGACACCAGGATTAAGTTGTCCACCAAATGCAAGCACCGCAAAATAGCTTCATACCGATCGTTGGTCATAACCTTTCTAATGACAAGGCATGCAAAAAATACCTCACTTTGCTGCTAGTAGCAGCGGCTGTTGGGCAGCCTCTTTATCCTCATGAACAAACACAAGCCAATCCAAGCTTCCAACTTTGTCACAAATCAATGGCCTCCACATTGGCCCACCTTGAGTTCCACATGGCTATATTCTCGACAACATACAGATTTGTCTCTCGACAAATTCGATCAAGGATTGTACTCAACCAGAACAATTTGAAAAAAGAACGCACAACAGGAGAGGTCTATGTCATGTTGCCCAGACAAGGCCCAGGTGCAGGCCCACCAAACAACTCTCTATCAGTACAAAAAGTAGTTTTTGTGCAGTCCCATTTTCCAAGACTAGCAAACAAACTAGCAAAAGATGCATTTGGAACATCTTCCGCCTCCTCACAGTCACCATCATTTTCCCAGTCCTCTTCCTCACACGAATCGCCCTCATATCCATCCATAGCAACCATCTCGACATCCCTAGGTACAGAATTCCCAAGTTCTAAAGTACTTGCACCCACAAGAGCCACGACATGAACAGAGCCCAAAAAAATCCGAGTAACATCACTCAAAGGAGACCTGCAGGGGTTAGTGGCAGCAGCAATACAAGTGTCGAGATTGGCACGCAAGTGTGCGGTAGCTGGCACATTGCCCCCCCAAATCATGAGGAAGCGAATTCTGATTGCCCGCAGGTCTCGACCGTTTTTCCCGAGCTAAAGGGCCTGTATTGTTTGACTGTCCTCATCTAGCCAGACATCTTCCCTTAGCACTTCGTTCACCGCCTCACTAAAGCCTTGCTTGTCACCTTCCTCCCTCCTCTCTTTCCAACCCAAAATCAAACTGACATGCCTTCTAAACAGAAAACGGTAGTTGAGAGCACGAGGGCGCAGGCCAAGGCTCTTGAAGAGGTTGAGGATGTTTCTTTTGCGGAGGATGTTCTCAAGGTGGCTATGGCGGAGCATTACTCAACACAAAGCAGGCCTAAGATCTCTCTCAATTGCCCCTCAGTAGCATGATGTTCTACCCAAGCCCAGTGTGAGAGTATTTCCACAACTTTCTTATATACCAGCTGAGGTGTTGGTGGCTCGTGTGTCCAGCCCTGCCCGCCGGGACCAACCTTGTCTTTTACCCGCCCCAAGACCTGCATAGGCGGTTAGTGCTCAAGGAGGCCCCCCAAAAGCCCTACATAGTCGGATTAGAGGTGTGAGATGGCTAATAATAGTTAAGAGACACTGCGATTTCGCAACATTCCTCATTAATTGTGTCCCCTTTGCTTCCTGCTTGTCCCTATTTTGGGATGTGTCTGGCCGTCGTGATTCACTAACCGTACTACCCTGCATTTGCTGTGCAGTTTGTCATTTACATCTTGGCGATCGTCTTTATTTCCAACTTGGGCTGTGCTTTTCATTTGCTTTAGTTCTTAGTGTGCGCTTGGATATCTAGGGTTTGGGTGCAGATCCCAAGCGCAAGGTGTCTGATGCTTGTGTATATACCCTGGTACATACTCGGCTCTCACCTATGTACCTATTGGATTACAATGTTGTGCGGGTAGTGCCTTTTTAAGGAACCCGCCGAGTCCGGTTTCGGACTTTTTTTGGTACCAAGTCCGGGTCCGGGTCCGGGTAGTTGTTGGAAAATATTAGCGGGTTCACGGGTTCGGATCCGGGTCCTAATTTATTGATTAAATAAATTAGGAAAATAAAATTAACTAGAGAGAAAATTATTTTTGGCTGGAAAAAAAAACTAAATCCTTATTGTGAATTTTATTTTAAGAGATATTGCATGTGGATAACGTCCACACATGTTTGGTTCAAAACATCTCTAATTACTGGGGTACCTTATGGAATGGTGATTTATGGCCAAGAATACATTGAATGAAACTTTTGTGGTCACAAAATCTTAATGATAATTTTTAAGGTTCTTACACCACCTCTTCAAGGGTGGTAGATAAATTTGACTTTAGAGGCTTTAACACTGGGAGTTATAGATTGAAAAGAACAATTTCAGATAATGTGTTTATAAAAGAGGTGTTTGCAATTAGAACTTATAGATAGCGGGTGGTGTGAAATGTGCATAAGTGAGAAGATATACCCTAGTACACTAACCGGTGGGTGGTTGTTCCCAGAGGGACTAAGAAACAAATAAATGTAATTCCACCGCCACCCTTGCACTATTATGTGTGTGTGTGTGTGTGTGTGTGTGTTTCTTTATTTATTTAAAAAATTAAAAAATTATTAATTTCATTTTCTATACAATTATCAGGTTCAGAACTAGACCTTATCACAAATGTCCCTCATTATAGTTAATACTCCAACAATATTTTATCTGTCTGGTATCAATCTTAGGTGGTTCGCTATTTTTTTGGTAATAACCAGTGTTGTGGGGGTCCAGGTTTCGACCAATGTTGGACTGGTATCATAAACATTTCATACCATCCAGGGTTTGGTGTCATCGGTGAAGAGGCCTCCTTTATACCTGGCAAGTATTGGTATCAAAGTAGATATCAAATTTTTAATGTACCATTTGGTATGTATATATATTTTTATTTGCCTGGTATGGTATGGTAGTACTGCAATTTTCTAAACTTATGCTGGGGGTATATCAAGACTGATCAATACATTGCAACATAAAGCCAAAATCAACAGAAAAGGCTTGAAAACCATAGCACCTAACTGTTTGACCACATGAGAACCCCAAGCCCTTACTCAGCTTACTGAAGCACAATGCAATCATAACAGTAACCCAATGCTGAAGAAATCGCTAGGTTTTAAGCAAAAATGCCAATCTCAGGGCATGTGCCAAGCACTCTGCATTGCTGCACCCTAGCTCCACATTGATACCTAGGGTGCAAGTGACAGCGAGAGACGGAGAACTGTTATCAACAAAGCTACGTTCTTTGCAATACCAGGTTGGTATGATATGAGCCCAAGTATTAGGCTGTCGCTACACTGTCCCCAATATGTTCTGCCCAGGGTACTGCCCATTGCTTATACCCATCTGGTCTGGTACCTTGCTACGATATCCTTACCCTTGTTGATACCCCGCCTCGCTCCCATATACTGGTCCAACACTGGTTTTGACCCCGAGTACCCGGCCAGTTAGGTTCCGGGTTGCCGGAACTGTGCCCAGACCTGTGTCATCACCATCAACCTAGACCCTGACCCGGGTTCATTCTAAAACGGACTCGGAACCGGACCTCGGACCTGCATGCTCGGTCCAAAATCCATTATATCTGCTCTCTGCGGGCTAGTGTAGTGGGTTGGGTCTAGGTTTTAAGTTTAATAACTATATATATGTTTTTTTTTTTAACTAAAATTTTATATTTACCTTGTACTTGCGCGGAGATATTGAGAGCAGTCTCTTCTCCCTCACTAGATTAGCTCATCGTTGGTACACTACTCCTCCTCCCCTCTCTTTACATTTGGTTTTTTGTTTGTTTAGGGTGGGGCATGTGGGGTCCACCTGTTTTGCAATTTGTGTGGAGGGGATGAGCAGGGAGGCCGCTGCAGTGGCCAGCCCCCACCACTCAAGGTAGGCCATCTCGACAACCAAGTTGTACCCAGTGGTAATGGGCACATACCACCTCAAAAGTGGTTCACACTGAACTATGTTATAAGAGAACATAATTGTTTATATCATGCATGGCTGTCAAAAGTTGAGTGATGTTTCACCTGGGGTCCAGTACCATGGACATGATAGAATAGTGCTAGTCATTCTTGTCAAAGGGTATTCTTGCGATGTAATCTATCCATGCCAACAGTCTGTGGTTTCCGTCCCATACAAAGAACATCTTTCCCTTGAATGGCATTGTCACGGGGTTTTTTGAGAATGACTCTTCGACTTCTTCGTTTACCTCCTTCCATCAAGCACCCCAATCTGCCATCACATCTTCATCCACCATTCTCTTCTTGCCATTGGTGTCCAACAAGAACACATAAAATACTTGAGTCCCCAGCATGTAACCATGAATGAAATCGCCTTGAAGATTTGTTATATCGGGCGTAAGGGCAAGTCGAACTGCATGAATGGAAACCATCTGATAGCGAGAGAGAGAGAGAAGACTCCGGCCGAAGCCGGCGTAACTAAGAGCCACTTCGCCTCATGGCTACTGCCCCTTTTCGGGGGTGGGCCCTATACAGAAAACAGGTGTCCAGGGGACACGAGGTAACCAGGGGGTAGCGGTACCTAGGGTACCTCTAAGGTACCCAGGGGTATCCTAGGGTACTGTGGGGTATCAAAGAGGGCTTGGATTCGAGTTGTTGCTTAATGGTAATGAGAGTTGTGAGGGAACGAAGGGCGGTGAGACGTATATCATTAAAGCATTTGTGGATCGGGGGATAGGGATATGAAGGTTTTTATGCAGAGCGGTTATATTGGCGTTATAGATACCACCTCTAGTACCGGTTCGGTGTACCAACCACGCTGGCGGTTAGCAAGGATGTGGGGGGCATATTTTTGTCGTTTGTTTAAGATGCAGGAGGCTGGGTATCGGTCATTACATTATGTGAATTCAACGAAACGAATGATGAGATTCGGGGATGGAGAAGTGGGTAGGGGGCCATTGATGGGTAAGCCTTGGACAAGTAGGATGTCAGGGCAGAGTCGGGAGGGGCAGGTGCAGGGTGAACGTAGACAAATACATGGAAGGAGCCAGTGGGGGACAGTATGATTAGGGGGTCTGCCTTGGTAGGTGCCTGCATTGATGAGTGAGAACCATCTAGTTTCAGGGCGGTTCATGAGAAGTTTATGAATGTGCCAGACTGCGTGGTTATGGTGAGTAATGCGGAGGCCATGTATAACGGGGTGAGTACACTGACTGAGAAGGTGGAGTCATGTGTCGCATTCTTGATGTGTATGTGAGCATAGGGGGCAGTTGGGGGATGGAAATAGGCATGGCCAGAAAATGTGCTTGCGTTGGTGACCTATGTACTGAGCATAACGGAACTTGAGTGTTTGTCGGATTTGCGCGTCAGTGGCAGCCTTGATGTGCCAGAAGTAGTTTGATAACTTATGGTGAAGTACAGTAGATTGTATCCACTTCTGGATATGGACCTTGGTGTGGCTGGTAGATGCTAGAGCTTGTATATTTGCTTCAGGGGTGAGGATGGTCTGCACGTTACGTATTGGCCTGGTAATCGGGAGTTCTAGGACGGGATGTATTAGCAAAAATGCAGGGTGGGTATGAGCAATATAAATGGGGTCGGCTGAGGAGATTTGGCTCCCCCTGACTGGGCGAGGAGGTCTGCCCTATCGTTGCCGCTAATACCAGTGTGGGAAACAGCTCGCCCACCAACTGCCCCGAAAATATGCTCAAAAAAAAAATTCAAAAATTCTTTCTGGCTTTTCAACCGCACTACCACTTGTCAGGCACCACCAAAGTCTCATGGGGTTCCTTCTTGGTCAAATTCCTAGGGCTCAGTTGTAACCCTGTGGCACACATCCTGGCTCTTATGGAAGAAGCAGATATCTACGGGACGCAACCACCTACAGGTTCATCTTGGGTACGGAAAAACATTCTCTCAGAACCAAGAGGGGCTGCCAAACTCAAGCCAAGGTTCAGAGAAACTCTCACCAATGCCCTTGCTATGCTAGAAGCAATTGTGGAAGCAGAGATAGATGAGGAAAACCACAAAGGAGACCTCCAGCGAACTCGGGACCACCTCTACGGGGCAAGGCCCCCGCCCTCGCCATCTTCCTCATCAAGCGTTTCTGCCCGCTCCGTGGCGCTTGCCCCTTCAATGCCAGGTCAACCAGCTGCATCAGGCCCTTTGCAGCAAGACACCACACATTCTCCTGCCTCTCCAGCTTCTGCCCATCAAGATCTTCCTCCACTTCAGCCTACAGCTCCAGCTCCGGACCCCAACATGGAAGATGTCACCACCAAAATGGACCAGGTTCCACATAACCCCTCCCCTTGCTTCATTTTTTATGCTGACAAAGGAGACTCTAAACGTTGTTGGCTCCTCTGTCGTAATGAATCCTCCTATCAGTCTGCAGACATATTCCATCCATCTCTCTTCCTACTTCTCTCTCAATACCCTTCTCCAACCAACTCACCCACAACATCCCCATTCCCCCTCTTCATCTTCCTCTCCCTCCTGACTTCTTCCTTACCTACACTCATCTGTTATCCATCGACACATTCTAATCAAACCCCACCCAGTTCGTCCCATCTCCACCTCCACCTACTCTGTCTGACCAAGATACCCAAACTAATGTGGTTATGATCAAGGTTAGGAAGCTCCTGCCTAAACCACCCCCCACCTACCGATGGGTCAGCTCTTTACTCCCGACAGATCGTACGGTCCCCTTCTTCTTTGACAACCCTGGGCCATCGAATGAGATTAATACCCTCAGCCTTCTATTCCACCCACATGTTGATTAACTTATCCTCATGGAACATCAGGGGGTTGGGGCAAGGCCCAGACTCCCTAAAAAACGTCAGGCTTAGGAACTGGCTGCAGCCAGTGTTCCGCCAAGATGCCATCATTTCCTTTCAAGAACACAAACTAGATACCCAGAAAATTTCAAACCTCACTGACCATCTTTGGCCAATCAACAACTCTCTCTGGAAGCCAACATCCACCGGTTCAAGAGGGGGTACCGTAATCCTCCTCTCTCCTTCTCTTCACTCCCGCCTCCGTTGTGAGGTTTCATGGGTTCGGGGAAGGGCCCAATATTGTGCCCTGGACCTACCCAACAACGCAGGAACACTAGGCATAGTCAACGTCTATGCACCCCACTCTACCGCTGAAAGGGCAGACTTCTGGACTACCCTTGAAAATAAGATGAAAGATGTCGACTACGTAGACGGTTGGGTGGTCATGGGAGACTTCAACATGGTTGAGGCCCCAGAAGACCGGAGATGCCCTTCCGCCTTTAACCCAACTATGCCAGAAATGGATAACTGGAACAATCTCTCTCATTCACACAATCTAGTGGAAGCTATCTCTATTTCCCAGAACGTACCACCAACAACCCAAATTCCGACCTTCACCTGGTCAAACAACAGAACCTTACCTGACCTTCAAATGGCTAGGCTAGACCGATTTTACTGCTCTTTAAACATTGTCCAATGGATAACTAGGAACCCCCATACCCCAATCTTGCAAGGCTTCGACCATGCATTCATTTATGCTCCTCTAAAAATCCCAAACACCCAATCCAGAGGTAAAGGTATCTACAAACTTAATACCTCTCTCCTCAAAATCCCCTCCTTTAAACAAGGGCTCAAAACATCTTGGTCCCAATCCGGCGCCCTCCTTCGGGGGGGGGTGCTAGTCCGTGAGTGGGAAGATGCTCACGCCAGAGGTTGTTGGGGTCCACATCCGCGGACGGTGATAACCAGGGGACCTATTTCCGTGGGAACGAGTGTAAATGTAGTGTGTACCTGGATGTGAAGTTGGATGAACGTTGGATGAATGGTGGATGGATGAAAAATATTGGATGGATGAGAAATATTTGATGGATGGTGGATGGATGTTTGTTGGATGTTACATGCATGATGGCTGAGTGTGGGGCGAATAATGGATCATATATGCTGGAACACTGGATGAATGACGGAGTGTCAAACTTGGAATGGTTGAATTTCGGACAGTTGATGGATGGACTTATGTTTTGGATGCAAGCACAATATACGTACGTATGTGTAAAGTCTGGAAGTATTGTGGACCCACAGAGATTGTATGAATGGACTTGGAAGTGTAGATGAAAAATTTTATGTCCAGAAAATGTCTTATGTAGACACTGTTGGAAAGGGAGGCATGCATTTGAAGGAAGAGAAGCAATCTCCCCACATTTGATTCCCCAGATACTCCCAAACAGGTGGATCCAATCGGAAAATGTCTATGCACTAGAACTTGTGGTAGCACCGGACTCCGATGCACAAATGTCCATGAAGATCCTAGCCCTGTTGTCCACATTTTCCACACGATTGAAGCAAACTAGAGGGGGGGAGTCGCAAAGAGAGAACTTCCTAGCGGCAGCCTCCGCATAGCATGGCAACCGCAGGGGGGCAGTTGGGCTCGGGAAAAATTCCGGGTTAGCATAGAATGGGATGCTTCTCCTTGTTGTTGGTGTCCTGCAAAGATTCCCGAAGTTGCAAGCCCATAAGCTGAAAGACACTACCGCGCTTGTGACAAAAATGAAGGTATGAATAAATGAAAAACCCAACATGTCATCCAAAACAAACCGGACTTACGTACACTCAAAGTCGGAGTCCACGTCGAGGTCTTCATCTGGAAGTTCCCGTTCGTCAAAAACTGGTTCCTTGTGTGGGGCTGATCCCGAGCCGGAGGTGAGTTGTTGAATCTCGCACGAAAACAGCTCCGCATCCCCCTCCATGCCGAAGAAGTGTCTAACGGCGCTCTTACAAGCATGGAAAGTTGCACCTGCAAATGCACAGAACGAATGGTCAAAAAACCCAGAATCATTACAAAATTCAAGATTATCGACACGTTAGAGCAGGAGACTTGGCAGGGCGAACCTGTTCCCAAAGAAAAGTCCACCACCCGCCCCCCATGCCGGCTGCAAGTCTCCACCAGAGTCTGCATAAGTGCTGGAGATTTCTCCCGAGCACCTCTCCAAGGGACACCATTCGTCCTTTTGATGGTCCGCCCGGAGTCCACGTAATTGTAGAGGACATCGTCCCCCACACCCTAAACTTGTGGGGTCGATGTGTGCTGCAAGGTCTCTCAACTGGAACTCCACAATACCTGGAGGGAGGGTGTCCTTTCGCATCCTCACCAAACATAAAGCCTCGAACACCCAAGTCTGCATTGCCCCCCCCAAAACATTCAGTTCACGATCATGCATAATGAACTGAACAGAATGAAATTAGCAGAAGAGACAGTCCACCATCCTGAACTCACCCTCTGTCCTGGAAACTCTCCCTTGGAAAGTGGAAGAGTGTTGATACACGTTCATGTTTTGATGACCTTAAAGCCGGAAGCTTTCATGTAACTGAAAAGGGTTCTGCGCGCCTGCATGTCTTTTGACTGCAAAAGAAGAAGTGCTCCTGCATCAGACAAAAATTTGTTGCTGAAGAAAAAAACCCACTGCAGAAAAGGGCATCTGACTTGTTCCACGATGGTGTTGTGTTCGATGGGAGGACATCCGGCACAGGCAGACCATCTGGAATGTCCAGGACCACCAGGTTTGTTGCATACGCTTGCTGGCTTCCATTCACCCATTCAGGTCTTTTGGTGACATGTTCCACTTAAAAAAACAGTGGACTAGTTAGGAGCAGAACACAATGTTGAACAAAGTAAAAAATACACCAGGCAAAGTTTTGTGTGGGCACCTTTGTGAGGAAAGAAATTAGGATGTCCCAAGTCTTCGATCTCTCTCCTTTTGAATGTGGATTTTCTGGATTCCATCATTGCCAAGAAACTCTCGTTAATCACCTCACTTTCATACTGACCCAACACCCGTGAAGGGTGCTCTCTGGCCTCGTAAGGCTGTTCTTTAGTTTTAGGAGTTCTCCTGTCCTTGCGAGGTGGAGAGGGTTGACGCTCCGTGGTGTCCTGCACAACCTGATCCTGCCCAACCACAATCTTCCCCTTACCCTTCCCATCACCTGCGCCCTTCCCTTTCCGTTTGGGAGTGCTACTTTTCTCCGACTCCTTTGCTGCGAGGGCTTGAATTATTCTCTCCTGAATTTCCTTGTCACTAAGTGGTGCAAGAGCAGCTGCATTGTCGTTGAAGTTGAGCATGACCACCTCCTCGAACGGTGTGTCCTATTTGGGCAAGTCCAGATACCAGCCACAATCTCTGAAGTGCGCCCTGCCCCAGTCCTTCGCGATTCCAGCAGTGTACATTGTCTTGTCCTTAGTGGGGTCCGCCCACATGAAAATGAAATCCGGTTCATCACTGAGGTACTTGCCGGGAATGAGGACATGGCAAATGTACCTGGAAAACACACCCAAATGATCAATTTAGTGAAGGCCAATGTCCAGCAGAATCATAGAAGCTGGAAAAAGATAGTACCTCGAACAACCTTGCGTTGACGCAAGGTTGTTTGAGGCATCCCAACAAATTGCCGATACCAGAAATGATATCTCAAAATTGGTCTATTACGAGCAAAGGATAGCATTGCGTCAAAGCAAGGATGTACATTGCTCTGAAGTTTAACTTAAATCTGCAGGTAGAATCAAGTCTCAAACAACCTTGCGTTAACGCAAGGTTGAAATGAGTTTGTTAAATGAAAATTTATAAGCAGAATTTGAAACGAAGAGACTGCGGACAAGAAGAGAATGAACGGAAAATGTACCTCTACGTGCAATGAAATTTCGGAAAATACTGTTCTGCAGGACCTACATTCAACCTTGCGTCAACGCAAGGTTGGAACAAGCCTGGAGAAGCACCATACTACCAAACGAAAATCTGTGAAACAAGTGCAGAACTACCAGCCCGATTCAACCTTGCGTTGACGCAAGGTTAAATTGCGTCTGGAAAGGAACGGCACGGCAGACGATCAGTGTAGCCTCACATTGGCAGTCCCAAACCATGCCTTGCAACAATGAGGATAAACGAAACCAAGAAAAGAATCAATGAAGATACATGATACATATACAAGACTCGCTTCATAGCTTGCTCGCTATTGTACTGATTCTTGAACTCATTCAACCTGGAAATGCCTTTGTCTCTTTCAAACTCCCTGAAGAAACAATTGTTCCATATTGCACCTTTCCATCTCCGAATGTATTGCTCAAGAGAGATTCAGGGTGTTGTCATTGTGATTTTGTAGTCAGTCAAGGACTCTCCCAGTGCTGAAATAGCACGCCTTTCTAGCTGTTCCAACAAGGCAAATGTGAGGCTATGGAGCTATGCAACACGGATTCACAAAAAAATGGAGACTGCAAGAATGAATTGGTGCTTGCTCTCACCTGGCTCCAGAATGTAGCTTTGTGAAGCCACTAGTTGAAGGAGTGGTCGCTCACCACTTTTACCACATTGGTTTTGGGGTCTTTCTCTGTTCTTGGAAACCCATACGTGTCCTTCACCAGAGGATCCGAGTTCCAAATCTTCAACCATCTGATTTTGGTTGCGGTGTCCACCATTGAAATGGACAGGCGATGCAGTTTCTCTTGTGTCATTTCGGGATTAGTTCCGTACTTGTCGTAATGCACTTTCACCTGCTCTAGGAACTCTGAGCCGGGACCGGGATCTGCAATACGGATTTGTTTGTCAAACGCACTCAGCAGGTTCTTTCTGTGGTTATCCATCTCAAACCGGATTGCCTCCGCCACCCCAACAACAGACCTCTCCTCCTCTGCGTGAGTGGCGTAGTATTCGGCCTTCGCCTTCAAGCCTGTCTCCGTTATCTCTTGCTGCAAACAATCCAACATATAAAACACTTCAGTTCACAGCCAATGGAAATAGGTAACAGACAAGTCTGAATTTCAATTCGGTTTAAGTTTCTTTACCGTGTACATGTAGTCAAGAAATGCCTCTCTTGTCAGGCTATACCAGGTGACGAGCTTCTTCTCCCTGCATCTCTTCATTTGACTTGGACTCAACACGTTCGCAAACGATTCCAGTGGCATCATACCGATCTTCTGAACCCGGAAAAGGGTGTGGCAGAGGTTGGTTGTTACGTGGGAGGTTTCGTTTGATCTGCATTGAACAGTCAGTTTTCCAATTAAGAACAAAACAACCACAAACAGAGCAATGCAATCAAATAATGCACAATAATTTCGGCAGACTTACTTGTTGATGTCGTGCATGGCAGTGAGCAGCTGTGTGACTCGTCCTTTGTGATCCAGAATAGAATGAACGCTCCAGTGCCAGTTCTTTTCGTCAGAGTGCAATTCCGATATGTAGTCCATCCAGGCAAGCAACCGGTGATTACCATCCCACACAAAAAACATCTTCCCCATGAAAACTTTCGTGGAAGCCTTCTTGGATAGTTTGGCCTCGAACTCCCTGTTAACTTCACACCAACACGTATCCCAACCTTCCTCTATCTCTTCTGATACAGGGCACTCTTCGCCCTTCGTGTCAGTTGTGGAAACATAAAACACCGCAGAACCCTTCACATACCCATGCACAAAATCGTTTTTAAGTTTCCTTATGTCGTTTCTGAGTGCTGGCCGGACAGCGGGCATCGATATCATTCTGCACAGTGGGATAAGGATGTCTCCACTAGGAATTTCCATGGACAGGATGACCTTCGAAGAGTTCACCTTATGTCCCCCGATAGCAGCCTCTGCTCTGTCTGCGTAATGCTCGTCATCGCCTTCTTCATCATCTTCATCGTCTGCCTCTCCTCCGTCTCTAGCAGGTTCTTTCCTTTTCCTTTTCCTCTGTAAGAAAACGGAAGATCAATCAGTCATTTTGTCTGGTATTGAACATAGTTGTAGATAAACATGCAGTTGTATGGCCCTAAACAACCTTGGGACAAGTGAAAACGACTCTTCATTTGCAGCCCCAATCAACCTTGCGTTAACGCAAGGTTGTTTGTGGAGATTCCAACAATGGGAAAGGAGATAAATACAGACTTCGCCAGGACTCAGGACACAGGACACAGGACAAAGAACAACAGCCCAAATCAACATTGCGTTGACGCAAAGTTGTTTCATGGGGCATACAACTGTGGGGTTGAAGGAGAAAGCAAACATTGGCAAGACTCTCAAACTACCTTGCGTCAACGCAAGGTTGTTTGATGAGCTTTAGTAGTTCCAGAATCCATGCAGATGGACACTCGAGTGTTTCTTGGGCTGACAATTTTCAGAGTGAAGACAAAACGAGCCGTTGGGTGTGCTCTCAAACAACCTTACGTCAACGCAAGGCTGCTTGATGGGCTTTAGCAGTTCCAGAACCCCTGCAGACGGACACTCTAGTGCAGCCCAAAACAACCTTGCGTTGACGCAATGTTGTTTCTTGGGCTGACAATTTTCGGAGTGAAGGAAAAACGAAGGTTGACCTTGCGTCAACGCGTCAACGCAACGTCAACGCAACCATTGATGTCAACGCAAGGTTGTTTCATGAGCCTCAACATTTTGAAAAAACTCTTCAGAAGGACACAGGCCTGCAGCCCGAACCAACCTTGCGTTGACGCAAGGTTGATTTTGGGATTTGCAACGGTGGGAAAACAAACAATGAATGGGCGAAGCTGACATGGACAGTACATTCGAAACAACCTTGCGTCAACGCAAGGTTGTTTTGTGGCATTCAAAGGGCAATGTTCTTCTCGATTGTCTGTGTCTGTAACCTGAATCAACCTTGCGTTGACGCAAGGTTGATTTGGGTTGCCTTCATAGAATCATGTTCTTGTCAATCAGTCTATATTCGAGCGTTCCAGCAACCAGCAAATCGACCTTGCGTTGACGCAAGGTTGATTGCTATCTACCAGACAGACTAAAACTCAGCTGTGGCAACTGGTACGTCATACATACCTCTGCTTGCTTCTTTGCAGAGCTCGAAGGCGCACCTCCCGTCTGACTCGTCTCCTTCAATTCGTGTGGTAGGACCGGTCCCAGAAGATCAGGCTGGTGGGTGACAAAACCACGAACTTCAAGCTCCGCTGTCTCTTCCATTACGCGAACCATCGGGGACTGTTGTCTGAGTCCTTCCCAGGGTTCCTCCTCTCCACCCTCAAAAGACTGAAGCTTGTTGGGCTCCTCCTGCATGGCGGCTAAACCCTCTGGAGACTACCGCGCAACAACTCCTCCGGCCTCTCTTTCTTCAACCTCTGCCTTCCCCTCTCCTCCGGCTTGTCCCACCCCGGTGTCCTCTCCCAAATTGAATTCCCTTCGGATCTTCTTCATTCTCTCCTTCGCCCGCAACCTTTGTTTGCTAGATGTGAAGTACAGAGTTCGGCGATGCCTTCTCCTAGCTCAAGAGGGAGTCTCACTATCGACAGGATCCAAGATTGCAGAGAGGGAGAGAAATAGTGGTGCGAGAAAGACGAAATCACTTGCCTCTCCCCCTCCCCTACTGCGCCAAGATGCCAGCTTCGTAGAGAAGCGGCGGGGTTGCGTGGAGTATCTGCATGCAAGACACGTCGTCCCTGTACGGTCAAGAGTCGCGCTAAAATAAGGTTATTTTAGAATAGAAGTACGGTCCTAGGAAATTTTTGGTTGTTGCTTCGGTGGTGGTGGCTTCTCCACGTCCTCTGCTCATTCAAAACAAATGAATGAAAACAAGTCTGAAGAAAACCGTTGGATATAAGCAGTTATTGATTACATAAGATGCCTTGTAAGATGTGTAATGTGGATGGATGAGGATAGATGGCCTAGTGCAAATTGCAATGAAACTGCTCATCCACCTTGCCGTGCATCGTCACTAACCTTCCAGTATGGGCGCGTCGATCATGTTGTTTGATGCTATCCCCAGACGTACGGCTCGTTGCTCCACTGCTGGCACGCTTTGTTGGACACTGTTCCCGTACTCTTGTCTGCTTTACGAATGGCTCTCACAAGAGACTTGGTAAAATTCTACTGTCCTTACAAATCTCTCCCCCTCACCAAAGTGCCAGACGCCAATGGGATGGCAACCGTTGGAGAGGATGTCCTCTGTAGAAGCTTGGATCTACAAGTTGGAACTGTGCATGTGGAGAAAGAAGTGCACGACTCCGCCAGTAGAGTCGACAGCATGATGATTCTGGAGCCATTCGTGTGCGAGGACCGTGTCAGACAATGGAGAGTTCCAGCAGGCACTTACCGCGTGCACGGGGATCAGCGACGTTTGTCTGCAGGTTCTACACTCACTCCAGGAACTGTCGCTTCGGTGGCTCCGGCCTTCACACCTGCTACAATAAAAAAAAAAGGACACCAGCACATCGACGGCTTTTGTCGATCTCTCGGAAAGCTCTGGTGACGAAGACATCTCTGAGATTCCACCACCTCCAACACATCTATCTTCTTTCGAAGAACCAGATTTGAAGGAGATAGGCAGTGTCGTTCCAAAGTTGCAGTCTATGAAAGGCTTGCCAAACTGCAGAAATGACGTGCGTGGAATTGCATGGGGGACAATAAATATTGTTAGAGCAAAATTCCTTCCCGCAGAATTTGATGGAGATGTGGTTTTTGAGCTGCCCCCTCCGACGTCCTGTGGGGGTTTGGGGGGACTCATGCAAGGGATGGACAAGAAGCACGACGGACATCCATGGTGTCGAACTAAGACAACCAATATACATAACCCTCATGGCTTGTCTTTCCGTAGATCAGTCTGTGTTGGGCACCTACGTTGTGGAAATGAAACATGCCACTGTCTGACATTGAGAGGCTCCCCAAACGAGACGAAGTGGGAGGGTTGCGCGGATAACCCATTTGAGGTTGGGTGCCCACCTCCTAAAAATATGACGTTTCTCTGCAAATATTGCAAAACGGCTCCAACATACATTGGCACATGCAAGGCCCGCATGTACTATGTGCTCCATCGTTTTCGCGGCCTAACCCGAGCTTGTGTTCATCTCGGTAATCATACCCACCCCGTGTCGAAAGGGGATTGTCGAGAAAGTCTTGAAACAATTCGGGGACTTCTATGGCACGAGGTGGAGAATGCTCCTTATGCACCGCCATCTGCAATTGCACTTTCTGCAAGCAAAAGCTTCTTATAAAAACACATTCTAGGAGGAGCGGAAGAGAACATCGAGAAACTGGACAGCGAAAAACTGGACGTGGTTATGGACTACTTCTCGACCCTTAGTTCACCAAATGTGCGCAACCAGATGAACACACTCAGAATGGGAACTGGGAGCGCAGGTTATGTGGATAGCATCTTGGAATTGAAGAGGAGAAGCATGTACGACTTCATTCAAGACAATGTTTTCCCTGGTCAGGGGTCGTTGAAAGTGTTCTTATTCAAGATGTCCACAGTTGCGGAGGGAAGTGGAGTTAGTTTGGTCCGCAGAATGCAGCCCGGTGGCGATCTCCAAAAATCCTGGCTCATATTTGATCATGTGAAACGTGTGAAGGGCTGGACAACCATGGCTGCTCATGTGTACGATCCTTCTTACCAAAGGGTTATGACAATTGCAGTGTGTGACATGCAATCCGAAGACACTGAGTCTCAAATCCTCATGTGGAAGTCCCTTGTGAAAGTCATGAGGAATCATGGTGTCTTAGATCCAAATTTTCATGGGTTTATGGCCGATAGCGCGCAGACAAATTGGAATGCAGTCCGGTCTGTTTTTGGAAGTGGTGATCCGAAAATACCCATGGTGGGCAAGGAGCGCACTTGCCTGTTCCATTGGATCCGAAGGTACACTAAGAATTGCATTAAACCAGAGTTGTAGGAGGAACACATGAGACTCTGTCGGCTGTATAAAGATGCGACAAGCGAGATCGAAGCAAACTCCTTATACCAAACTATAAGGGCATGGTGGTACTCCTTCGTCAAGTCAGGCAGCAAGTCAGGATGGCCTCAAAGAACTTGACGACTGGATGGAATTCTGGCACTTCAGATACAAACAGTGGGGAGGATTCATGACAAGAGTAAGGTCCCTTCTAAATTTCCAATGCTTGCAAGAGTTCAATTTGCGGTGTTACCCCTGTTGACGTGTCTTTTCTTCAATGCTATTAGCTTTTGAAGTACACTAATAAATGGAAAGAACATTGTGTGCAGAATATGTCTCTGGAGGACATAGCGGATATGCCTTCTTGTAATCTATCCGAGACTGTGCATAGTGTGTGGAATGCACAATCCGGCAAGAACGGACGGGACCTGTACGTTGCCACTTCGGATGACATGGTCCGAGTGCTTTCGCAACAAACATGGTACCGGGATTTCCTTCGTGGACGTGGTTCTGGTAAGGGGCCAGACAGGGCAGAGTTGCAGTTGAGGGCTGCAAACAGATGCAAGAATCCTGTTAGAATGGCAAAGGTTGTAAACGAATGCACAATGGGAACACCTTTGCAATCCAGACATCCTCATCTGGAAGGTGAGGAGAGATTCGGTTCATGCAAGCGCAATCTGGACACCCCTCCGAGATCGGACGAGGATTCACATCGACATGATAGGGATAACTTTTTGGTGCCACGTGTGCCCGTGCCACCCACTTTCGTGCACGCAACATCCTTTGTGGGTGAATCTTCCTCAACAGAGTTCACAGAGTCGACAACTACAACTATACGGGAAGAAGGGGCGAACCTGCTGCCCATCCAGGAGTCTGATTGTGCAGACGCGCTGTGGCACATAGAACGAACTCCGCAAGGCTCAAAGGTGAAATGTTCCGCTATCAGGGCAACGTCATTTGTGAAGTGCACATCTATGATTTGTAGAGCCCCAGCAGGGACTCCAGCCCCAACTTTCACAGGGTTGTTCAAGTGCGCGGGAGGCTAGGCTTCACAAGTTTTGGTTTTGTCCTGATGACATGAAACGTTGCGTGATGGGAACTGCCCGTGATTCGGTGATAAGCAAACCTCAAATCCCAAACATTTGGCCAGTTAAGATGGGAACTACACTATCACAGGAAATTGACATGATGGAAGATGCAGGATTTCGGCTCCCAAGAGGACCAACTATCATGACGGTTAATTCTTCGCATGATTTCCCTTCCCCGTTTCCTGCGCGCCCTCCACTTGGCAACGACTGGCCTACAAAAAGAAACGGAAAGGTGGTCCGGCGGGTTGAGGCAGGTGCAGAGCACGAGTGCAAGATTGAATCAGCGAAAACCCTTGAGTGTCGGATCACCCACGTTGCCCAACATGCTACGGACAGGTGTATAGTATGGTGACGATGGGATCTATTCTTCACAACAGGGCGTACGAGGTAACAGTTTCCAATTTCCCAGATTGCACTTGCCCAGACTTCAAAAACACAATCTCCAATTCTCTAGGAAAGAGAGGTAAATTTGTGCTATGCAAACATTTGTACTACATGTACATTCAGAGGATGTTTTGTGATCCAAAAAGAGACACATACATTCACCAATGTACGATAGGGCCAGCTGATGTTATGACACTACTTGAGCGAGATAGTACTGCACGAGTTTGAGATATTCTCGAGCATGACCTTGCAAAGCCTGGGCTGCTTTTCTGTGACGTCCGGTGACAGATGACAAAGTCGCGCCTTTGTATGAAAAAGCTTCAGGTTGTTTGATGGTAGCACTTTCTTGACTCAGAAGCCATCTCCTACCCCATGTCATGATCAAATGAATGGCAATGCTTTGTACACTTTGTACACTTTCCAAATTCGACCGTGCGTTCTAAATATACCCCAGTCTTACATGGACCTTCACTACTGGCATTGTTTATACGACATGTATATTGTTTTGAACACAAGGTACGTGAACGTCAAAAATCGTTCGAGTTCTTTCAACCAAGATGTCATTGGTCTCATCCATTGTATATTCATCCGTATTTTGACGTCCCATCATTCATCCTACATTCATCCCGTAACCATCCAACATTCATCCTACATTCATCCATTCCACAAACCCATTCATCCGCGCGGATTTCATCTCGCATAACTCTCAAATTTCCATTCATGTCTTGCATATGTTGCCCCCATAAACCATAAACGTCGTCCCCACGGCAATAGGTTCTGCTTTTCCCATGGCTATAGGCTCCGCTTTCATTCTATGCTCACGCTTGCTCACACTTAGGAAATCTGCTCACGCTTAGCGGAGCGCGCTCACGCGCTAGCTTCCCTCCTCCTTCAGGACCCTATTGAAAGGTTTCAAGCTAGGCTCAAGGTAGTCAGTGTGACTGCTCAAACCATGAGCAGGGATTTGGCTCTGGAACGCTCTAGGAAAACCAAAGCTTTAACCAAGTGTCTTGCTGCGTGTCAGTCTCGAATCGAATTTCCCCATTGTGATAATCACACTTACCTCACATACCTTGAAGCCAAGCATAATTTAGAATCCCTCCAATCCCTCCAAGAACAGAAACTCAAGCTCCAAGCAGGAGTCAACTGGTCAACCAAGGGGGAGAAAATGTCAAAATACTTCTTTGACAAGACTAGGTTACGCAGAGCCTCTCAGAACATTACAGAACTAATTGACCAATCCACTGGTACTTCTGCCTCAACCCCAAAACAGCTATCCACCCTAGCAAAGATCCACTTTACAAATCTCTTCCAAAGTGACTCTCACGGAGATCTAACCCTCTCTCCTCACCAACAAACATGCCTACAATCCACCCCATCCCTGTTACATCCAAACCTATCTGCTTCCCTTGAAGGGGAGCTCACTCTGTTGGAACTAGAAACAGCGTTGCGCAAAATGCACAATGGGAAATCCCCGGGCATCGATGGAATCCCAGTGGAATTCTATAAATGCCTCTGGCCTGAAATCTCCAGTGACTTTATCTCCATGGCTTGTAACCCTAGGTCTTCTTCCCCCTTGGGAGGTTCGTTCGTTCATCACTGACTACGGTGTGTGTACCTAATCTGGAGTTTTAATTTTTTTCCCCACAATAAACTCAATAAAACTAATTCAGGCCACCCCCCCCCCCCCCCCTGTTCAACCAAAAAAAAAAAAGAAAAAAGAAAAAAAGAAGAAGAAGTATCATGCGATTTATATATAGATTTTTAGGGCAACGGGCCTGACCCACTCGAGCGGCCTTAGTGCCTTTTAGGAGGCTGGTTTGCTCCATTGCCCATGTTTCTGCAGCCCCATTCTCTTCATATACACCTTAGTACTTATCCACTTGCTACAAAATAACAACATCCTAGTCCCCACTCCCACCCCATTCTTAGCTATTGGCTTACTTATTGATTGCACTTGTTGGTACCATTGTCTAATTAATTATAATACATTGGAGATCGATATGTATTTATGTATGCTGCTGTTTTTTGTGCTAAATAAAGCAGGTATTGGGACCCCACGTTTTATTTTTAATCAAACTCCAAAAAAACAAGAAAAAAAAGTTTGGCAAAATCGCAAGAGGTGGCATGACCTTGAATGAGACTGGTTAATTGCACAAAATTGACAACCATGCTATTGTCTGATCATACTATGATCTATTAATATATCCATGTGAGACACCTTCTCCATCTCTTGTCCCAGAATTTGACATTGAACAGATGTGTAAAATCTGCGAGGGCTAACTTAGACAAGCTTATCATGTTTGTATAGTATGGATGTGGGTATTATTTATCCTGCACGTGTAATGATTCCTTAACCAATGCGACTCTTATTCTACATGACATTGCATCTCAAGTGTCATCCGTTAAACCATCCATATAAACTCCATGATACCGTAAATAAAAAAGCTTGGTCAAAGAAGAAAGATATAGGTTTGATTTCAATATTCAAAATATCATTTGGTCCTCATAAAAATATAGCAATTAATTTAAATCAACGGTGAAATGCTCAAATTTTTGGTATGTGGAAGATATGCATGAATATGTAAGGTAGGTAGTCTGTAATATATTGGAGAAGGCTTTCAGAAAGCGCACATAATGATGTGTGCGCAATGGAAGTCTGTGTTTGTATGTGTAAATAATAGTATAAATTAGTTTTGTGGAAGTCACAGAAAACCCTAAAGAAGTAGAAGGCAATGATATGGGCAATGGTAGAAAGTAAAGAAGACTTGACCTGTGAAAAATGACAACCTAGAGCTCAAATGTGGAGCCTACAACAAAGCAATTGCCTCCAAAAACCTACATTAGGTCGAGCCTTAGAGGAAATGGATCTATTCAACTTTGAGTTATATAATTAGAAATAATCTATTTCATGAGTGTTCCTACAAAACTTGAACTTCCCCTTAATGCCCTCTTCAAAGGTATACTACAATCCACATGAAAGTGTTATCTTGTGCTTCAAATCCGGGTTTTTTGCATGAATTTGGTCACACAGCTCCTTCAGCTATTATTTCCTCTACACCAGTCATGTAGCCACCACATCAATTGTTCATAGGTCTGAAAAACCTCCATCCCACACCCATGTTGCACATAAGCTAGCCTACCCTATCACCAACCCCTTTCCTAATTCCGCCACCCAATTTTTTTTCCCTAAACCGTCATTGGCGTCCTTGGCAAGTGCGTTGGACACATGGACGGAATAATGCGAAAAAATGGAGGGAATCTGGTTCATTCCATCATGTGGATGGACGACATTATTAATGTTCATTTAAACTTGATGGTGCGTTTTAATGCGATATATTAAGTGTCTTTATATTTTAATGAGGTGCGTTTTTGAACGAGATTGTTCTCGTAGCTTCCAAACATCGAGTTCAGTTCTACGGACTACTGTAGATGGATCTCTGTGTTTGTAGACATGACATTGCATGTCACGCGGTGTTTTTGCAAAACTACACGTGATGTTTTTGCTCAACAGTGTCACGAGATTACAAAGTTTTCATGATGGATCGTATCCTTCTCTCACACAATATTGCACTAGAGTAGAGGTCACGCCGCTGTAGATTAGAGGTCACAATCCACCAATATCCTTAAGTTCCCAAGCCCTTTTTGGACTTTTTACCAATTTTTGGTACCCAGCTGCAGTAAATTGCTCCTAGAAACCTACCAGGAATCATCCAGAGATTCCAGCCTTAGAGCAGTGGGCCCAGCTCATTTATGCATGAGATACCAAAAAATGAGCCAAGTCCACCGTGGAAATTGTGAGATTATAACGTTGGCCCGGACCTCAAAATATCAGGTCCCAAAGAAATTAGAATTTTCAACTTGTACATAAAATTTGCTGATGAACAAACTAAAGAATGTGAGAGTGAGAAAGAAATTGGTTTGACCAAATCAAAACCTAGTTTTATCCAATTTTGCTTGTCCCAAGACCCACCATTTCCAAATCAATAGTGGAGTGGCTATGACCCCACTAAATTGCAGGGCCAACTGATTTTTTCACCTATGGTTGCTTTGCATGCAATTACATAGGGGTTGAAAATCTCAAAATTGACAAGAGAAAATGTGCCTCCAAATCAAGTACTTTTTTTTCCTACAAATTTTTAAAAGCCAACGGTGGATGGATGTGTGTATGTAATGCTCACACACCACAAGGTTTACAAAATTGCTAATTTTTTGCCAAAAATGGCCTTTGGAGTGCAATCTCTTTTGGGCTTGTTTACTTGCCACGTCAGCGGTCAACAAGCACTTTTCAAGCCCAAAACGTGATAAATTTATCTAAGATATTTTCTGTAGATTGTAGTTTTTATTTTATTTTATTTTTTCTTTTTGCATCATACTCGAGACAAATCCCTTGTCATTAAAGCTTAAGGAGTGGGCCCCATTAGATTAGATCTGCAAAAATTAGGTGGAAGTGGTCTACCTCTCAAGTCAGTAGGCACTCTATCCATTCCTTGCACTACATGGACATAGACGATGTCGACATCACCGGCAGATACACACCTCTGTCTGCACGTAGGTTCTCTCACTCCAACATGAGTCAATCGCCTGATCTCAGTAGCAATGACGTATATGGAATGCAATTTGCACAAACACAGAGTCAGTTTGACACACCAATTCCAGATGCAATCTGCAACCAACATTCAGCCACACCATTTAGAGATTTGACCAATCAATCTCCCCCCTTGCCTTCAAACTCAAATCCATGTCACGACTTGCTACCTCGAAACAGATCAAAGAAGAAAAGAGGGCAATGGTCAAGCGAGGATTTGGAACACACCATGAATGCTGCAGATGAAGGTATGGAGCTTAAGAAGGCTGCTCGTTTGTGGGGCATCCCTCTCTCGTCCCTTGGAGATCATGACCTCATCCACAAATTTCCCTGCGAGTTGCACAAGGGCTGGAAACGAAGAGATGCAGGACATGCAAGAACCGATAGACAACGACCATCGACCATGTCCTGTAGGAATTTCATGGTTCTTATCCCTCCCCCAAATTATCGAAATTCCTGCTTCCAAGAAACATAATGCTGAGCTGATTATTGATTACACAAAGTCATTGATCATGACTTCAGATGAGTATCTTGCTGGCTTATAACAAAAGGCAAAGAAAAAAGAGGAAGCTGAAAGAGGTCAAGTTGACAAGGGTGTCTTCACTGGTGGCAATAAAATGAGGGTTGGTTTAATTAGTTTTGTTTTCTCACCTAAAGAATTATCACCTGTGGGCCGTGTGGCCCACTGATTAAGATTCTAGGTGTGTGGCAATTGTCGATCAACTCTGAGGAAATACCTTTATATTTTTGAGGTTGTTGAGATCAACAACCTAGCGAGTACTGGCAGCTGCTAGTGAAATTCTGAACAATGGTCAGGGTTTCCACAAAGGCAGTTGTATTGTAATTTGGAAATTCAATAATCTTGATCCATTTAGCAAGCTAGGACAGTAGAATGATGGTTAACATCATTGCAGATTGCTACATCCACTGAGTTCCCATTTTTCTGAGCCATATTCACTGCTTGAACTGCCACACCAAATATGCAATATGCCACAGAAAGACATGCCTATGTATCGAATTGCACTTGAGCTCTTCTTCATTTACTTACAATTTTATCATGTTTCTTTTATGGAAACTTTCAAAATCCAACAATGCACAAGCACAACAAGGCTACCATAAGCTTTTGTAATAAGAGGTTCCCATACCACACTGAGTTTAGAGCTACCTCTATATTTCGCAAGCTAGGACAATAGAATGATGGTTAACATCATCGCAGACTGATACATCCACTGAATTCCCAATCTTATGAGCAAAACCCACTGCTTGAACTGCCACACCAAAGATGCAATATGCCAGAGAAAGACAGGCCCCTGTACCGAATTGCGCTTGAGCTCTTCTTCATTTAGCCCCATCCCAACAATTTTATCCTGTTTGTAGCCCTTGGGATAATGACTTATTTGCACCACTCTCACCCCTAACAAATTAATCAATTCAACCAAATTTAGGCAACAAGGACAGCCTCACAGACAAATTTCCGTCACAAATGCATGAAAACAAAAAAAGACAAGGAAGTCACCCAAACGTTACAATTGAGAATACAGTCCCAGAAGCTAAGAATGCTCAGATGAAGGCTTACCCAACTGCTGCACATGTCGAGCAGAGCCAAACCAGGAGTGTTGCTCGGGGAAAACATATAGGCATAGCGCTGAGTGAGGGACTTGATTGCTGGGTCATTGATATGCGTGACAAATCTTGGCCAGGAATAAAAAGTGATGTAACCCTGAAGACTTTATTGGCTCCTCCCTCAAGATGAGACCACGCATCACTGCCAAACTGGGAGAAGATCCTGATATACCTTCACCAGAAAACACTCAAACATAGGAGATATACCTTCACTAGTTAAGATTACTCTTGATTAATGATCATCAAATATTAAGCACATGTGTGTGAAAGAAATGTGAAATGGATGACTGAAAAACGAGAAACGTGATAAGTGTGTTTTGGATCGGAACTCTAGCTGCTTGGAAACGGAAGTTACTAGTCAACGTAGAAGGGTGATGCCAAGGGCTCCCTCGTCTTTCTCTTTGCCTCGCGAGTATTTTGCTTCTGCATTGTGTCTCAGATCTCTTTTCGTTCATGAGTACAACCAGCGCCTTGAGTTTGTTGATTCAATTCGAAAACTAGGAGCTCTGGGCAACCCTTGTATGTGCACTTTTTTTGGGTGTCTTGGTGCTTAGGCACTGACTGCTTTTCATGGCATGGACAGCTAAGTAAAACTGCAAATGTGGTTAATGACAAGGCTACCTTGTATCCGTTTAATAGAATAGTGATCATCTTATGAGGCCTTGTTTCGATTTGAGTCGGGTTTTTGAAGATTCTTCAAAGAATCTAAAGCTGTATGTGCCTTTAGTATGCAGTAATTACAACAGACCTCTCCAATTTTGCTATATGCTAGGGTGTTGTGGGTCTTGCACTGTATAGGGATAACATGGGTTGCCTATGAAGAGCTTTGCTGGATTGTTACCACAGATAGGAAAGAACAGGGTGGGCTTCAATTGGCTGATGTTTGGTTGATTGCATATGCAGCTGGGGAGCTACATGAGACTTTACTCAGACGATGAATGGGAATCTGTGGCATACATCTATCTTGTATTTATTTTCAAAAATGTATGAAAATCTGGTCAACTTGGTATTGTTGGAAGAGAACAAGAGTTCTTTTGTGTGTCCGTGACACTGCGAGAGGGATGTGCATAAAGCGGTCCAAAATGAATATTCTCTTTTTGTTTTTTGGGCTGTTGTGTAGTTATGCAAGTTGCAGGTTGGTTGGAGCCAGAGAGAGAGTGAGACAAAGATTGACCATCCAGAGAGTCTTGAATAACCATTTGGATAGAACTACACATAGGGGTGTCGAGCATGTATTTAAGGTAGAATTCATAGTATGCGGGCGTCCTCATAGACTGTACCTGTATTGTACATGTTATAATCTTACCTTACAAGAATCATCGTCCCGTCACTTGGTTAGGATTTGATTGGCAGAGTATGTGAGTGTGGACACTTTTCTCATGTTTGCAAAACAATTCCATATCCAGCTCTGTGATTGCAAACAAGAACTATGTGGTGTGTTGGTAATGGGAGTTGTCATTTGGGGGAACAACCTGAAGATTTACAATTCACTTGTGGAGACATACTTGTGTCACAAACAGTGGCACTTGGGTGCAAATTTGCAAGGGAGTCAAAAGGAGTAGATCACTTAGCCTAAAACCACCTGAAGAGTCCCTATAGGAAGGGGCTGTGAAATTTTCAACATGTCTGAGGCCAACGTCATTGGTACCTGAGGAAGACAACGCCTAGAAGACATATTAAAGTCTCTTCTTATAAAAAGATGTGAGAGTAGCCATTGTTATGCTATTTCTCCCTTGTTCATATAGTGCAAAGGCAGCCGCTCACTTGCCAGCATTGAACATAGAGGGTAAACCAAGCTTGTTTGGAAAGCGGCGGCTATATACCTTTTGGCTTCCCTATAATTTCTGTGATGTCAATTATGTAGAGGTCTTTTCTCTTTCGATTGGAATCTTTCAATTGGAAAGATACCCACTTCGATTCTACGTCAAGATGATTAGTCATATCACTGTAGATAGATAGATGGTGCATGAATTGTCAGATAGGGAGCAAGTCATCACATGCTATTGAAAGAAGTTCTATAGACTTTAAACCAAAGAGGCATTTCAGCAGATTCAAATGCTTATAATATTTTAGTACCTCAAAATTTCAGTATTTCAATAATTAATCAAGATTTTCAGCAAGTATTTCAGTATTTTCAGCCAGATTTTCAGCGAGTATTTTAGTATTTTCAGCCAAATTTTCAGTGAGTATTTCAGTATTTCAATTCTCAGCAAGTATTTTTACATTTTAGCTAGTTCTTCAACAAGTATTTCAATATTTCAGTTAGTGCAAGCATCTCAATATTTTAATATTTAGTAAATCTGAAGATCAGTTTTGTAATGTCATACATCAATCATTTAACATCAATAAAGTTCTGCCAAGACCTTCGTTCCCGGCTTTATAAATAAATAAATAAATACATTTTTCTCTTGTGCAGAACATGTTTAAAATATAGTTTGAATATGTGATTGCCTTATTTCAATATAAGATTTTAAGGAAATTTTCTACTTAGACTTTTAGGGTGGAGCCATTACACCACTAGCCGCTTGTTTACAACATGTACAATGGGTGAACATACATAGGATGAGAAGTTGTGTCTGGCGACCTGAACACAAAGTCCATTATGTTCAAATAAATATTTACCTCCAAGATACAGTCTTCTTTATAGTGTCTATCAAAAGCAGCTACTGGCGGGACTTATGGTGTCACTGACTGGCCGTAAGGGTATTGCAGTCAGTGGGTATTACAGTCAGGACTAATCAGCACTGAGCTGTGGTCGTATTCTTAGATGATGTTTAGACGTTTGGACGTCACCACATTGTAGAAGCGGTCAGCGCTTGCATCCAGCCGCCGAATGGGCCACATGCAATTGCCACTTTTCGAGGCAATTGCCACCCTCCCTGTGGATGTCCACCGGGCTTTGGCTGATTTTATTTTTTGAACGACTTGGGGTACATATATAGTATTTGGAACCTGAGAAAAACTTAAATGCCAAGACCGTGGCTCTGGCTGCCCAACGCCTTCCTCACTGGTCGTTTTCAGAGACCACTCTACAATCTCCAGACTGCAAACATAAGCTGGGTTAGCATCTGTGTGAGTCTGGACGTGTTCGTTGTTCTCATCGTGTAGAGCCCAATGGAGCGCAAAACAAGTTGCATGAATGTTGTTGAAAGCTCATTATCACCCCTCAGTAAAGGACCTTGTCAAAATGTTGATGCTGTCGGATTTTCGAGCACAAACCTCTACCTTGGAGCACGGAGCAGAGCTGGCATGAGTTTTTTACCGATCCTTCACGATGGTGGGACAACCGCAATCGCAAGGTGTGGCTTTTTCTTAATTTACGATGTGAAGAAGTTTGCCCATCCTGGGCTCTTGGCTCCTGTTAGTACCATGATTTGGTATTCTTCCTGATGTTTACAAGGTTCTTGGGAGAGTCAGCTTGGTCTTAGCAGGCCGTGTTTCAATCTCTGCCTGCTCAGCTGCACCGTGGTGGTTCTCACAGACCAATCCGACATTACCTGACTATAGACACAAGCAGCACACACAAGAGGTCTTTTTGCGTTGATGGTCGGTCAAATCCTCCATGGGTCATGACACAAGGTCAAGGACAATGTGGTGAGGGCGCCTTCTTCTTCGACCTATTTCAGCCTGTTTTTCCCTCTCATCAGATCGGGCCCTGAATTTGCATATTGAATTCTGTAAGTTAGCTCGTTGGGTGGATCTGTGGTGGTTTGGAGTGATTTTGACAATTTACTGCCGATGTGGCAGCAGGAAAGTATCCAGAAACAGATAACAGAGATGAGGAGAAGCTTTGGAATGAACACTTTTCCTACCCCAGTCAATGGTGGGACAATGGAGACAAAAAGGTGAATGCCTGTTGGAAGCAGACGCAAGTCAGCATAGGAACTAGTGTGATAAGTTGAGTTGGGTGTCTCCTAGAACAAATCTAGGCTGTCATTGTCAGCTGCTAGCAGCAAGGCAAGGATGTATGCATGATCTGTGCAGAGGCATGGATAGCTGAAGGAGCAGGGATAGAGTGTGGGTCCAGATTCATCCAAGAGGGCCAGATTTCAAGCACAAGATTACCTATGATTCCCTGTGGATCAACAGCTACAAGAAACCTGCATGGGTAGATGGTCAACTGGAAGCAGCAGCAGAAGCAGCGGCACAATTGATAAAATCAGGCACTGCTAATGAAGGCACATTCTTCAACACATTTCACCCTGTTTTTCCCTTTTATTAGAACTGGCCCTAAATTTCCATGTTGAATTCTGCAAGTTAGCTGGTTGAGTGAATCTAGTTTGGAGTGACTTTGACATGATGCTGCCAATGTGAAAACAGGAAAGTATCAAAAAACAGGTAACAGAGACGAGGAGAAGCTGTGGAATGAATACTTTTCTGACCCCAGTCAATGGTGGGACAACCGAGGCAAAAAGGTGAATGCCTGTTAGATTACAGAGAGTAGCAGACGCAATTCCGCACAGGAACTAGTGTGATAAGCTGAGTTGGGTGTTTCCTAGAACAAATCTAGGCTGTCATTGTCAGCTGCTAGCAGCAAGGCAAGGATGCATGCATGATTTGTGCAGAGGCATGGATAGCTGAAAGAGCAGGGATAGAGTGTGGGTCCAGATTCATCCAAGAGGACCAGATTTCAAGCACAGGATTACCTATGATTCCCTGTGGATCAATAGCTACAAGAAACCTGCATGGGTAGATGGTCAACTAAAGGCAGCAGCTGCAGCGGTACAGGTTATAAAATCAGGCACCTCAACCATGACCACAGCTTCTGGCAGAGGATCAAGAGAGGGAGTCCACAATGCCTCTTCTGGCACTTCTGGGCATGTGAAGATGCTTTGTGAGGCAGGCAGACTGAAAGAGGCTCTACAGACTTTAAACCAAGGAGGCATTTCAGCAGATTCAGATACGTATGTCTGTCTCTTGCATAAGTGCATCAAGATGAAAGGCCTGGAAGCTGGAAAGCAGGTGCACACTCACATTATCCAAAGTGGATTCACGCCAAATGTTTTTCTACTCAACACCCTTGTCAACATGTATGTTAAGTGCAGGAGCATCATGGATGCTCACCAAGTGTTCAACAGAATGCCTCAACGATCTTTGATCACGTGGAATATAATGTTGGCAGGATTTACCAAGCATGGGTGTGGTAGGAATGCTTTGGAGACCTATGAGCAAATGATGCGCGAAGGGGTGAAGCCCAACCACATCACCTTTGTTAGTGTTTGCAATGCGTGTGCAAGCCTGGGAGCCCTGGAAAAGGGGAAAGAGGTCCATGGTGACATTCTCAAAGCTGGAATTGTACCAGATGTCATTCTGAACACTGCCCTGGTGGACATGTATGCCAAATGTGGGTGCATTGAGGATGCAAAGGGAGTTTTCAACACTATGGCTGAACGAGATGTGGTGTCGTGGAATGCGATGCTTGCAGGGTATGCACAGCAGGGACGTGGTATGGAGGCTTTGGAGACCTATGATCAAATGATGGGGGAAGGGGTGAAGCCCGACCACATCACGTTTGTGTGCATTTGCAATGCTTGTGCAAGCCTGGAAGCCCTGGAAAAGGGCAAAGAGGTGCATGGTGACAGCATCAAAGCTGGAATTGTACCAAATGTCATCCTGAACAATACCCTGGTGGACATGTACGCAAAATGTGGGTGCATCGAGGATGCAAAGGGAGTGTTTGACACTATGGCTCAACGAGATGTGGTGTCGTGGAGTGCGATGATTGCAGGATATGCACAGCAAGGGCGCGGGATGGAGGCTTTGGAGACCTATGAGCAAATGATGTGCAAAGGGGTGAAGCCCAACCACATCACGTTTGTGTGCATTTGCAATGCGTGTGCAAGCCTGGCAGCTCTGGAAAAGGGCAAAGAGGTCCATGGGGACATCGTCAAATCTGGAATTGTACCCGATGTAATTCTGAACACTGCCCTGGTGGACATGTATGCCAAATGTGGGAGCATCGAGGATGCGAAGGGAGTGTTTGACAGTATGGCTGAACCAGATGTGGTGTCATGGGGTGCGATGATTGCAGGATATGCACAGCAGGGGCGCGGGATGGAGGCTTTGGAGACCTATGAGCAAATGATGGCGGAAGGGGTGAAGCCCAACCACATCACGTTTGTGTGCGTTTGCAATGCTTGTGCAAGCCTGGCAGCCCTGGAAAGGGCAAAGAGGTGCATGGTGACATCATCAAAGCTGGAATTGTACCAAATGTCATCCTGAACACTGCCCTGGTGGACATGTATGCCAAATGTGGGAGCATGGAGGATGCGAAGGGAGTGTTCAACAATATGGCTGAACGAGATGTGGTGTCGTGGAACGCGATGCTTGCAGGGTATGCACAGCAGGGGCGCGGGATGCAGGCTTTGGAGACCTATGAGCAAATGATGGGTGAAGGGGTGAAGCCCGACCACATCACGTTTGTGTGCGTTTGCAATGCTTGTGCAAGCCTGGCAGCCCTGGAAAAGGGCAAAGAGGTGCATGGTGACATCATCAAAGCTGGAATTGTACCAAATGTCATCCTGAACACTGCCCTGGTGGACATGTATGCCAAATGTGGGAGGATGGCGGATGCGAAGGGAGTGTTCGACAATATGGCTGAACGAAATGTGGTGTCGTGGAACGCGATGCTTGCAGGGTATGCACAGCAGCGGCACGGGATGGAGGCTTTGGCGACCTATGAGCAAATGATGGGGGAAGGGGTGAAGCCCGACCACATCACGTTTGTGTGCGTTTGCAGTGCGTGTGCAAGCCTGGCAGCCCTGGAAAAGGGCAAAGAGGTGCATGGTTGCATCGCCAAAGCTGGAATTGTACCAGATGTGATTCTGAACAATACCCTCGTGGACATGTATGCCAAATGTGGGTGCATCGAGGATGCGGAGGGAGTGTTCGACTGTATGGCTGAACGAGATGTGGTGTCGTGGAGTGCGATGATTGCAGGATATGCACAGCAAGGGCACGGGATGGAGGCTTTGGAGACCTATGAGCAAATGATGGCGGAAGGGGTGAAGCCCAACCACATCACGTTTGTGTGCGTTTGCAATGCTTGTGCAAGCCTGGCAGCCCTGGAAAAGGGCAAAGAGGTGCATGGTGACATCATCAAAGCTGGAATTGTACCAAATGTCATTCTGGACACTGCCCTGGTGGACATGTATGCGAAATGTGGGTGCATTGAGGATGCAAAGAGAGTATTTGACAATATGGCTGAACGAAATGTGGTGTCGTGGAACGCGATGATCGCAGGATATGCCCAGCATGGTTGTCATAGGGAGGTCGTGCAACTATTTGAAGGAATGCAAAAGAACGGCTTGAAGCCGGACAGTATCACCTTTATATGTGTTCTCTCTGCATGCAGCCACACTGGCCTACTGAATGAAGGAAGACGCTACTTTGATTCCCTGTGTCAAGATCATGGTGTCACTCCGACAGTAAAGCACTTTGGCTGCATGGTGGACCTTCTTGGACGTGCAGGACAACTGGATGAGGCAGTGGACCTGATTAATAAAATGCCAATCAATCCAGATGTTGTGATGTGGAAGGCCTTGCTTGGTGCCTGCAGAATCCATGGCAATGTGGAGATAGCTGAACGTGCGGCAACATCTATCCTCAAGTGGGATGAACAGGATGCCGCGACTTATGTGTTGCTCTCAAACATCTATGCTGCAGCTGGCAGGTGGGATGATACTGCAAAGGTGAGAAGAATGATGAAGGTCAGAGGGGTTAGAAAGGAGCCAGGTCGCTGCTGCATTGAGGTTGGCAACAGGGTGCACACCTTCGTTGTAGATGACAAGTTGCATCCCAGAATTAAGGAAATCCATGCTGAGCTGAGAAGATTGTCTGGGCAGATGAAGGAGGCGGGGTATGTGCCTGACACGCGCTTTGTATTGCATGATGTGGGGGAGGAGGAAAAGGAATTTTCTCTTTGCCACCACAGTGAGAAGCTAGCCATTGGTTTTGGGCTGATCAGCACGACTGCTAGGACGCCTCTCCATCTCATCAAGAATCTTCGAGTGTGTGGTGACTGCCACACCTCCACCAAATTCATCTCAAAGATTGTTGGCCGAGCAATTGTTGTACGGGACGCTAACCGCTTTCACCACTTTGAAGATGGGATTTGTTCTTGTGGGGATTACTGGTGAAAGGATGTTTTCTTGGAAAGATGCGAGTGTCTTGCTTCATTCATTGATCTGTGTAGCTACTCAGATCATCCACCATTTCCTGAGAGTATTGACCATGATGTACTGTTGAGTGCATTTCCTGTGGCATATCCACCGGAAATGATAGTGGGGTCTACCCGGCATAGGTGGGAAGTCAGCCCATAATTGCACTTGACTGAAGGGGTGATATTGGACTGACTTTGGTGACAGTGGATGGAAATCAGAGTGCTGTCCTAATTCTGGGTTTGGGTGGTGGAGCTTCTCCAAAGCTTGAAGATACCAGGAGGGTCCTGGTAGTACAAAAATTTGAACCCGTCATCAACACTGATTTCGAAAACTAAGAAAAAACCTGGATTCCAGTACGTGTAGGGTATCAATAATGGCACCATTGCAACTTAGGAACTCCAATATCAATAATGGTACAAAAACTCTCATACTGGTTAATATCACCTCCAGGTAAAGTACCACAAGAGCCAGATTCTAGAGACATGCACACAACACAGCAAGTGAAGTGACATAAGGTACAAGCATAGTGCGAAAAATCCAAACTTGAAATTAACAAAGAATGTGTCTTTGATATGGTGCAAAATAGGAGACATGGAGTATCAGCCTCCATACTTGTACGGGAGGGGTGATACCAGCAAGGGTTTTGCAAGAGCTCCAACAACAACAACAACAACAACAACAATGTTGGAGAGGATACCAGGCAGCTAGGGTATCCCCCTCCCCCCACCCCTAACCCTAACTTCCAGGTAGGTTCTGGACAGAATTTGCTTCCTTCTTTGAACAGTCTGGTTGGGGTTTGTAGGTGCCAGAGTTGGGCGGATGTTAACTTTTTTTAATATCCGTGGGCTTGGGGTATAAAGTTGTTTTGGTTTTAGATATGCGCCGGTTCCGGGTACTACTAACATGATAAACAGCGGATCCGGGTATGCAGTATGCACCGGTTCTTAATTTTAGGGCGGATATCCGCCGGGTATTGAACAAAAATGAATGCCAGTGTACACCACTTTGATGACCGTCATCAACAGTTGCAGCTTTGCTTTTGGGTGGGAACTGAGGGTTGCATTTCAAAAATAGACAAAAGTTCAGGATAGAAGCAGCTACAACAGTAAATTCTCCATGGTGTTTCATTTCATGGCACCAACCAGAAGGATGCCCCTGAAGGAGACAAGCTGGTTTATAGGCATTAAGAGTGCGGTATCCCATCCAGGTTCTAGAGAATGATACCTTCATTCTTTCGCAGACCGCATGAATTTTCTGCTTCTGGAGAGCCCATGTTCAGCTGTCTTTCGTTTATCACGGTTTTAAGATGTGATTTCATACTTCGAGCTCCGTGTGAGGGCAAGTGATCCGTAGCGCAGCGTGCGAGCCATTTGGTGTAGTATACTTGTTAGTGTTCATGAGCATCAGTCTAATGAGGTCTACACATGACTACCCACACCACCACTATGCCCACCGAGCCACATTGTTTTGATCCAAACAAAATTAAAAGCTCCACTCTAGTTTCTACATCTCATCTACATCCTATTGGTATAGGCTTCCAGTGCTGTAGGGATTTACTCGAGCTTGTACAGGCGCGAGGACAGATCACATCAGGAAGGCCGTGAAATGGTTTGCCCAGTGCATTTGAGTGTGAAGGAACAGCAGACTTTGACTATCTGTAATTAATTGATGAGTTCTCTACCCTTGGGCAACTCCCCTCACTGTATGGACTTCAGAACCTCCTATCAATATTCACAAACAACAATACAATTGTGGAAGTAAATAATAGACTCATCTGGATTAAGACTGTTGAATTTCCAATTTGCAATACAGCTGCCTTTGTGAAAACCCATATCCCATATCCAGGTAGACCATTGCTAGAATTTTACTAGCAGCTGCCAGTATTCCCGAGGTTGTTGATCTCAACAACCTTGGAGATAGCTCAAAAATATAAAGGTATTTCCTCAGAGTTGATTGACAATTGCCATACACTCAGAATCTCAATCAGTGGGCCACACCCACAAGTGACAGTTCCATAGGTGAGAAAACGAAACTGTTAAACCAACCCTCACTATCGCCACCAGAGAAGGCATCCTTGTCACCATGACAATGGTCGCAAGAATGTAGACGCCTTCCATGTGTGACACGAGTATCTCACCTACAAGACCCCCTAAATTGATTCTGTATGCGAGGGTTGATTTCTCCCAATACCCTAGGGCCCAAGTCCAATAACGGATGAATCTGAACCAGGGACCTGGATGCTGGCACAGGGGAAAAAGTGGGACAAAGGGCACTGGGAAAAAGAAATAGCTCCTTGTACCAAAACTGACTGCTCAATTGATAGCCAACACTCAGACCAACATCGGCTGGTTATTGTGATTTGCTCAATTATCTGCTCCACATGGACGAAAAAGTGAGAAGCAAATCATAGCTTGAGAAACACGAACTCCTCAATAGCCGTGATATCACCAATCTTTTGAAGCACTGCCTTTTGAGGCTCATCGTCCACACCAATTGCCATGACTGCATGCTGGCGGGGGGAGGTTCGCCCCACACTCATGAAAGAGATGTTGACATTTTCTTCCCCCAGAATTGAGCCCACTTTCCCAATCATACCAGGTTGGTCCACCTGCCGGCAGAGTATTATACTGCCTTCTAGACTAACATCCACACTAAAACTTCCCACTCTGGAAAGATAAGGCACCCCATCTTTCACCTTGCCTTCCAGGGTGATGTCCCCAGTATTTTCCATAAGTGCACTAGCGAATTTGGACTCCACATTGGCAATCTTCACCTGGAAAGACATAATCTCAGTTCAGTGATAAATCCAAACAATTCAGATTTCTCTAATTTTTTCTAGTTTCTCTGCCAAAAAACAATATAGATTTGTGAAGCTACCTGCCATTGGCTCTCTCCAGGACATAGAGAGCTTCAGCCCACACAACACCAAGAACCAAGTCTAATACTGGTCAGATATGCCAAGAACCTTTGTTAATGGAGGTTGCCCGAACTGTTTTTAGTCAGATGGGATGGTGACTCGATAAAGAAGTAAAGGGATCATCAGAGAGAGAATGAACTACTCGCTGCATACATACATACATCAGTTTACGGAGATGTCCACTTGAACATGTGCAGCATAGTAGAATCTACACACGAACCTGGATTGTCTCCAGAGGGACTTCAATGGCACCATCTGATGGCACCCGCTCCTCACTAATGCGCAGCCCCCGCTGTTTGGCAATGTAGTCAGCATTCACCAGGTTGATAAAAGCGCTGGACACTGGCTCAATCAGGCCCTTTGTAATCATGGCCCGAAGTAGACGAGTGTCAAAATTGTCATCAGCACGAGCCGAGACGTAAGTCACCTTGACATCCTTAATCCCAGCACCCCCTGAGACTAGCTGCACTGCAAGTCTTCCTAGCCTTTCTGCCAATGTGACATATGGTGCAAGCTCCACTAGAACCTGCAAATCAGCAGAATTATGAGTGACTAATTTCAAAATCCTATGCATGGAAACGAAACAGATTTTTGCAGCAGCTAGCTACTGAGAGACGCTCCTCGCTTTTCACAGGAAAAACGTGAAAAGACACCGGTCCAGAGAGAGCATAGCTGCAGCCCTGCAGGTGATCTTGCAACAAATTTTCATTCTGCAAGTGTCTTACATGATACGGGGGGCTTGTTTGAGTTTCTGCAGCCTGCCTGGCAATACTTGCAGCAGAGCTTTAAGAACTGCACATTCATTTAAGTCAATAAGTTCTCACAAAACATGAGCAGATTAGGTGGACACCTCAGCGGGCACCATGGGTGCATTCACAGCTGTCGCTGCAAGTTCACCCTGTAGGGCTCCCAGTACTGCTTCTGCAATTTCCACAGCCACCCCTTCCTGCATCATCCACAAGGAATACATCTCATGCAGTGTTTGTGGAGATCCAATGTCCATACTCCATGAAGAACAACATAGGCAGGCACATTCAAACGTTTGATCTCCTTCAGGAACACTGGACACATAAATGCCCTCCTTAAAGTTGGATCCAACCACTGGAAAAAGGAACAGGAGAAAGAGAGGGGGGGCTGCGCATGCCTGGGCTTCAGTAGTGCTGGCACCCAGATGAGGAGTCACAACCACAGCCTCATGTTGGACAAGATTGTTATCCTTTTCTGGAGGCTCCACAGTGAACACATCCAATGCCGCCTGTCATTGCACATGAAGAAAGTGCGGATTATCTTCCAAAGGGGTCATGACACTGTAAATAACAACAAGACTCCTTCATTGACCTAGGGATATTAATGTTACTTGTTGACCAGAATTTGGGCTCCCTCAGACATCTAAAGACTTCACAAAGTTTACCTGGGTAGTGACACACAAATTGTTGACCCACATTCCTTCTTAAAATGGTTACAGATATACTTCGGAACCAAATTCACAAACCCTCCCAGATTGGTACTGATCTCTCCAGGACAGATAACTTGCCAGATGACTAACAAACCCCCAAAAATCCCAGATGCAATCCAGGTAGTTGCCCTAAACTTGACAGTGATCTGTCAGCCTGTGACTCCTCTCCCTTAGCTCTCCAACCTTATGAGCTCTCTGTTTTGCTAAGCACACATAACTCAACGAACCAACACACAATCAAATCAAATGTTCTCACTGACAAGGCACAAGTTTGTGCGTACCTGAGCAACAATACCACTGTCAAGAGCTCGCACCAGTGCGTCCTCATCGATGACACCCCCGCGAGCCACATTAATAATACGCACCCCCTTCTTGCATTTTTGGAAGCTCTCATCATTGAAGATTTTGTCAGTGGAAGGAGTCAAAGGCATGTGCAGAGAGATGAAATCTGAGCATGCCAAGGCGTCATCAAAACTGACCAATTCAACCCCACTAGCACGAGCACGTTCTGCTGAGGCATAGGGATCGTGGGCTATGACATGCATTCCCAGGCCCTTGGCACGACGTGCAACCTCAGAACCCACTTTGCCAAATCCCATGACTGCAAGGGTTTTGTCTACCAGCGACACACCCACATATTTGTTGCGCTGCCACTTTCCTGCACATAAATCCAACCATCCACAGTATATCAGTCCATAGAAAGGCCTTTTCGGCAAACCTGATACCTTCAGCAGAACCTGGCAACAGAACCCTTGGCCAGGTAACCTTGAAGATCCGATCCGGAAAGACAAACTTTCAGCTGAAGATGTTGAGGGATCAAACCCAGCCTAGGAACCTATCGTCATGGGGCAGCTACTGAGCTACTTGAGTTTGGGACAGAAAAAGGGTTCCAGGGTGAGATACAGCTGTCAAGAGGGGGTGTCCCTCAAAAAATTTCAGCCACAACATTGCAAAGCCGTTAAACCTAATGCAAAAGGGAAGAATATTTTCCAACATTTCTCCATACATTCAGCTCGCACTCTCACACACTGGGAAATCCACAGACCAGAATATGTGGCAGATGCATGCAGATACAAACAAACGGAAAAGCACCTACCAGCCTTCATGGAGGCATTAGCCTGTGCAACATTGCGAGAAAGTGATGTGAGTAGCGCAATGCCATGCTCAGCAGCAGCCACAGTGTTAGCAGTTGGGGCATTCACCACCAAGCATCCAACTTCAGTTGCTGCTTGCAAGTCCACGTTGTCAATTCCTACCCCTGCCCTGCCCACAACCTGCATATACTCCGCCCCATTTCAAATAGAAACTGTGACTACTTACTCACAAACCAGAGACACAAAGACCAACCAATGTCTCGCAGGCACCTCCGATGAAAGTGTCATGCAACTCAGCATCATGCAACTATAGCCAACTTCAAGACTGAAGTGGATGGTGCATCTATCACTGACACATCCTCTCACCAGGATAGATCGTTTTGCTATTTATTCTTCACTAGTCTTTCAATTCACTTTGTCCGCTGGATATATATTGACTGAACTAATGTGTGTGACGGTACTCAACCTGGTTGTGAATTCAGTCAATAAATCCCGGTTATCCAACATCTATTGATAACAACAAAAACTAATGAACACCAAAAAACCATGGGTAGGACAACTACTTAAACTTTGCTAAACTTTTTGTTGACTGGAAAGGAAGTACGTGACAGACCTCTCTCAGCAAAACAGAAGCATGAAAGCGTCGTATAGAATTCCAAATACTACAGATAGTAGGTCTTGAAATCATCGTAAATGCATTGGATGACATATTCAAATGCAATCGAAGCAGGAATGCCCCTAACACTTCCAGGAAGATAGCGACAGATGTCAAAGGACAATGACATTCTTCTGGAGCTCGGACCATTTCCGAGTAAATGAGTAGCTACATAGATCACTTCTGACAAAAACGTTTGATGTCCTCTCCCCTCTGGAAACTAAAAATCGCTGAATGCAAAAGAAAGGGAAAAAAAAACGAATGCTGCTGACCTTCAACCGGCCATTGGAAGCCTCGAATACCTCGCGGGTGACCTTGGTTCCACTCCGCACGATCAAGGCATCGCAGAGAGAGATCTTACTGCAAAGCTCCTCCTGGGTAAGATTGAAGGAGCAATCCACATTGGCAACCTTCCTCAACAGTTCCATCCCCGCCTCCCCGAGTTTTTCAGCCACCAGAACCGTTGGCTTCCCCAGGACGTCTACAGTCTGTGGGCGGGTGGCCACTGCAGCAGAGTTGGCAGCCGCCACTGTCGCTCTTGCACAACTTTGCTTCGCGACCCACCTTCGGCAGGCCACAGTTACGGCAGCCGAGGTCGATGGAGTCACAATCTTGAAGGAAGCAAACGACGAGAGATGACTCTGGGAACCACCAGCCATCGCCGGAGCAGCAGAGACCTTCGAAGACACTTGCAGCACAGCACCTCCTTGCACAGCTGCTTGTGCGCCTCCCAACGCAGCCACGGTTGCACCCAAGGCAGCCATGCTAGAGAAACCCAACAAGAGATAGAACGCAAACACACAGTCCCAAGAGAGCACCAACCTCTCGGGAAGAGCCTGCGACACTGTAGTGTGCTCACGTGAAGTTACATTTCTGCGCAGACATTATAACCTGTACGCCTCCCCCTCTCCGCACGAGGGGTCACCCTAGCCCACCCTCGCCCGAGCCCACCCAGCCACGACAGTCAACTTCGGTCAATCTCCTCTTCCTTTTAGGCTATCTCACTCATCATCAACACTTCCATTCAAGTCTTCTTCGTCCTACTTACATGCCTCTGCTGACTTATGTCACGGCGCAGTGGGCCGGACCACTGTTATGTATGATGCCCTGTGTCATCCATCCAATTCACTGACTAATGCCCACTGCGACTGTCGTCTCTGCAGAAAAACCAATCAGGGACTGAGTACCTACAGTTAGGCAGGCCCAGCAGGAAAGCATATGCAGGTGCAGAATCAAGCATATATCATGTGTCAGAGAATCTCGATGAATCAGAGGCAACACTCCTGCTGCTGCCTGCTGCCACCCTAAAAAACAATGTCCCGGGGGGCAGAGTGAGTGAGATATTAAGAGGAGACTTGGACCCACACCCTCGCCTTTCCGTTGTGTTCCTGCTCCAAGGACAGCCAACAAATTTGGCAGACAAGGATCCGTATGCTTCCTCCCGGCCTTCGATAGCTGTAGGGCGAGCAGCTTTGCTTGCCATTCTCTCCGATCTATTACATGGATTGTTCTACCCCTCGACGTTGTTTGTGTAATGTGGATTTGAAGGATAGGCTTGGATTGACAGAAACTAGTACAGGGCCTTGCCAGCCAAAGAAGCACTTGGTAGCTTGGAGACCTCGATCCCTCTGGACGCTGGCCCTTCACTCTGTTCATATAAGAGACTCCGCAGACCTCGGAGAAGCAAATGGATTGACCTGAACAAATCCATGGAGGAGTTACCAAGGACCACCATGAGCTAGAGGATACTGTTGCCATAATCAACTATGAGAAAGGCATACTTTACAGGAAACTTTCTTAATGAACAAGTGGTGCAAAGCATCTTCCTCGCCATTCTGCAGCCAATATTTAGGCACCTGTATTTCCACTTGGGATGAAACTTACTGAATACATCATAACTTGATGCAGCCTGACTCAGTCTCAGTAGGCTTCAGGTCACAAGTTTAAAAAGGGAATGAAGCTGATCATATTCTTAGCTCAGAATTTGGGTCTTTGCCAAAACACTGAAAATGCCGTTTAGTCAGCCATCACTAGCTAGATTATACAGCCCAAGCCTGATTACAAAGTGACAGTATTTGCCGTGAATAGATGAATGATCAAATCTGGCCCAACCTTAATACCTGTGAATCTATAAGCACCTACGGCCTTAGTGGGAGGTTTTGATCCAAGCCCACCACTATATGTACCAATTGAAGAGCCAGGCTATCTCTCCATTTGTGGGTAAGACTTCAGTGCCCACATTCACAGCTGCATTCCTGCTTCTGTCTACACAACAGCAGGGTCATGATTGCTCGAGTCCAGCAAGACCATCAACCACTAGGCTGCAGAACCCCGATGAACTCCAACCTTTGAAAAAGGAGCCACGTGAGCCCCCGCAACCCAGGAAATGGAATCACTGCTCTGATCGACCAGTACTGACACAGTGCCAGAGATCCGTGTGTCTGTCTCCACGAGCACAATGTTATTCTTCACACTTCTCAAGACGTGTTTGGGGAAGGACGACCCTGAGACGTAGACCGAGTAGAGTGTATTTTGAATAAAATCAGGAAACAAAAGCCTCTCTGAAAGGTCAACCTTCCATTGCCAGGTCCGAGTACTGGCAAGAGTAGCACGAGCCACAGTTGATTTAAGAGTCATCCCATATGCAGTATTTTGGTCCACCACTGTATCATACACTGCTGTAAAATACCCCAATGTTTGATCAAGCTCCACAATGGCCGTGCCTCTTGAGGTTCCAGCAAACATGTTATTGAGGATATTCAGGTAGTAAATGGCATGAGTTTTGGAAGTTGATCGTAGAAGTATGTTGGCATCTCCAAGAAAGAAATTGTGCGATATGTCCAGCTGCAAAGGATCCTCAGCAATTATCCCCGTGTAGTCCAAGTAGCACCCAATTATACGGGTCTGAGTATTCCCTGGCAACTGAAGATAAATACCCACACCCCCCAAATCTGTGGCCTTGTTATATGCATGGACCCCGGTTATGAGGTTGGCCTGGCCACTCACCGATATCCCATAAGCTGCTGAGAAAATCACAACATCTGACACCATGTTGTCATTGCTCATGAGATTTATTGCAATGCCTGAGAAATCCCTCTCATATGGGTCTCCACCAGCCGTAATGTATTGCCCAAAAAAGGAATCGCGAATATAAACCTCATGGCCCCCTTCTACTAGAACACCATCGGTCCAAAAATGGGTTACATAAACATTCTCCACAGTGATCCGCAGACAGTCCACTAAAAGAATGCCCCCACCTCTGAAGCTGGCATCAAGTAGTAAGTCCCTGATGGTGATGTCCTCAAATGCAACGTAGTCATTAGAAGCATCCAGTGTTTGACCACGACGTTGGCGAAGTGAAGCTTTTGTTCTATTTGCTCTCAGACTTGCAGAGTATGCAGACCACAATTCAATAATATAGCCATCGTCTGGAAAATTACTTGTTGCCCGGATTGTGCCACCATGAATCTGGAAAAGCCAAAGATGAGTTTCACAGTCACAGGTGTGTCAGATATACTAGGGGCTGACTGCCTTTCAAAGGGTATCACTCAGGAGACCTTAGCTATGACCTGAAAGGTGCAATGGACACACCAATTTGGGATGGTCAAAATATGCATCACAGTATGTCTCTCTCTCTGTCTCTGTCTCTCCCTCTCAAATCCGCACATTTCTTTGGTGCAACCATCCACACAGCCACATCCGTCACTTCAGTTTCCCTCTAAAAGATCATGCAGCAATGCTGGAATCAATCTCATACTCCCTGGTATGAAGTCAATGCCAGCACCTACGTCAACTGACACTCTGCAAGTCCTATGATGAATAGTCTCATATACCCTGGTAGGTGAAAACTCCACTAGTGACTGCTGGATGGTTTGTCTCCCCTGGGGAAAGGTTGTGTCCTGGCCAACATTTGCAGGGAAACTGTCGATGAATACATCTAGAGTTCCCACAATGTTCTCAGAAACAATTGGAAGGTCAGAAACACTATTGTTCACATGCCACTGAAGCCTTTCTCCATGCTAGTGGTCCACAGGTCCCCATTCACTTCACTCCCTTTCCCAACCTTTTGAACTCCATGCTAAACAGGACAAGGGTCCATGGATACGCATAATGAGTACTTCTCTCCCCAGAACACTACAGCAATTGGAATCATTATTACATTTCTCTCCCTCTCCCCTCATCCTCTCCATGGTGGCTAGATCAAGATCTCTAGACTCAGTTGATTTGGAGAATGGCCAAAGGATCGTAGTTCTCACAGTGGATGCTTGGGACTGTCATGTCCAGTATGAGCCTATGTCCACTGGCGAAAAGTTCCAGAGCTGTCCTAGTCATGACAGAAATGAAATGGAATGTACTCATAAGATGTTGTTTGCCGTAGCCTTGTGGCCATTGACCCCACACCCATTTCGAGGGGAACATAAATGAAATAGAGAAAGAGCCTAGGGCCTGGTCAAAGCTCTAAATCCCATGGCTTTTCATCAATAGACCCCAAGGCAGCATAAGAGAGAGACTGCCTAAAATATGGTAGGGAAGAAGGATGAGAGTCAATACCAGAAGGTTACCCCCTCCATTGGTGGGGAATTGAAGAGGGTAGCTAATAAGGTAGTCACCACCTTCTAAGTGAATCTCCACCCCTCCAAGATCTGCCACGCCGGGGAGGAGCTCAGCACCTGTCTGCATACTAAATGCCTGGTTTATAGTTTTCTGGATCGCATCAGTGCTGTCATATGTGCCAGTGGGGTCTGCATAGTTATCTGTTACATAGAGCACCCGGGAATTCGAATATGACTTCAATGCCTGCAAGAGATGGCCCACATTATCGACAACTGATAACAACTTGAGAAAAGGACCACATGGAATAAATGAGAGAGTACAGCCTGATTGGAAAAAAACTCTTCAATTTTGAGGGGTCTCGACTGTACGATATTACACCTTATGGACAACTCTGGCTGCAAACATCCAGTTTATCTTTCCCCTGAATGTCAGAATGAAGTATCTGACAAAGCCAAACGTACAGAAATAATTTGAACATCCCAGAAATACGAAACAACCCTGGACAGGCCTCCCAAAGAGCTCTCTTTCATGTGTACCCGCGCAAGAGGGGACAGTCATTGATCACATAAATCTGACAAAATTACTGTTCTGCTTTGTAACTGCTGCCCTCTTTTGCCTGCTTAGATTGGACTTTGATCAACTTGCAGCTTTGTAACAATCTTATGTGCAGAAGGAAAACTGATCAAAAGGGGAGCACAAATGGCTACTTGAATGATTGATCGATGAAACCACATCCTGCTTGGTGAAGTCTTCCCAGACAAGTTTAGATGACACCTTTGATCTACCCTGCAGCCAAGGATACCGTGCAACTTCCACTTTAAGGTGGACAACAAAAATCAGATTATGTTCTCCATGATTTTTCACCCCGCTGTCCGCAACATGACAAGTAGGCGAATGAGATTACCTGTCTCCGAAGACGGCTGTCCTCAGCAGCATGGGACTTGATCTCCTCCCATAGAGAAGATTGCAGAGCATGTGCCCTTTCTCGACTTGGATGCAAGTGCTCCCCATAGTGAGCAGACAAGCGGGGAGAGCTTGTTGTTGGAGCTTGTGACTTGAAAACTTCTGAGATTCGGAAACTGTCTACAGAGGACACTGACAATAGACTGCAAAATGCTGCCAGCATCATCCTCATAAAGACAGAAATTCCCATCGTTTCAACCTGCAACAGTACATGTGGAATGATTGAGGATACAATTCAAACCATCTATCTAAATTAACTGAGATTTGACCTGGACAAGAAAGGGTGGCCCAGACAGGATAGGTTCAAAGTGTGGAAAGCAGACTGATGTATATTCTGTACCGCTTTCACTAGCATAACCTAGAAAAGCTTCAACCAGGTATTGGTGGCTGGTAGTACACAATCCTTTTCTTATGCAATTCTTCTTCGGTGGGAATGTGTCTGTGGCTCAAGTACTCGATAGCAAGGTGGTTGATGATTGACGTAGGTTGCAGAATTGTAACAAAAGGAGGTCAGCAAGCATTTATAGCCTCCTTCAGTGCACCTTGAATACTCCATTGCAGAGCTGTCATGTTATCACCCGCGCTCACCGAGAGAACTTGTCAACTTCGGAATACATCAATACATAGAAGCATGGCAACATAAATGATCACAAACCTATGGAACCTGGATTTGCATGATTTGCATCCTTTCAAGCTCTAGTTACCGATCATCGAAAGTCTGTCCGACATATTTAAATTATGTCCCTTACTGTCCCACTGTCCAGCAATGTGAATGTGCGATGATTGCATCTACATTAACACTGGCACACACTCCAATGAACAACGCTGAAGATGGAAGAATAGTGCTGAGTGTCCCCAAGTAGCCAGCATTCAGCCAGATATCCTAACCTGGTACCAAGCACCGTTCTAGTGGCGTACTTGTGGCAAACTTCTCTGAAGGCAGTGACATCCTATGCATGTGATAACCATTTTTAGAACATGGCGAAGAGATGGTGGATATACGCCACCATAGTAGAGACAACAATCGAGCTAGCCAGCTTACATAATCTCCCTCCCATTTGTCTCAAAATCACAGACTTGTTACAGCTCAGACACAGACCACGACATTATCGACGATCGACGACAAACATATTGCAAACAAAGCTGAGATTCATCCGAGAACGAGTTGGAGGAAATTAGCATAGCCATAGTTCCGACTGTCCTGCAATATCTAGAAACACGTGATGTGGCCGACATTCCGAACCTAGAAACGGACAAAGAAGAAGAACATACCCTTGCCAACGCGCGCCCCCACTCCTGCAAACCAGATGAGACAATACTCAACAATCCCTGACGGAGCAAAACACAAGTGCGTGTGGCGAAACACCTGACGAATTTGCTGACTCAGTCAGTGAAGCATCCGCATTGCACAGCTAGATCCTACCTCCTAATACCTCGAAATACCTGGTTCCATTTGTAAACCTGTGAGAGATTGTAGCTGTGGACGCAACACGATACTAAGGAAGACTTTGAATGCCACGTAAGGGCGCGGCGACGATGGCAGTGTGACAGCCCCGACCATCCAGGAAAACATCATTCATCCGCTGTGCATGCCGCGTTCAAATTGCACAACGCTGACTCACTTGTGGCGTAATTGCAGCCAAGACTCCACTCGATTCTTTTAGCGTTACTCCTACTCGTTGTGCTTGGAGTACAACAAGAGCAACCCTCTGAACGGACGACAAGCAGCCAGTCTGCGGTGCAACAGATTTGGTGCTGCTAGCCTCATCACTGATAACATATCCATCCAGGATCGATCTTGATCACACATGGAATTACAGCGGAACCATATCGTTACAGTTCTCGTGTAACTACTTTACAAACTAACAAGTAGAGTGAAGGAAGATCAACATCGGCAAGTATAACACAAAGTTCAATGATAACACGAAGAAAGAAAAACTGAAACTAGCTGTGCTGGTATTGATAGATTCGATTTTGCATTCATATCTTGGAGCTTCACTGGGAAGACAGAGAACAGAATCGCTAGGCCTCCATATCCACTGTAGCAGTTTGTCCTTGAAAGCGGGCTTCCATTAGTAAAAGAGGCTTAGGTGTGGCAGAAGGGTTGGTGGGTGACATAACCGCCAACGACATATCGTCTACTTGGCGGAATACTTGGGATCCACACAAATCAAGCAAAAACAGGGAGGCAACATTCCGCGTTTCAGCAAACAAACCCAATGATCAATCACCTCGAAATCCCCCATGAGCATCTAAATAACAACATTACAATCTATGGTGAGATCGAGACATTCTCCAAAGTCGAGCTGAAAATTCCTTATACGGAAATAGTGATCGAAATAGACTTCTGTGGATCCGTTTACCATTGATATGATACAAGTATGCTATCGGATGATAGCGTCTACCTTGCCTGACAAAGGTCCTCAGGATAAGTGTTCACATCGTATAGCGTGAATGATCTAGAAATAATCACTTTGCTAACTACATAGTACAATCTCAATTTATACACGCATGTACAGCGCGAGGTACGCCAGTGAGGCTGCCTGACTTGAGGATGCTCTCAAAATTCCATTGGTGAATGCCTGATCAGCCCATCAAACATGTAGTGTCAACAATCTAATCGATGCGTATAAGCATAAGGCTGATCGGCGGATCGGCTTTATTTTCCTGGAGTCAGGTTTGAGAGATCATGCCAAAAACGTAGTGTAATACCCTTGATTGGCAGTCGCCCAGTTCAGTGAATTATGAAGGCCCACTGAGGCTGGCCATCAAGTGCTTGAACTCTGCGAAGTCGACTTGACCGTCGCCATTCTTGTCCACACCCGATATCATCTTTTCGCAATCTATCAGCTTTGTGTTCGTGGAAATCCTTAGGTTGCGGAGAACCGATTGCAATTCGATCGCAGAGATAAAACCGTCCGCATTCTTGTCGAAGACTAGGAAAGCGTCCCGCAGGTCAGCCTCGTCTGTTTTATCAGGTTTCCCTTGAGATTCTTCTCCCTTAAGCCCCGCCTCTCCAAATTCCCCACTCGACATGGAATCATGAAGCTCAAGAAATTCGTCGAAGTCCACACAGCCGTCCCCGTTCTTGTCTGCAGAGTTCATCATGCAAGTCAGCTCTTCCTCCGAGACTTCAGAACCTAACTTCTTCATGAAATTACCCAACTCGACTTTGCATATCTGGCCATCACCATTGTCATCGTATGTGTCAAAAACTCTCTTCATTTCGAGCACCTCAGGTGTATACGTTCTGGATCTTGTGCTGAAAAGACTTTCAGTTCTCTCAAGGCTTGCATCTGATATTGACCTGCACCCAGAATCCGGCTGAGCTGTCAGAAAGATAGACAGACGACATTCAAGTCCCATCACAAGCGTGTCAAAGAACTTCCAAGGTGCAAAAACTTTCGTATTGTGCATTACACTTATACAGGAAGAACTCTAGATAACAAGAATTTCTACACAGGTTGGGATGTGGAAGAGGGCCTATCATGTTGACAAAGAACAACCGCCTGCAACCCAGAATTCATACATATCAGACTAGATCTTTCAAGCTCTTCTCTGAAATGTCAAACTAGCATACCGTCTGTCCGATACAGTGCTAGAAGAGCTGCATCCGGTAAAACTTCTGCACAGGCTCGCGCTATCTGAGTCCGAAGTGGGCGTCCAGCTCTGATCACTATCCCTGCCATCACTAATCTCAAAGGCGTCCACAGTCTCCACTCCTCGCGATGATCCCCGAGACAAATGTCCGGGCGCTGGAGCTTTCTCATGGAGACCCAATCCCGCCTTTCCTGTTACTACATTTCGGTAATGCCAAGTATCTTCAATGAAATCTCTCATCACAGAATCACCTGCTGGAACTGCCACCTCCATATTGTAACTGCTTTTCTTAGACCTCCGTTGAAGCAGGTCCATACTCCTAGACTCTTCCCTTATCTCAAAGAATGAAGGAGACAGATCTGTAAGAAACCTCCTACCGACAACAGTTACGGAAGGAAAAATTACACGCTAGAGCATGAGTGGAAAGGAAATCAAAACAATCCCGGAAGCGATAGAGCCCGGATCAGCAAAGCAGGTGAATATAGCCCCGCCGGCTTCAGACAAAGAGGAAAGGTCCGTGCTTGCAAGGGCGTGCTGGACAGGGCGCATGCGAGGCAAGATGAAGAGCAGGCACAGCGACAGTTGCTATAAGCGCCAAGGGAGCGCGTTCTTATCTGCGGACGCGCTTTCGCTTTCGCGGCTATATTGAGTGCTGCCCTTGTAACGTCCCGCGGACGTTTCTCTCTCCAACGCGGTGCGCCCTGCCGCCGTCAGTTCGCGCAGGATTTCCGGCAACCTTCTCCGCGGTCACCTTTTGCATCCGGACTCCGCGCGGTTCCCGCCCGGGACCGCGCAGCTGCGGGTGCGACAAACTGCCCGTACGTGGTGGACCCCAAAATTTAATCCCATCTAATAATTTCCAAAACCCTATTAAATATAGCAGTATCTGGTTTCACAGTTTTCGTTCACTGTCATTCTATATTTTATCATTCATTCATTACTGAAAGCAGTTAGTGTAATTATACACGTGTGTCGGGGTAGGTAGGATGAAAGTGGAGACGGATGGTACCTGAGGGTACATTCATTCATAAGTACAACGCGCAATCTGACGACAGCAGCGCCGTCTGCCGGCGCCGGCGTTATTCCCGGTACCCGCCGCCGGGCACTACCGGCGAATTTGAAATATTTGTACATATATATGTATATGTGTAATATTTAATATACACAATTTTGGAATATTAGGATGGTCGTTCCTCCGGGTGACCCGGCCCGGGACCTGGGAATCCCCGGAGTCGGGGAGAGAGAGGGGTGTGCAGACCGGTGAGGTTTTGGAGCGTGGTGATATAACTCTCTCACCTCCTTCCAACCTACCTCATCTCAAGCTTCGAAGTGTACGTGATGACTGCAAAAGCTGGAGGCTGCGATCAATTCGGTTGTGCAAAGGCGTGGGAAATTTCGACAAGCATCGTCTGGAAGCTGGGATCCACCACTGGTACTAGTCGATGTGGAAGGGTGGTGATACAGTCGGATGGAAGCGTCCATGAACAAATTTAGAATACAGTGAATTGGACCGCGGCACCCCGTGCCAGGTTTGATCGTAAGTAGTCAAAAACGTTTTCGAAAATGCAGGTAGGTCGTTGATCATATGACCGGGAAAGCTCAGATATATTGACGTCTTCGGGAAGGCTTTCGGGGTAGGGAGGTGTATCGGTGATCTGAGGATGAAACCCACAGGACGGCGAGACCGGGGGACCATACGCCGGTCTGCTATTCAGGGGCCCCCTACGGCCCAACCAGAGCTGCAGGTTGCGGTGGAGGCAAAGATAACTAATCCGTTCCTGCGAGCATGGGCATGGAAAAGAGAACACGGGTGCTTCCCCCCTCTCTTTCTCTTGAAGACTTGATGTTGTCGGGTGCCAGTGTGACAGGAGGGAGCATCTGCTCACATTGTTCATATTTACTAGAGTTACGAATATCGATCCGGCCTGGTGAATTGTTGAGCTTCCATTGAATTAATGTTCCACCACCCTGCATTGCCTGAAGTCGTGAGTGGTGATGAGCCAGGCCAGACAGAGACCGTTTTGAGAAGCCATATCTTCACAACATTACAGTGGGCAGAGGAATTCACACTTTAGTAATCCATCAAGCTCCCTTTTCTACAGTGGGTTTTGCTTCAACAGGTAGGTGACTATCACTTTCTGTACGTGTTCACCAAATCGGATTTCTTGGCTTTTGCCAAGCTAATGACTATGTGTTCAACTTTCAAGTCACATGTTGTTGTGATTACTAATTCGGTGGAGTGGACTAGATCAGGGCAGGACCGGCCCTGTTCCAATAAGAAAAAAGTTTTTCTTTCCTTCAACCTTGCAGTTTTCTTCCTCTCTTGGCTTTTAGTCCTGCATCATCAACTCGTTCTCTCATCAAAGGCCATTCTCTGATTGTGGTAAACGTTTCTGTTACCATCAAAGTGGATCTACTTGCTTTGCAGTGTGGGATAGTGTAATTGTTTTGGCAAAGTACTTGGAGCGGTGGCCAGAAAAAGTTTCTGGAAAGCGTTGCATTGAACTAGGAGCTGGCTGCGGTCTGGCAGGTAAAAATGTTACCAACTTGTTGTGAATATCGAGGGAAGAATCTAGCCCTTGCCCATTGGTGATGTACACAATGGCAGAGCTCCCTCTGGAAACTGACCCTCTCAGAGCCCAGTATGAAACACAATTAAGAAGCACCTCCAAGGAATTAAGGGAAGAACGTAATCCTCTGGGTAACACAGATAGGCCTGATTGTACCAACAGGCAAAACGTTGCCTCAGAGAGACAGCATTCACATGGACGCTAGCTTAAAAGTTCAGAGAGTTCATTGAAAACGGCAGTTGGAGGTAGTGATACACAGGGTTTGTAACCTGTGAAAACCTCAATCTAGATTGACGTACAGACAGTTCGACTCAACAACGCTACCATGTTTGAGAGCAATGGAGAGTAAGAAAAGTGAAGGGAGATTCAGTGGTTGCAGTAGTCATTGAGATTGTGTCAGCTTTCAGGTTCACTCCCTTTTTGCAGGTGTTACAGCAGCCTACCTGGGTGCAACTGTGGTAGCCCTCACAGATTTTCCTGAGAATCTACCTTTGCTCCAACGCAACTGTACCGCTAATGGAATTACGGAGGTGGCATCCACCTTTCCCTTGGTCTGGGGCACCAGGATCTCTTTCACAAAGTCTGCCTTTGATGTTATTCTAGCCACGGACATTATGTACTACCCTGATGCAGTCAACCCATTGTTAGCTACCTTAAGAGCTCTATCAGGGAGGGACACAACAATATTTTTTGCTTATGGGAGGAACCGACAGGCAGAGGAAACTTTCATGAAAGCTGTGGAGGGGTCTGCATTTGTTATAAAACAGATCTCAGAGGGGGAACTTGATGACGTATACCAGTGTGTGGACGTCGACGTCTATGAGCTGCGATTGAAGAAAATCCAGTAGTCTAAAACTAGGACATATTATGTGGACATACTTTGCTGTAGGTACCGAGATTTCTGAAGTGGCTCATAAAGCCTTTCAAGTCAAAAGGGCAATGGTTTCCATCCAGAGAAAAGATGACCAACTTGGTTTATGTATTTCCCAAGTTGCATCACTTGGGTTGGTGGATGAGCCACAAGTTGTAGCGAGGGCTACAGAAAGAGGTAATGTGGTCAATCACAGTCAGGCTCGCATGTGAGAAGCAGATTTATGGCATTGGCAAGAGGCTGAAAGGGACCAATCAACCCTGCCACTACAACAGGCAGTGAATCACTTATCTCTCTTAAGAAGGAACTTGTGGGACCAAATTGTTTTCAAAATGCTTTTTGTACAGATGCATAATCTCTCCCCTGTAAGGTAGAGCCAACAAAGTACCACAGAAAACTTAACAGAGCTACCAGACAGCGGGCTGGATTGGAACTGAATGTGAAATGGGGAGACTGAGATGGGTGATGGGAGGGGGAACTATGGTCACTACAATAGAGAAGGCCTGGTGGACCTAACCTGTAGTAATGTCCTAGACATCACGCAACTCTAGCAGCAACTGAATGCAACTATTCACACCAGCATTGAGACCCAAGGAGCTATTCAGTTTTCAGTTGTCCTAAGTTTGTAGACAGAAAAAGAGAGGGAAGGCTTTTGCAGAAGACCTTGCCTTTAGTTTTGGCCCCCCCAGTGTTGGCTGTTGGCGTCCGTAGACCTTAAATCATGGGTTGGAGGTGGGAACATTTTATCATTATTGGGCAAGGGGTGGCCACAGGCATGGAGAAAATAACCACGCAAGGCCACAAAAGGTAGGCCTCTGCCCCCCTTTTTTGTTTTTGTTGTTTTTTTTTTTTCAGTATCAGGATGGATGAACTTTGCTATTCGTTATCGTTCTTCGGGGTATCCGTCACGTTCGGGCCTTATGGAGGCTATGTGTCTAAAAGGGTTTTAACCCTTAAAGGACGAGCTAACTTTTGGTGGGCCCACTAAAAAGTGTATATACACTTATGGATGGGGGTGTAACTTCTTACCCCCAATCATCCAGGAGGATGAACCTTACACTTATGTGTATATCTACTATGTACACGTCCTGTAAAAAATGTAGGCAAATTGACCATCGCATTTGGGAGATTATAACAAAATAATATGCCCTAATTTGTAAATGTATTCAAAAATTGCATGCAAAAAATGGTTTGACCATAAAATTACAGTGTCGAGTTGAATCTTCCTAGACAAAGGCCCTCCATAATCTGATTATATGGCACCTAAATCACTGCCTCCCACAAAAATCAGACCAAAATTCCAAAAATTCAGATAGGCTACTTTGTATGTGAAATCTGGGGGGTCAAATTGTCTTGTTTTGGCTTCTTTCACAATTACACCCATGAGATGATATTTGTTTTCCAATTCCTCTGGTAAGTAAGTGCCCAGTAACATTTCATAGTGCCCTGTCCAAAAAATTTGGGATTATGATGAATTTTCACTAGATGTTACTTTGAAGATTGCCCATTTGGCTACCACGTAGGCAGGTCAATGGTGCTCTAACACTGGATTTTCTGACCCCTTGGCACTTTGAAAATTTCTAGGGAGCAGAGCCTTTATGATTTTTTTGGCGCTGTAAATTCCCATCAACAATTTATCTTCAGGGTTCACTTCCATCCACTATCAAACTGGAGCGTGGGAAAAAAACTGACGCTACCCGATTCTGGTCGCCTCGTCCTTTAGGGGTTAAATGCTTTCCCTTCAATAATCTCAATAAAATTCCGACCAGGGCCACTGTCCCCTGTTAAAAATAATAATAAGTTAGAGAGAGATCACAAGCTGGCGTAACTAACAACCAATTTGCCTTGTAGCTATTGCCATTTTTTGGGGGCGTGGCCTTCTAAAGAGCACGGATGCCCTTATGGAGTATGGTTTTCTAGTTTACGTTTATTGGTGATGATAGCTTTGAGAGAGTGTAGACGGTAAGGTGGATATCTTCAGAGCACTTATGAATAAAGTTAGTGTAGGGCATCAATACTCTAGTGGATACGAGTGTTGGGCGGGTATGGCAAGTGATAAATGAGGCCCGAGAGTTCAATGCTCCCTCAGTGGGCCTTCCTGCGTGGCCCCACCCCCGCCCTCCGCCCCGCACCCCCCTTGCGGTGCCGCCACGGCCCGCGGTCGCCACGCCTGCCGCCCCCCAAACCCTCCACCCCCCGCCCCGGGTCCATCCCTCGCCATAACACTGTCATACAATCTCAGCACTGTCATTATTGTATTGCATTGTATTATAGTACTGTACACATGCATCATGCATACCCCATGAATGCCTCATCATAGACGCACCGTCCTAGAGCGCAATCATCGCATAGACATTCAGTTTTCCCTGGGACTTTCCCATGGGGTTGACAGGTGCGTGCACTCATACGGACGGGGACACTTCGCATGCGAGACGTTTTGCTTCACTCTTCACTATTGACGTCCATTCGTTTTCAGGCACTATTCATGTCGTTTGAACGCTTCTGTATTCTTCATATCGACCCCGCCCTCAGTCTGTGGAGGAGAATCTGCAGAAACAAGTGGGACGTTCTTTCTATGCAAAGGATTTCACAGGTTGGTGTCATCCGTAAGTACTTGCTCTCCTGTCCCCCATGTTTCTGCTGCACACCTTTGCCGGGGTTAAACGAAGCAGCTTCCTGAGTGTACGCATTCAGAGATTTTATTGTTATCCTTTCCTGCTGTCGTTGCTGTTATTGGCCTTCGCTTCAAATTCTCTGGTAATTTGTATGGCATCCCCGGGGTGGCGGGGAGGTTCAAATCCTTCGTCGTTTTTGCTTTAGGGTTTCACTGTACATACTGTCTTTCTTCTTGCAGCACTGTTGAACACGCCTGTAGTCCATTTTGTTTTCCCTGTCGATTTGTTGCATCGCTCCTGGATCGTTGCTTCCACATTCCGAGTCCCGTTTACTTTCACGAGCTCGCTTTTACCATTTCTGTTGCCGATACCTGTGGTGAAGGCGCTCCACTTGGTCGTGCGATATGGTCAAAAAATCGACCATGGTGGAAGCCCGTCGGGTGTACCAGGAGGAGTACGAAGACGACAAATGGGAGGAATTGATCTGCGAGGCCCACACGAAAGCAAGGGTTGAGGAACCCGATTGTAATAACAGGAAGCCCTTCAAATGCATTTTCTGTAATAGGATCTATAAAGACAAAAAGAAGCTAAACATTCACAGGATAAACGGATGTGATGCTCGTCAGTACAAGGGTGCCCCTAAACTCAAAATGTACCCTATTTTTGAGGTGGCCCAGAGGGCGGTCTATGAGGCTGTTCTCACCAAGCACGGTCTGGCGCCTCGAAAAAACTCTCGTCCGCAAAAGGTGGACGTGGATAAGGGCGATACGGTTGTGGACCTGGGCAGTGCAACATTGCAGAGCACAAAGTTCTCTAGCCAAAGAAACAGACGACACCGGCAGGGGACGGACCCAGGGAATCCAACAATCACCATACCGTCCCTCCAAATCCAGAAGATTTGTTTAACAAAAATCGACTCAGGGATCTAAATAGAGACGAGGCCACAGAGGCATTTCAAGCAGCTGCTTTGAGATTGCGGTCTGATGTTGCTCTTCCACCCAGACCCGTTGTTGTTTCACGGCCAGGCCTTAGCCACCTCATGGACTTCAATCTTTTGCCTCCTGGATTCGTTTCGCCCGACGACCCTGAATTTTACCGCAGACTTGTGGACCTTTCGGGGTTGCTGCCTACGGTAGATGGTTTATGAAATTCATGGTATGTCCCCTTCTCACCCTCAACAATTTTACTTCCAGTCATTTTCTGTCATGCTCATGGATACATGCTTCTGCTGCGGTTGTATCCCATGCATTCATTTCACTACGCCCTGCATCTTCTGCCCAAATGTGTGGAATGGTGGTGACTTCAATCATACTGGAACCTCCATGCATTCTGCATTTTGAGCTGGTGTTTTGCACATCACGGAATTGGGACTGTGTTCATTATATTGTATGACTTGTAATTGGACACGAAGCATTTGGTTTGCATCCATGGCATATTGATGTCCGGTGCATGCTTTTTATCCTTCACTGTCATTCGTTCTGTTCCGTTCTATGCTAATATGGGGTCCTTCCTGGCGCACGACTGTGGTCGCAGCATGGTGGACCGCCCCCTGACCTTACGGAGCTTTTGAAGAAAACATTAAATTTGTTTGCAAAACGTCCTGGTTTCACTCCCGACCATGCTGGCCGATACAGTGAATGCGTCGCGGTTGTCGAGTACAACAAATATAGAGCTGCTCTCAATGATTACGAAGTGAAGGAGGTTGCAGCTTTGGCTGCGTTGGAGGCTCGAAGACGTCAGTATGTGGAGGCTGGCATGGCCAAATGGGAGAGGGTAACACATGATGAATTAGACGAGGCTAAATGGGGCTGGTCGCCCTTGTTCAGAATTCTCAAGATGGTTGAGTTCCCGGACATGCCTAATATTTACAATCATTCGAAACAAGAAGCCCACAGGCTCATGGACCTTCTTTCGTCAACCCGTGGGAGAGCCCCCGTGTGCCCCCTTTCATGCGGGTTTTGCGCTTGATTTGGATGTGCCACGTTGATGCGTCTACTCCCTTGTCCACACCCAGGAACTCGGTGTTGCAAGTACTCCTTGAGCAACTTCTGTACACCAGCGAGGGTAAGACTGTGATTAGAAATGCTGCAACGAATTTCATGTCATTTGGACAGTTACTGTATGGTGGCATGCCCCCCTACAAGGAGGTCAAAAGGGGGGGTGCTCGAAACTGCACATGACCTTGTTGACCGGCAAGAAGAGGACCGGTTGCGTGTATTGGATTCCATGAATGAGTTCATGCACTGAGTCAGATACAGGGCTGCACAAGTCCTTGCCATTTATAATCCTACTTCCTTTGAGGTCTTGTGGTGTGGGCTGGGACTGCCAGGACATGGTGTTGATAAGGCCCTCCAGGATTTCAAAGCTGCCTTGAAGTATCAAGAGGATCTTGATTTGGGTTGGATTGGTCGGGATCCAAGTAGGTGAAATGTCCATCCTTTGCACGATAGTCATTGCAATGTGGATGTTTTTACAATGTCTTCTTTGTACGTGTAAGTATGTGTGCTGCTTTGAAATGGAAGAGGTGCTTAAGTGTACTCCACCTTGACCTGTGCAGGCTCTCTTGATTACAATGACTCTGAAGTCAATGAGGCATTCCAATGTGCGCAAAAATCTGCAGATATTGTTGCTCTTGCCAGGCTGGGGTGCCACAGAATACGCACTCGTGGATCGTTGGGGTTGCTTCTCCTTCCCAGAGTAGGCAATGGATCGCCCCCCCGCTACCCCACAGGGGATACAAATATCCACGTGTTGGTGGATGCGGCTGACATAGCCTCCAAGAACGTGGGTAGCCCTCCGCGTGTAGATGATTTGGTACAGCCTGAAGTGAAAACAGTCGTCCAACTTCAGATTCAGTTGGCCCCCTTCCTGCTGTGGTGGACAGTGTTACAGATGCACCCACAGCGAAACCTGCATGTGCAGACGATGTGGACGCCGGCGTAAACGTCCTTCACCCCCATGACAAAGACACCTCTGCAGATGTCTCTGCCGACATTCTTTGCCCCCAACCAGGTCTCCTGACTCAACTTGAAATGGACCTTGCTGGCAGTCAGGTATTTCCCGATCGTGGTGGACTTCTGCCCCCTGTGGCCTCTTGCAATTCAGCACATCCTTTTCTGAGTCCTGCACCCCCTTAGTGTCCAATGTCCCCTTGATGATTCTGCATTTGTTTCTACGGCAACCATTGTTGGGTCCTCATAAACCCCCCATGTCCATCTTTTTGAAGAGCCCCGAACGCCACATCAGAAAATCTCTGCATTGCCTTCCCCCATTCGTCCCCGGGAGATTGTCTTTCCCTCGGGTGTGAATACATTTGACAGTACATACGCCACAGCACAGACTCAGGGTGACGTGGATGGGAGTGTGCAGGGCAGACGTAAGCCTGCCCGCAATGTCACATTCGCCAGCCCCATTGCCATCGCGGCTGATAGCGCGAGTGATGCAATGCACCATTTTCCAGATGAGGTTCCACCCAATGCTGTACTTGTAGTTCCAAGCCAACGAACTAAAACGAGGAAGAGGTAAGCATTCCTGCATGTAACATGTTTTTTTGTATGTGTGTTGTTGCACGAGCACTTGCATGTGCGTGTGAATGGTTCCTCGGCACTATGCAAGATACATAGCGAGATGGAAAAAGTATTGTGAGTTCAACGCCCGTGCACCCTTCTTTACAGTAAATGATATCGTATACCTTCAAATCCTCTTGCGAATTGCACCAGCATTGTCATTGACCATGCGCATTTGCCTTAAACGCATGTGTGGTGCGTGTTTCCAGGATTGCCTGTGGTACGCTTGTCCGACCAACAACAGACATATGGTTTATGCAAGATGCATTCTCCCCTCAGATCCCTCTTAGACTAGAAGATGCAGATGACCTGGTGCATGCAAGGGGCTGGACAAGCGACCGCCTCATGGACGTCTGGGTTTCTTGCAAAACACTTTCCCTCCCTACCACTGTACGCAGTAAAGTGCGATTTCTAGACAGTTTCACTTGGATTTGTCTTCGAGACCATTGCAGTGCATATGGGACAACAGTTGAGTCCATACAGACTTGGATGGACAGACAATTCCCTACTCTGAATTGTGTTGGTGTGGAAGCGCTCATTGTCCCTGTTACTTTTGAGTGAGTTTTCTGCACACCCTGCCCCTTTGTCTCGCTTCCATACGCATTTTGCATGTGGAATCGTGTGTTTCGTGGATATGACGATGTTGAAAGTCTGCATGTATTTGTGCAGCAACCACTGGAGTGTCGTAATAATGGAACCCATGCGCCACCCTCACTTGAATAGCATTAAAACATGCACAAACACAAGAGGTTGAAGCCACTATTTGCTAGATTCTAGGCTATGGCAAGAGGATTCTACCCTCCAGACCCAAGGTGGGTGGAGGCCACCGATCCTATGCGATGGGTGTACCCCCAGTTCCCAGCAATCCTCCACATGGGAATGTGGCCTCTTCACAGCTCATTACATTGACTTGTACCTTGACCAATGCTTCGTGAACCCTGTGCCGGGTGGTGCAGGTCCGGTAAGCACTCAGTCGAACCTCCATGGTCTGAATCTCATTCCTCTTGGCAATTGTGCACGGGTGCCGTTTATGTCCTTCCACATTTTCTTCATGCACATACAACCTTGATGCCACTCGCATATTGTTTACAGCTAAACCAGGATTGGTTTACACTCCCGCAGCCTCCCGCACAGGCCGGACATATGGTGGTCGTGCATAGGGGAGGCCATGTCCTGCTCGGCCTTCCAGCTCTGCCATGACCAAGTTGCAAATTTGCTGTCTCTTTGCAACAGCAGAGCACCATGGGCTCAGTCACTCCCCCCCCCATTTTTTTGTTTTTTGGTTTCCTGATCTCTCCCTCTCTCCCTCTCCCTCTATAACTCTTTGGATTTCATCTGACCTTAACCTTTTGAGGTTATTTAGTTTTTCATCCCAGCCTTTTTCATCCAAATTTGGATGATTTTATTATAGGGTGATGAAACTTAATGTACAGAAAGCTGGATTTATCATCTATTTCTTTCATCTAAACTGGATGATCTACATAAATAATGGTTACCTATTATAAAATCCAAGAGAATAATAAAACTACCATCATAAATGATGGCAGTTATTAAACCTAAGCCTATACCATAACCCTAAAAGATACATTTCTATGGGATGTCATCCATTGACAAGGTGCCTCTCTTGGTAAAATGTGATTTTTCATCCACCCTGGATGAAAAATCGGGAAGTTTTGCCCTAAGCAGGCCGACACACTTCACAGCACTGAACTCGTGCTTCAGTGAACCTTGATGATGCGCCGTATAAACCTGCTCCCCTGCTGCTACATGGTACTCGTGATGGCTGGCTCTTGGGATGCGCATTGGTGGTTAAACAGATTCTTCTCTGGCAGACGACAAAGCGGTGATCGCTTTGATCAGAAACTCTGATTGCGTTCTGTTGGAGACGATCTGTTGGACGCCATGGCGTAGGGCATACCACAAACACTCAAGGTTTTTTGAGTTTACCCTTGCTTGAATTGTGATCTGTACTTGCTTTAGAATTCAACACTGACATGGATAGCAACTGTGAAGACCTGCCATTTACCTGTTGCATCCTCACTAACACACATCGCTATGTAGTGGTTTTTGGGACGGGCACAGGTGAGGGTCTTCACTTGTCTTGATTTCTTGAAAGCTTGCAGCTCCTGTTCTTGCAAATGTGGATTCTGCTGCTGCCTATGCTGCTGATGCCAGCTACTGTTTCAAACTGCCACCATGCCGCTTCAGACCTGCTCCAAGATGGCTCCAATGAGGATCTGCTTCTCTCCTTACCCCTGTTTCTGGTTTTTTACAACCACATTTGCATGTGTAGGAGTTAAGCTATGAAGGATACAAGGATACAAAATAGCAGTTATTACTCTAACTGCCTTGATACTTGGCTCTGAAATGAAACTTCTTGGTAGACTCTGATGGATCAAAAGGATAGGCTTTGATAGATAACACACATTCTTCAAGGCCCTCATATCATTTTGGTTTCATGGCTTGATAACAAACAGGGGTTTCTGAGCTGCTCTTTCACCTTGGCAGAACTATTTTATGAGGCCTTAAAATACCATTCTAGGCCTATACCTGCTTAAGGGGGCTCTACCCTTTTGTTTCTTCTTTCTTTTTTAAGAATCTTGCTTATATCTTGGTTCTAAAACATCATCTTCAAACCAAACCTGCAATCTGGTTTTTGAAATGAGTTTGAAATTGAGATGATGATGCATACTATGGTGCTTTCATGATATGAATGACCTGGAATCCTACCCTCCCGCCCTGTTTTTTCAGAGACCCTGAAATGTAATGGGGTATTCAAATGAGATTGTAAACATGAAAGGGAATGTTAGATGGTGCCCTGTAAAGGGCTGTTTTGTCTTTCAATGACAATGACCTTAGCAGTCTTGTCCATGTCTTGACATGACATGTATATCTTCCCTCTCTCTTCCTCTCTTCTGTGTTGCTCTCTTTTAAGCTCTCGACGAGATAAATTCAAGGTCAGATGATGGGTTCAGCTGCAACATATGTCCAACACCAGATATCCTAAGTTAATCGACTCTATATCTTGGAAACAGGACCGCCCTGTCAAACAGGGTGAGCCCTGGGAGAAGAGAGTAAAAGACATTCTCAAGGATCTGAATCTGGACCCGCAAGTCTTGACCTTGCTGGATAAACCTGACTTAGAGAGTGTAGTGTCCAAAGCCATGTCTGTTACCAGAAAATTGTCCGATGAAAATGAAGTTAGGAAGAAAACTTCTCTGAACCTGTTTCCAGTCTGTGACATGGGGGAGGACATCATGGATGCGCTCAAGGGTCTATCCCACTCTTGGCACCAGACCTAAATTTAAAGTCAGGGCAGGAAAACTACCTTTGAACAGAAGCAGAGAGGAAATGGAGAGTGCAATTTCCCTGACGTACCTCTGCTGTTGCGGTGTTGTCGCGGCTGTAAGCGGCGCGGGTCCCCGTCGCTGCAGGGCGTCTCTCCCCCGCTCACCACGGCTCTCTCTCTCTTCAACTCGTTAGGTCGCGCCTCTGCGCGGCGTTCCTACCACACAGGGAGAGAGACATCAGCCCGTGCTTAGGGCAAGAAATAAAGACAGATTGTAAGGGAGGAGGCGGTGCTTACCTTGGGCGTTGGAGCGGCGTTGGGGCAAACTCCTTGGGGCCTTGCGACCACCTCGGGCTCAACAGCAGGTGTGTTTCTCCTCCACCCTAAACCCCACTCTCTGAACTACCTCTCTCCCAAAGAACAAACAAAAACGGGAGGGGAAAGAGATGCTTCAAGCACTTAGGGAAGAAAAAAAAGGCGCGGCGCCCACGTGCGACACCCGGCCGTCGCACGCCTGCGCCCGCCCTTTTTTGAAATGTAAAAATGAAGATTGCGACGGCTAGCCGTCGTTTCTTGCGACCCCCGGCCCCATAAATAAAAAAACACGTCGAGCCCCGCGACGGCTGTCCGTCGCGGGGTGCAACCCCCAGGTAAAAAAAAAAAAAAAAAAACTGGTCGTCCAAAGTGACGCCAGGGTGTCGTGGGAGGCGACGGCCGGCCTTTCTGGATTTAGGGTTTAGGGCCTTTTGGGTTTCTTACTTTTTATTATTTTTATTTTTATTTTCATATGGTACTGGGTTAGGGTGTTTGCTTTTCTTTATGGTGCTGGGTTTTGGATTGGCGGTTTTGGTTGTGGGTCTTGGGGTTAAAAGGATAAACGATGTAATTATGATTCACATACCCAAAATGTGGTTCAATCTGATAATCGCAAAGCGCTGGGTCTCAAGAAATTTTTCCATGGTGTGGGCATCCTGAAGATAGAACGAGATGAAGGATTTATTGTCTTGGGCTCTAGCACCATAGGGATGCTCCGCCTTTGGTTACCAATTTTGAAAGCCCCGAGGCTGAGGCATAGGGTTTTTTTCCAACGGTTTTTGAGAAATGAAAGTGTTGGTGGTGTGTGTTAATTAGGATGGGATGGTGAGGAAACATCGACCCGTCTCCCTCGAGGATGGGCAGGTAGTACCACATATCGATTGTGGCCCTAGAGCGACCATTTTTCGTGGCGAGGAGGCACCCATTGCACCTGATCCAATACAGGCAGCCGGGCACAATCGTAGAAGGGACCGGGGCCAAATTTCAGTTGATGCGGAGGATGTTGACACTCCGGGATCGAGTCGGGCGCGCCGCGGATTGCCCCCTCGCGGGCCACCCCGTCCAACCACGTCCACCTTTGACCCCCCCGACATGATTGAGTGTTGGTGCACTAAGTGTTGGGAACGGATACCGTCAGGCGGCACCAGACCACCGAGGCGGCGACCGCATATTATCGAAAAACATTACAAGAAGAACAAGATTGCGGATGCGGCAAAGGTGAGTGTTTTTCCCACCCCTCTCATTAACATTCATTTAAGGTACATTTAGGTTTATCTAATAATATAGTATGATTGGTAAGCATACATGAATCAAAATTACGACATAAGTATTGATGCGTCGTTCACTACGCACATTGCAGCCACGACTTGATGCCCAAGCTCGCAATCACATTGCACAGGAGGCATTTCGCGCCGGTCTACTTGCAAAATTTGTGCCAGAGCATGTGCCCGATGTGACCAGTTGGTTCCCCCAGCAGCACGTAGATGAGATGCGTAGGGTCGAGGGGTATCGTAGGTGTTGTAGGTGTTATGGCCGGCGACGAGCAGGCCCACCCCCCCCCCCCCTCTGTTTCTTTGCCTGATCCGGACGTTGTTACCCCGGCTGCACCTCCGACATTACATCCTCAACCACCTCCACTTTCATCTCATCTGCCAGCAGTACTACCTCCACCTCCACGTGCATGTGCCCCCCGAACCCCTAGGAGGGATCGGCTTCGCCCTAGGTTTCCTCCCCTTCGGCTTGGGCGGCCTGAGCCGAATCCTCGCCCCCGATGGGAAGCGCATAGGACTATGTTACTGAGGACCGTCCAGCCTCGTTGTTGGGGGAATCATCTCGACCCTCCCACCCCCATCCGAGAAAATGTGGAGTTCGAGTATTGGGGGAGACGGTATGTTGTGAGAGCCGCTACAGACCCTGCTATGGGTCGAGGTTTATTCACGGTCAATGATATTGTGGTTCATCCTTGGAGAAACAGCATGGTGAACTTTTCTCCCTACTACGGTCCATACTACACTTCCGCGGAGTTCCGTACATTACGCCTCGAAGCCCCATATATCCTACCCTACATTTTGTGTGTCAACGGACAGGATGTACGTAGACGGGGGTTGTCTCCCATTGAGATCAAATTTTGTGATGGTGACCCCGATGTCTTTGGCAATGTTGCTGGGCTGGTCAATAGTTCTTTTGGTCATCCTAAGAGAACCAATGTAGTATGGGACGAGCGAAGCGATGGGCATGAGAGCTTTTGTGGTCATACGTCAGTATACTGTGAGGGGATGCACATGTTTGTGATGACATGTGCTAGTAAGACTATTAGGGCTGGCAGCAAACTATTTGCATCATACGAGTTCTCCCGGGATGATTGGGACCTCCGATTACAGCGTGAGTGGGATGTGTATGATAGAAATAGGATTCTCTTGAGACAGGGATCGCGTAGAGGGGCATTGTAGATATTCTCATGATGTACTTTGTATACATCCGATTAATCAATTGATGCAAAAAAAATTCTTGTTGCTCGTGTGGGTTGCAACTTTGCATATGTGATCTAAACATACTTATGCACATGTGGACCAAATATGAGCTTGAACCAAGTTGATTCAATGGGTCATTCTAGTGTTGAACGCAACTACGTGTCATAGAGACGAAAAATTGTGTTTCGCCTGCAGATGATTTTTTTTTTATTCCATTTTCAAGCCATATGCTTAATGATAGCATATGCAATGTGCATGAAAAATTTGGGAGTAAACAAAAGTCATTTGGACCCATAACCAGATTTTATTCTCTCATTTGCACTCTAAAGTTGAGTTATCTTCAACTTCATGCATTCTTCATAGAGAGTTTTGCAAAAATGACCCTAGAAACACACTTAGTTTTTTTCCATTTTTTTTTTGTCCCATGTTTTGCATGGATGTAGTGGTGCAAAGCCCGGTGTCACAAAACAAAATAGAGCTAAAAATAAAATCATTACGCCCCTCAAAACCGCAATCATATATTTTCTAAATGCAAATATTTATTTTAAATCCATTTAAATTCGATTTAATTCAAATTTGGTGCAAGGGTGAATTTGTCGTTGGGGAGGCAATTTTTTTTTTTTTTTTCCTGGATCTTTGTACAGGTGTTGCACACATATTCAAGCACATTTAGGAAAAAATGAAGCTTGAGCCACATCCGTTTGTTGGGTGCAATGGCATGAGAGGATTTTCTTTCACATTAATAAACAAAAATTGGTTGATAGGGTGAATGCGTCATTGGGGGGGCAAATGATTTTGTTTGGGTTTGAGACTTTGCATGCGTGTACGTTGCGCACATACATGCAATTATTGAATGACATATTTGATGCACACAGACATTGAAGGTTGTTGTTTGCATTTCGCTTATAATGAAGTGTATGGTTGCAAGGATACATTATAATATATGTCCCTATGTTCATTTGTTCGTATTAGGACTTTGTCCATCATTTCCCAGTTTTTTCTCTTGGCACCCCATCCGAAAACAACCCAAGTACATCAGGCGGGAGCCGTGGGCGCTGATGCATCCCATGAAGAGGGAACCCGGCCAATCGATGATCCTGAAATGGCCCCCTCAAATGACATGGAGAGGGAGGCGAGAATTTCCTTGTACGAAGGGGCGAAAGTGAGTCGACTTTCAACAATCTTACTTTTGCTCAATCTTCAAATTCGATTTGGCATAAGTGATGTTGGGATGTCTGCCATAATGCGAACTATTGCAGACTATATCCTTGCTCCACACTTGAAACCCAAGATGCCACGGTCGCGGAAAGAGGCGCGCGAAGTCTTGGACTCTGTGGGGATGGGCTATAAGATTTTTCATGCATGTCCATGTGATAAAACCCTATACTACGGAGAGGATTCGCATCTCACCAAGTGCCCAAAGTGCAAGAAAGACCGATATCGGGATGATGTCCAAGGGAAAAAAATACCACGCAAGATATAAGTGTCATTCCCCCTCGCATGGAGATTATTTTCTTTAATCTTCTCAATGTATGTAAAGTGTATTCCACAAAGTTTAGGGTTTAGAGAGTAGTACTCATGCAAGATCTGATTGTGGTTTTGGAAGGAGTGAGTGAGGAGTGGAAGGAGCGACGTTTGATTTTGACCATTCACACCCAAATGAGGGAGAGGCTGCATAAAGGGAAAGACATAAGGGTATTGTATTATGTGTACTAATGGGATGATTACATGTGGGGGGCATGGGCTATTTCATCCTAGAAAATGCATTACTTTCTGATCATCCCGCGATTGAGAGCACAATACCGAAGCCCCGAATTGGCCAGACTGATGAGATGGCACGCCTCGCATCGGAGCCCCCCGGGAAAGATGTGCGGGCCACAAGATTCACAAGCATGGAGGCATATTGAAGAGATGTGGCCTTTTCTCTTGGAGGACCCACGACATGTCCACCTCGGCTTCTCCTCGGATGGGGTCAACCCATTCTCTGTCCAGTCATGTAGTCATTCCACTTGGCCGGTGACCATGGTGAATTACAACATCCCTCCGTATCGTTCAATTAAAAAATACCATATCATGTTGGCTGCCATTGTGCCAGGTGAGTGTACTCATTTCATGTTTATGATTGTCTTAGACTTTACATTAAACTTCTGATCTCTGACGTAATTCGGATGCAAGATTGATGAGTGACATGATCATGGAGTAAGACGTGTAATTCATTTTGTAGTATAATTTGCATATTGGTGGAGCATTGAAATAATGATGTGAATGTCTCATAGGGAAAAAACAAGTGGCAAACATGGACACGTACTTGCGACCTCTTGTTGATGAACTTAAAGAGCTATGGAGGGGGGTCCCGACATTGGATGCTTCACTTGACCCTATGGCCGGACAATCTTTTCAGATGAGAGACATCTTGCTTTGGACAATGCATGATTATCTATGTATATTATGTTCCCCATGAACAACCCGCATACATTCACTTGTCAATGCCGGATAATATCGATGAGGATTGGGATTGATTGAAGTAGCGGTGACAGTCTTATGCACTGTAGTGGGGTAGATGACATTATGGGCCATGCACATGATAACTTTTTGTTTTTGCTAAGGTGGCAGGATGTGTAGTACAGGACTAACTATTTGCTCGGGGCTAAGCACCAAATGGTACCATGCATGCTTGCATTGTGGCGATGATCTTGATGCACATAGCTCCCGCCATCTTCACAAGATGGTGTATTCCAACTACCGCAAATTTCTTCCTATGAGCCATCGATGGAGAAGAAGAGAGAAACACTTGTTTGATGACAAAGAGGAAGTACGTCCCCCCCCTATGACACCGTCCGGGCAGTTTTGGGAGGACCGATGGAAGGAGGCCCATGCGGGCACGAACGGTGAAGTGACGTGTCCGGCATGAAACGACTTTCAATCTTCTACGAGTTGCCATATTGGGCGGTACATATTCCACAAAAACACCGTCAATATCCCTATGCATGCATGTGATATTGCACATTTGGTATGCGTTGCATTGTCACTTTCACGTAAAAAAATTTGTGTAAGTCTTTGTGGGTGGGGATATATGTAGGACCTGAAGATTCGCCATCTTCTAGATCCCATGCATATTGTGAAGAATGTCTGCTCGTCCTTTTTTCGGGTTCTTCATGGCACGCCGGCAAAGAAGGGAGTGGCTGCAAAAGGAGATTCTCTCGGTGTTAGAAAGAAGCTTGAGGAGCAGGGGCGCATGCGCCATCTATGGGCCGAACAAAATGGTGTGGACCCAAAGGGTGTTGTACGGTGGAAGTATAGGCGCGCACCTTGGCAATGGATAAAGGAGGAATACAAGAAAGTGATAGCCACCATAAGTGTTGTCCGAACACCAACTGGTTATGGGTCATCCCTCCGTACGAAGTTCAGTGACGAAGACGGGGTCCATGGTTTGAAGTCTCATGACTACCACAATCTATTGCAAGACATCTTGCCCATTGCAGTACGTGGGACATTGACTCCCGAGGTTCGTGAGACAATCTATAGATTGGGAGGCTTGTTCCGGTGGATTTGCTCCAAAGAGTTGGAAGAAGCAGATTTTCCACGCATGAAGAAGGAGGCGGCGGAGGTAATGTGTATGTTGGAGATGCACCTTCCTCCCTCCTTCTTTGACATCCAAGTGCACTTGGTAGTGCACTTAGTGGAAGAGGCTTCGATTGTCGGCCCCGTTTATTCTCGGTGGATGTACTTCCTTGAGCATTATATGAAGACTTTGAAAGGATTTGTAAGACAAATGGCGCACCCGGAGGGTAGCATGGCGGAGGGGTATACGTTGCAAGAAGCTATGTTCTATTGCACGGAGTACATGGCAAGGATGGATGAGGAAGCCCCTCGGATGTGGAAGGAAGAGGAGGATTCACGAACCAATGACATCGTTTTGCCCAAAAAATCGAAGAGGGTAAAATTGCCGACCTTGGTGATTGAGCAAGCGCATGACTTCATACTGAAGAACACCCCATCCATACATGAGTGGGAGGCAAGATACAATAATCTTGTTCAGCAACGAGAGGAGAAGACGCTTGCATGGAGGCGGAACCATCCAAGGCCGGTTACTAGACGCCCACGACGAGGAGCGGGCCGCCGGAATGTTTCTTCACAAAATTTGCCCATGGAATTGCAGCCTCTAAGTTCATTCCAACAGTGGCTTCGGATTTCAGTTTATTATGCCGTTGCTCAAGGAGAGGTGGTTTCAAATTTGGTGCAAGACATTGCAAGGGGCCCCTCTCAATTCGCGACCTCATACACGGCGGTTTGAGTTCACGGTCGTCATTTCCGCATTCGTGCTCTTGACATGAAGCGCAAAACAACCTTTGATTTTGGCTTGTGTGCCACATATTGGCAAGACTCCGTGTGGGGCAAGGGAGATACAAGACTTGCTATGAGCAAACTTGAGTACATTGGAGAGCTTGAGAGCATACTCCAACTTCAGTATACAAGGTACCGGCCTCTTCTCTTCAAGGGAAGGTGGTTCCAGCCACATCTTGTAGGGCCCTCCGCAACACTAGTGCAAGATGATTGTGGTTTCATGCGCGTCAATGCAGATAGGCTCAACCCTACTCAGCCCTACCCTACTTTGATTGATTGTACATGTACATGCATATTGTACTTTATTTCTATGATTCATCAAATATGGCTGTGGCTAGTAGTCTTTCAAAAAAGAAGGCAGAGGCAATGAATATGTTGGAGCAACACATACAGATGTGGTATCAAGAGAATTATCAAAATGGATGTCACAATCTACAAGAAGGTCCACAACAACAAGCTAAACCATAAAGAAAAACAAACACCCCACCCCAGTACCATATGAAAAAAAAAAAAAAAAAAAACTAAGAACCCCCAAAGGCCCTAACCTAAACCTAGAAAGCCCTGTCGTCGCTGCCTGCTACCCCCACGCGTCGCCATCTGCGACGCGGTTTTTAGGTTTATGAGGCCGGGGGTCGCAAATGGCGACGGCCAGGGCAAAAGGCCCCTGCGACGGCCGGGCGTCGCAAACTGCCCGGCTGCCCTATTCTTGCAAAAAAAAAATGGGTCACACCACGCGACGGCCTGGCGTCGCAAGAAGAGCTGCGATGAAAGAAATGACAAGAAAGGGTTTTTTTTTTCCCGGCGTGCGACGAGCGGCCGTCGCCAGAAAGGGCTGCCTTCTGCCCTTTGCTGGGGGCGACGCGTGGGCGTCGCACGGAAGGGCTGCCATTTGCCCTTCATCACTCCGTGCGACGGCCAGGCGTCGCCGCCTGGCCCTGGCGCCAAGTGGTGACCCGCGGGGTTTGGCTGCGACGGCCCGGCGTCGCAAACACGCTCCGCGGGGTTGGTGTCGCACGCTCGGCGCCGCGCGGGGCGTGGGGGCGCGGCTGGCGTCGCAAACCCCCCCCATTTGCTGTAGTGAGGGGAATTTGTGCGAGCACCAAGTGAAGGTTCTGCAGATGATCCACCCTCATCTCGAGGACGGTCTCATCGCAAAGTTCTGTGGAACTCTGATGGGCACATCTAAAGGTGGCCTTCACAATTTGGTGAGAGGTTCTGAATCCCCGACTTGTATCCCTTCATCTTCGCAAACTCCTCCACATCAGAGGTCCCCTTCTTTATCTCAGAAGAGTCCATTGCAGAACGTACAGGCCCAGATTTCCACAGAATGACAAACCATTGTGCAACTCACAGAGTCTAGTGACTACCTGCAGCAACATCTCCTTGCCTTGATAAGAGTTGCAAAGGGGAAGATTCTTGAGTTGACTGCCATGATGGAGGAGGGTGTTCGGTACCCTCGCGAGGAACCAGTTATGACTCTGGCAAAGGGAAGCCCCTCGTCTGGTTCAAAGACTTTTTGGAGAGAAATGGACACAGCAGGAAACGCCCACCCTTGCCAACTCGAACCGCGCCAAAGAAGAGATTGTACAGTGACTGAAGGTGTGTACGTGCTGCAGAAAACAGTGTCACATCAATGTCAATCAGTCCTTTCTGATCCTCAGCATGTCACTCACATTGTGTTTGTCGCGCACCTCACTTCGGTAAGCTCCCCTTCAAGTCATAGTTACTCGTTTTGATGCGCACGCCTAACTCCCAACCTGGCCGCCGGGCCAACTTGGAGCTTCGGCTGCTCACCGGGACATAACGGTCCCCCTTCGCTCCCCCGAAAGACCCTCCACCTATTTGGGCCTAGTGGAATTCCCTTTGGTAGATGGCAGTCCGGAACAGCTCCCCACTCTTTGGTCGCTTTCCGGCTCGCTCGCTTACTCACTAGTTTTTGGTCACCAACGGGCTTGCACCGTTCTCGGGGTTACTACTCCCTATATATACTTCTGTAGCTGTCTGCGGGGGTTCCACAAACAGCCATGCCATTTTATGGTGAACCACCACGAAGACCCTCGATTCCCGGTGGTGAGTCGCGGTGAGTCTTGGCCCACTCACCGCGGCCCCAATGGACCGTGATGAGTCCCAAGACTCCCCACGACTCCCACCTCGAGGTCTCCACCCCATGGTGAGTCCTATGCCACCCCCACTAAGTCCCGCTAAGCTACCACCACCCCTTGTGGAGCCACCCCCACCGCAACCCGGTGTGCGGGGCTCCGCCTAGTGAGCGCCTCCGCCTCCTTGAGTGCCTTGGGCACTCAAGGGTGCTTCAGCCCCCGTATCTATCGCTGCTACTGCCCCCACCACAGGGGCAGCCCCTTCTGTGTCCCGACCCCCTGCCCTCAAGGCAAAGGGCCGCGACACACACCCCTACCAACAGGGAGTCGATGTCCTCATCGACTTGTCCATTTTGTAGAAACGAACATCCAAGTTGTGGCATCCCACATCAAGGAGTTTGTTTCCGCACCATGGCGTCCCATGGCAAAGAACCAAACCCCACACTTGACTCTACTCTCCACTAGCTAGTTCGGCCGACTTCCTCCAAGTCCCGGCCAAGGGTGGAGCCTCTCCAGCTCCTCCCAGTGCACTCTTCTTGGCCTACTTCAAGGCCAAGGAACGATCCTCCCCGAGGATCGAATCGCCTTACTGCAACAACATTGCTTGCGACCGCTCATGATGCCACTTTTGGCATCACCTTGAGCAAGGGTTCACCTAGAACCCTCTTTGACTAGGAAGATAACCTTGAATCAACCGTGCGCCCCAATCACTACAATTGGGTCCACCTTGGAATGCTGGCCTGAGGTACGGGAACACGCCGAAGCCACACTACGACTTCGTCCCGAGGCTACACGATTATAGTACGTGAACGGAAGCACGTAGCTTCTGTGTTAGCCCGCACTACAAGGCAACCCCCTCGGTAGCGCAGTTATAGTACGCGCACGCGCCAGGTGCGCACTAGCACGTGAACTCCCAAAGAAGGCGCAAGTTGTCTTGCCCCTTGGATGGGGGTCACCCGATTTTGGCACTACGCAAACACACGATTAACCCAATTTACCTCTCCCACTTTTGTAAGCTAGCATGCATTCTACACACTAGCCAACCATACCATGCATCACCATTCCAAACAAAATAGGACGCACAACATTTGGAAGCCATTTCATTTACAGCAAGTTTTGTACAATACAAGTTTTTGCAATCAGATTCCTGAGCTAGCTAAGCCGGGCTAAGCATGCATTTCCTCCCCCACGCTCCAAGGTTGATGTCCCCATCAACGCTTCTTCCGCTTTTGAGGTCGCCCTTCGAACGCTGCAACCGCCTCGGATGCGTTTCCCATTTCTGAGGCACGCACCCAAGATGCCTCCACATGATGATAGCCCTTCCATTTGACGAGATACTCCGTTTCTTGGTTCTTGAACCTCCTCGACTTAAGTACTGCCTCCACCTCATACTCAGGTTCATTTCCATGATCCAACAGCACAGGTGGCGGACGCAACACTTGATGCCGATTCGGACGCGCTTCATCTTTGAAGTAAGGCTTCAAAAGGGATACGTGGAATACTGGATGCACCTTGTTGTTTGCCGGCAGCTCCAATTCATATACATCCTCATTCATAACCTTCCGGATGCGAAAGGGACCCGCATATGGAGGTATGAATTTTGGACTCACTTCCGGAGGTAGTCGAAAATTCTTGATGTTCAACCAGACTTCCGTGCCTGCCTCAAACTTCACTTCCCCCCGCTTCCGATTCGCCTGCCTTTCATACCGTTTCCTAGCTTTGGCAATGTTGTACTTTGCGAGCTTCAACAAACGCTCGCGTTCTTCCAGTACCGCCGCTACTGCCGGTTCCTCAACGTCCTGGGCGGCCCAACTTGTCGGCACCAGAGGTGCTTTTCCATAGACCAATACGAAAGGGGAAACTCCCGTTGCGGAGTGTTCTGTGTTATTATAACAGAACTCTACCGCATCTAAGTGTTCCACCCAGTCTGATTGGTCTGCCGACACGTAATTCCGCAAGATCTGCTTCACTACGGAATTCACTCTTTCCGTTTGGCCGTCGGTCGTAGGTCGAAAAGCGGTGCTCATCTTCAGCCTCGTCCCCATCTTCTTCCAAAGTGTTCTCCAAAATTTACTCGTAAACTTTGGATCGCGGTCCGAGACAATATCCTTCGGGACTCCATGATGCTTTAAGACGTGGGCAAAGTAAAGTCGCCATGTCTCCTGCGCCGTTCCCGTCTCCTTGGTGGGGATGAAATGGCCCATTTTACTGAACCTATCCACCACCACCATGATTGCATCGAATCCTTTTGACATAGCAGTCATGAAATCCATCGAGACGCTTTCCCAAGTCCCCTCTGGAATCAGCAAGGGTTGTAACAGCCCCGCTTGCTTTTTGTACTCGCTCCGGTTTTGTTGGCATGTGGTGCATGTCTTGACATACTCCTCTGCCTCCTCCCTCAGTTTGGGCCAGAAATACTCTTTCTTCAAGAGTGCCGCAGTGCGCTTGGCTCCGCCGTGGCCCGCAAGCGGGCTATCATGGCATTCTCTCAAGAGACTATCCCTGATCCCTCCCTTCGGCACGTAGAGACGCTTTTGCTTATACCGGAGCAGTCCATTTTGCAAGTGGAACTGCGATTTAACCCCCATCCTCAAGTCTTGCATCACGGACTTCGCCAGCTCATCCTTTCGGCAAGCCTTCCGGATCTTCCTTTGGAGCGTCGTCTCGCCCCTATACACCAACATGAGCTGCTGCTTTCTACTTAAAGCATCGGCCACCACATTGTCCCGTCCCGGTTTGTACTGGATATCCACGTCGAACACCGCCAAAGTATCTTGCCACCTAAGTTGTTTTGGGGACAACTTGGGCTACGTGGCAAAATACTTCACCGTGACATTGTCCGTGAACACCTTCACTGGGTTGGAACCAACATAGTGGCGCCAAAGCTCAAGGCAATGCACCACCGCCTTCATCTCTTTTTCGTGCGTCGGCCACCGTCGCTCCACTTCATTCAGTTTCTTACTTTCATAAGCCACTGGACGTCCATCTTGCATAAGTACTCCTATGCCTGAAAGATTACCTCAATATCAGCCTCCAAAGGGCCTCACATATCCAGGTAGTGTTCAATCATCTCCGTCAACCAGTGACAGACCTCGGGCTCGCACACAGAGTCTTTCACGAGACTCTCAACGTCAGAAAGGTGCTCACTCACAAAGGTTTACTAATCCCAAACAGTAAACCGTGAGGACACGGCTTTTTTGAGAGGGGAAGGGGTAATGTTAGAGGACTGCTAGGGACTTAGACACTTTTACGGGATCTGAGGGGTACCCTTAATTTTGCACAGACAGAGACCAACAGGAGCCTTAGGGGTGACAGCAGCAATCGCCTTAGGGGTGACAGCAGCAATCGCGAAGTCCGATGCATCTGTATGAATCTCAAACGGACGATCGAACTCGGGGATTTTCAAGACTGGAGCTTCCGCCATCCGCTGCTTCAATTCAGCAAAAGCTTGGCCACAAAAAGTATTCCATGCCCAGACTTTGGATTTACACAGAAGGTCGGACAGCGGCCCCGCGATCTTGGCTAAATTTCTCACATACTTCCGGTAATAGGAGGCGAGTCCTAGGAAGGATCGCACTCCCGGGACCGAAGTCGGAGGCTCCCAGTCCAAGATCGCCCTCACCTTTCTGTCATCCATTTTGATCCCATCCTGTGTAATCACATGCCCCAAGAACTCCACTTTCGTGACCCCGAATTCGCACTTTGAAGCTTTGGCGTACAGCTTCCCTTCCCGCAATTTTTGGAACACCCTTTTGAGGTGCTCCAGGTGCTCCTCCTTTGTTTTCGAGTACACCAAGATGTCGTCGATGTACACGATCACAAAGTCATCCAACCACTCCTGAAAAAGGCTGTTCATTAGCGTGCTAAAGGTCGCAGGTGCATTGGTGAGCCCAAAAGGCATCACCAAGAACTCATATGAACCATACCTTGTCCTGCACGCGGTCTTCTCCTCATCTCCTTCCGCCACCCGAATTTGATGGTAGCCGGAGCGCAAGTCGATCCGGCTGAAGTACTTCGCTCCTGCCAACCGGTCGAAAAGGTCGTCGATCCTTGGCAAAGGGTACCGGTTTTTAATAGTCACCTTATTCAGAGCCCTGTAATCGACACACATCCGCAACGTCCCATCCTTCTTGTCTGCGAATAGCACCGGGCTCCGTAAGGTGACTTACTCGGTCGGATGTACCCCTTTGACATTAGATCCTTGAGCTGAGTCTTCAGCTCGACCAACTCTCTGTGGCTCAACCGGTAGGGCGCCTTGGCAGGCGGTTCCGATCCCGGTATCACCTCAATCTTGTGGTCAACTCCTCTTTGCGGTGGCAAGCCGCTTGGTAAATCCTCCGGCATCACATCTTGGTATTTCTCCAAAATCCCCTTGATCCAATCTAGGCTCGGCTCCCCATCGCCTTCTCCCTTCACTTCTCTAATGTAAAGCAAAAACTGGGGCTCATGTGCCTCCTCCACGGCCCATTCCCTTGCTGACAGAAGGTTTATTCGCCCTCCCACGGATTTGGGCGTTTCCGACACCCGTAAGACCTCGCCACCATTCCAACATGGCAGCGTGACTACTCTCTTGCGGCCATCTATGATCGCTCCGGATTTGCTCAAAAAGGTCATCCCCAAAATGAGATCCACTCCATCGATCTCGCAGATGGTGAAGTTCTCACGTCCCTGCCAACTCCCTAGTTGAAGAGGAACATCAAACGCCAACCTTGTCGCCAGCTGTGGTTCTCCTTTGGCAGAACGCACCTCAATAGAGGCCCCCACGTCACTTGTCGGGAGTCCCAGCTTTTGTGCCGTTGCCGGTGTCATGAAGGAGTGCGACGCTCCCGTGTCCACCAACAATGACACGTTAGTTCCGGATATTATCCCATCCACGAACAGTAACTGACTCCCTTTACGTAAGGCGCCAGTTTCCTGATACAACTCACAAGAAAATGTGCCTACCTTGCAAGTCCTGGCGACCACCGCTTCCACCAGGCGACTGATGGTATCTTCTAACAGCTCTGTGGTCGCCCGAGTCATGTTCAACTGTCGGGGCTTCGTGCACTTCTTGGCCATGTGCCCGGGCTCCCCGCAATTGAAACACACTCCATCAAAGGTCGCCTTCTGTCTGCCATAAGCCGCTGCACCTGCTTTTCCTTTCGGAGCACCAGGTGCCGCCTTGACGTGTGAAGGCCCTCCCTTCGATTTCCACGTGCCATTATCGCCGCGTGGCCTATCCCACTTCTTTTCCGGTCGGAAAGAGTCACCTTCCCGCCGGGCCTTCTTGTGGTTCAGCTCCGTACGGCCTTGTCTTTCACCCCTAGGGACATCCGAGAAACATTCCGCCCTCTCAATTGCCTCGTTCAAAGTCTTAGGCGGCTTCTCCTCCAACTTCCGCCTGGCCCATGGGGCCAGTCCCGCCACAAAGTTGAAGACCATTTCTGGTTCTGCCATGTCCGCGACTTCGAGCAGCAGCACATTGAAAGCCTGAACATAACCCCGAATGTCATCCGTTTGCTTCAAATTCCTCATCTTGTCCGGGCAAGCCAGGACGCGTTGAGGGGCACAAACTGTCTCTTCATCAATTCCTTGAACCCACTCCAGTTCAAGGTTTCCGGGCTCGGACCTCGGTCGTGAAGGCGTTTCTGCCACCATTGTTGAGCATAGCCCCTCAAATAGGTGGGAGCCACTTCCACCCGATCCTCGTAACTCAACTTGGCCGCCCGGAAGTACTGCTCTAGCTCCAGGAGCCAGGTGTTGAGTGCCTTCCGATTTTGGACGCCCTCGAAGGTGCCGGGTTCCTTAGGCTTCACCTTAAACTTTGCCTTAGTGGAAGTGGCATTAGCCGCCTTCAATACGTCTTTCAACGTCCCGCCAAACTGCGCCAACAACCCTTCCCAAAAGGCTGCCGGCATGGGAGGCATCTCTTGGTTTGTCGGAGCTCTCAAGGATTCCTCGGGCTCCGACTCCTCGGATTCCTCTCGCTCTTGAGCGGCCTCGTTTTCGGAAACATGCATCGCTTCCTCAAACGGCCGCCTCGGTGACACGTCGCCCCCATCTGGCTCACCAGGATCATCATCTTTTGGGCCGTTCCGCTTCCGCTTCGGCTTGCCCGACCCCATGATGAGGCCAATCCCAAGGACGATCGCGTACTGAACTCTAAGCTCTGATACCAAGTGTCGCGCACCTCACTTCGGTAAGCTCCCCTTCAAGTCATAGTTACTCGCTTTGATGCGCGCGCCTAACTCCCAACCTGGCCGCCGGGCCAACTTGGAGCTTCGGCTGCTCACCAGGTCATAACGGTCCCCCTTTGCTCCCCCGAAAGACCCTCCACCTATTTGGGCCTAGTGGAATTCCCTTTGGTAGATGGCAGTCCGGAACAGCTCCCCACTCTTTGGTCGCTTTCCGGCTCGCTCGCTTACTCACTAGTTTTTGGTCACCAACGGGCTTGCACCGTTCTCGGGGTTACTACTCCCTATATATACTTCTGTAGCTGTCCGCGGGGGTTCCACAAATAGCCATGCCATTTTATGGTGAACCACCACGAAGACCCTCGATTCCCGTGGTGAGTCGCGGTGAGTCTTGGCCCACTCACCGCGGCCCCAATGGACCGTGATGAGTCCCAAGACTCCCCACGACTCCCACCTCGAGGTCTCCACCCCATGGTGAGTCCTATGCCACCCCCACTAAGTCCCGCTAAGCTACCACCACCCCTTGTGGAGCCACCCCCACCGCAACCCGGTGTGCGGGGCTCCGCCTAGTGAGCGCCTCCGCCTCCTTGAGTGCCTTGGGCACTCAAGGGTGCTTCAGCCCCCGTATCTATCGCTGCTACTGCCCCCACCACAGGGGCAGCCCCTTCTGTGTCCCGACCCCCTGCCCTCAAGGCAAAGGGCCGCGACAGTGTTCATCCATCTTCCAGGGTCAATGAGCTTGTGTATCACTTACTATGCTATTCACACGATGGCACCGTCACGAGTCCGCTGAAGGCATGTGTGCTTGCATCCCAGGCTACTCCACTGGCTTTTCCAGGGAATGGGCTTTGCACATATGGTACAATATTGTTTTGAGGACTTCTGCCTCTGCAGTCCCTTCATATGCATGCCTCCTTCGCTTAATTGCTGGTGTTCTCTTCCTAACGAATTTTTCATGTACCCTTCAACTCACAGCACCTGAAACATGACAATCCAAGAAGTTTCAGCTTTACAACATGGTAGTATGTATGGTTTCCTCCTCTTCTTTCTTGGCTACAAGGATTTGCATTCGGACTTATTGTATTCACGCACCATCGAACGTGCTGAAATATGACAATCCAATAAGTTGCAGCTTCACAACAGGCTAGTATGTTTGGTGTACTCCTTTTGTTGGTTGCGACAAAAGGATGTATCATATTTCCCAACACTGCTTCAGTTTGTGTTTTACCATTGCTAGGTTCATTGTTTCATTTTATGCGATTGTGATGTTTCTCTGTATTGAATCTCGTTTGTACGCTTGTTTGGTATAATAGTTGGTGCACGCTACTTACAGCCTCTCTCCACCTTTTGCTTTGAACATGCCTTATGACTCACTTGTGCCAGAGGAGACACACATATCCATCCTTTAAATGCCTGTTGAATGCTTCCTCATAACGTTGCAGTCTATATACAAAGAACATTTGAAAATCAACACACACAAACCATGATATGCAGGACTACAGATATACACATTTCCCACATTTCCCCCATGATGTCTTCATTGCTCTTTGCCCAATGCTTGCTTCTGGTACTCTGTGAGGCTACATCCACTCTCAATATTGCAAGTCTTCTGTTCAACTGACATCACATTTTAGGGTTTTGTCCCTAAAATCCTTGAAACAACAGAACCATGACTGGCTTCCTCTTTCCTTCGCACTGCCATGACTGCACCTTCCATCATTCATACATTTATTCCATGAAGTATTCGTGGAAGTGGAATTGAAAACAGTGTCCCAGGGCCCAATAGAACTCTCCATACAAGGATATTTAGGACAAACGTCACCACTGTCTCCACTATATTTCTGAACCAGGAAATGACTGTGTGTTATGCGACATTGTCTAATACATGCGAGTCGCATGAATTCGCCGATGGTTAGTCCGTGGTCACTGTCTATGTTTTTGGATGATTCTCATTAGGGTTCTGAAAAGGTTATACTGTCGAGGCAAAGTGTCCACTGTGTATGGTTTTGGATGATTTTCATTAGGGTCCTCAAACGGTGATACTGTCGAGGCATAGTGTCCACCGTGCATGTTACGGATGATTTTCATTAGGGTTCTGAATATGTTATACTGTCGATAGAAAAAGGCTCGGCAGAGTGGGAGGCACGACAGTTCAGCCTGGGGTTCAAACCCTATGTAGGTGAAAATGAAGTTTCAATTTTCCCCCACGACCTCCAGCACTTTGCACAAAGTCGTACATATTGCGTTCCTCTCCTTGTTCACTCATCAGTATCTGTCCTGCTGTGTTTTTGTGTTTCCTTCCCGTTCTTACATGTTACCTCGCTCGATTTGTACTGTGTTCCCTCGCTCCACTGCGTAGCCCACATGTGATAGTGAACATTCTGCACCTTCACACGGCCTGGCTGCACTGTATCTCCGTATTGCGCACTTTCCCAACTTGGAATTGTTGTTGTATTCCGTTGTCTTCAGGGCCGAGTCTGCAGCCTTCAGAATGACATCTGGTAATCTGATAGGCATTCACCTTTTTGCCTCGGTTGGCCCACCATTGGCTAGGGTCAGAAAAGTATTCATCCCACAGCTTCTCCTCATCTCTAATACTTGTTTTTGGATACTTTCCTGTAGTCACATTGGCAGTACCATGTCAAAGTCACTCCAAACTACCAAAGGTTCACTCAATAAGCTAACTTGCAGAATTCAACATGGAAACGTAGGGCTAATTCTGATAAGAGGGGAAAACAGGGTGAAATGTGTTGAAGAAGGTGCCTTCTCCTCATCCATGTTATCTGTTTTTGGATACTTTCCTGCTGCCACATCGGCAATAACTTGTCAAAGTCACTCCTAACCACCACGGATCCACCTAACGAGCTCACTTACAGAGTTCAATATGCATCTCAGGGCCGAGTAAATGAGAGGGTAAAACAGGCAGAAATAGGTTGAAGAAAAAGGTGCACTCACCACATTGTCCTTGACCTTGTGTCATGACCCATGGAGGATTTGATCGAACATCAACCTCTTGTGCGTACAGCTTGTGTCTGTTGCGTTCAGAATGACATCTGGTAATCTGCAGGCATTCACCTTTTTGCCTTGTTTGTCCCACCATTGGCTGGGGTCAGAAAAGTATTCATCCCACAACTTCTCCTCATCTCTGTTACCTGTTTTTGGATACTTTCTTGTCGTCACATTGGCAGTACCATGTCAAAGTCACTCCAAACTACCAAAGGTTCACTCAATCAGCTAATTTGCAGAATTCAACATGGAAACGTAGGGCTAATTCTGATAAGAGGGGAAAACAGGGTGAAATGTGTTGAAGAAGGTGCCTTCTCCTCAGCTATGTTATCTGTTTTTGGATACTTTCCTGTTGTCCCATGGCAGTAACTTGTCAAAGTCACTCCTAACCACCACAGATCCACCCAACGAGCTAAAGTACAGAATTCAACATGCATCTCAGGGCCAAGTCTAATGAGAGGGGAAAACAGGCAGAAATAGGTCAAAGAAGAAGCTGCCCTCACCACATTGTTCTTGACCTTGTGTCATGACCCATGGAGGATTTGACCGACCATCAACCCAAAATGACCTCTTGTGTGTGAGCTGCTTGTGTCTATAGTCAGGTACTGTCGGATTTCTCTGTGAGAACCACCACGGTGCAGCTGGGCAGACGGAGATTGACACACGGCCTGCACCAACCTGCGCGCAGCAAAAGAAGACAAGGTGAGCGCGCAGCAGAAGAAGACGACGAAGTGAGCGCGTTGTAGAAGTTGACGAGGTCTGCGCAACGGATAGGGCTTAGTGAGGCGGGGAAAAAAAAAACGTCTCAAAAGGAATTTGAGAACGGGATGCCGCGGCGGGTGAACGAAGACCTTACCAGTACACTACATACTAACATCTGTAACATAACCCCAAATATATATATATATATATATATATATATATATAATATATATATATTTTAGGACTTCTCCAACCCCTTTATATATACATAGTCTGTATATGGGGGTATTTAATAAACCCCCTTCTATTCACGCACGTGATAGGTACATTAAACCTTGGTGCACCCCCCATGATTTCATATACATTGAAATGATAGTATTAAGCTATCACCACAAAAACAGGCCAAATAATATGGTGTTATGTAGCATCCCCTACGTTCCCCCCCCTTTTGGCATTCCCCTATGTTCCCCTATGTTCCCCCGTGATCACCCGTACCTCCTTCGTTACCCCCGATCACCTTCGCTCTATTCGCACTACTCTGTCTATGCTCCACACGGTATCGTCGCAGGCTCTACACGGTACAATCCTGCGACGGAGGCGATGGACCAGACAGGCAAAAACGGCGTAGGACACGACGATCAAAATGAAGAGCAAGCTCCTCCGAACAGTATGTACAATCTTTGCCCATTGAATTCAATATTCGTTGAAGTTCTTTTGGATTTCAATTCTTGAATCTGTCACAACACATTAAATGATTAGAATATGTGAATAGGAGGAGGCCATGCATCAAGAGGGAGAGGTCAAGGGTCCAGAGGAGGTGGGAGAGTAGGAAAGGGGAAGAGAAAAATTTCAGATGAAAATGCGCAGCAAAATTCTGAAACCTCTGAAGGCGAACAAAGAAAGGCCAAAATCAGACAGCCCAATTGGGAACATGCAGAGATCATATCATTGATCAATGCGAAAAGAGACGAGTATTTTGCAAGTTGGGACATGGTGGACCCCCGCGACCAGTTTGAAATTGCAGTAGTCAAGTGGCGCAAGATTGCTGACAGTGTTATGAAAGATGGAAATTCCCCACACCCCCGCAATGGGCCGGCGTGTAAACTTTAAAGACAAGTGGGGATCGATATATGGAGACTTCGAAAGAATTCATGACTATATGCAGGGGACCGGCCACAATGAGATATACTGGGACTTGAGTACGGCTGAGAAAGTGGGCTTCAATCTACCCAGACATTATAGTCGCAACATGTATGAAATAATAGATGCGTTTATGGGGATCAGACCCATTTTCCAGCCACCACATGCTCGTGATCTCATGCAAGAAGGGGACAATGTCTACGTCCCACTAGTATCCATGTACTAGACTCGGATACATCAGATCATGTGCAACAAGAAGTACTGCCTCCAAATCATGGTGAATAGACAGTCAATTACATGCCACTGTTAGAGGACTGTAGGGGACTTAGACACTTATACGGGATCTGTAGGGTACCCTTAATTTTTGCACAGACTGAGACAAACAGGAACCTTAGGGGTGACAGCAGCGCACTGTAGAGGGGGGTTACATAGCCCACACAGCCGACACAGCAGTCACAGCCCACACAACAGCCAAACAGCCCGTCACAGTCGTCACAGCCCACACAGCCCACACACAGCCCGTCACAGTCGTCACAGCCCACACAGCCCGTCACAGTCGTCACAGCCCACACAGCCCACACAGCCCGTCACAGTCGTCACAGCCCACACAGCCCACACAGCCAGTCACAGCCCGGCACAGCCACACAGCCAGTCACAGCCCGACACAGCCAAACACAGCCAGTCACCGCTTGACACAGCTGTCACGATAATAGGGAACGAAGAGTAGGACAGGGAACGACTGTGGGGAACAACACCAGTGAAGGGAACATGTTAGTTCACATACGACGGTTAGAGAGGGAAACGGTTAGAACCGCGGATAGGAGGATAAAGGGAAGAACGGGGAATGATGAGGGGATCATTATTCATTATTCGGGGAGGACTTCGGAGTCAGGCGGGAGCGGAAGTCGGTGAGCACGATGAAGGAGGAAAGAGGATTAGTAGATGCTTGTTATATGCAAAGCTGTAGGGATATTGTAGAGGAGATAGAGACACAATGGCTTCGGCCTGATACCTGATAAATCATAATCTGATACTTATACGATACAATCACACTGTGTAGAGAGATCTGAGTGAAGCTGTGGATTGAATGGAGGAGTGAAGGAAACCGATAAATTGATGAAGCAAACTGATACTTAATTATCAATGGTAAGGTAGCTAAGATGAATGCGGAAAAGGAAACAAATAGGAAACACCCCCATGATACACTAGCTGTAGGTCATGACTGATTGTTCTGCGCGGGCTGAGTACTTAGAGATTTCCAACTCTTCTATCTTGGAGTTTCCGCCTCGGATAGCGAAGGGATGGGTGAGTAAAAGCCGCGCGACATTTGGCGACCATACTGGGGACCTGGGACATGAACAACCAGATGTGACAGGCATCTGGTGGGATCATGGTGGTTGGACCATTAAAGAGTTTGAAGTGAATCAAATTCCCTGTGGAACGAAGGAAGAAAGATTGTCCAAACAATTCTTTTTCAAAGGTTCTTGGAATTGCCAGACGGATGTAAAGAAAATATTCTTAAACGAGTGCATGATGCTGATCCAGAATGGGGTCTGGAGAAAGGAGTGATAAAGATTTATCAGGTAGCCTGTAGAGGAAGAGCACGTTGGTTACCAACATTAGTTTATGTGATAGCGTTGCTATCCATTAAACGAGTAGAGTTTGAAGGCTGGGAAGAAAGAAAGGTGAATGTTTATACTCATATGCATGAAGAGCTTGTACTGGTAAAGAATTGGATTCCAAAGGATATTTTGTGGATCAAACTCACACCAAGAACAGCTTTTCAGACTTGTTTGCCATATGGTTATATGGTAACGGAGACTTCAAGTATAGCCAAGGGTGCATTGAAGCTTGAAAGAAATCCAGGCATATACGAGAGATATTACAGAAGAGAGTTTTGGTTATTGCCACATTAAAAGAAATGAAAGACATGGGACATGAGTGATGAAAGAGAAGCTAGACGACAAAGATATTCATCAAAAAGAGAAAGCTATCTGAAAGCTAATTATCCATATCTTTGGGAGAGAGGAATAGACATAGGGGAATCATCTGGACCTCTCACACCATCAAGATCAAAAAGTGCATCACCTATACCGGAAGAACTAGAGTTGGATGCCACTCCTTCTGTTTCTTTGCAAGAAAGATTAAGGGAATTGGTACAGGAAGAAGATCAATCACGAGGTGAAAGATCTGAGGTACATCCTTGGATAAAAGACTTGACAGAAATCTTTGATAAGAGTTGGCATGGAACACCAAAAGCAGGAACTCCAGTTTCTGAAGCAGAAGATGAAGAAGGAGAAGAGATGTGGCAGAGCCAACGGAGAGTTCAGACTCTCCAACACCATTACAGTTGAGTTACATGAGTGAAGAAGAAACCCAAGGGCAGAACTTGGAGGATGAAAACAGAGAGAAGAAATTGGAAGAGGAAGAATATGAAGAAGTAGACCCAACAGCTGAGGTTGAGACTACAACCAGGACATCCCAACCCGTTGGACCTGGATCAAGTGGAGCACTTAGATCACAGGCCAACGAAGGTGTCGGCTCAGGGGGATCAGGCGGGCTGCCTGGATCTGGCTCTGGGGGGACAGGGAGTGTGGGAAGTAGTGCAACTGAAGCTGGGAATACTGTGAATATCGTGGGGCCAGAAGCAGGGAGTGCTCAAGGGCCACCACTTGGTGGAAGATCCACCACAAAAACAACAGGTCCAGAAGGACCAGCACCAGCAAGGGTGCCAGCACCTGTCAGTGGGCAGAAGGTAGGGCCACAGATGGCGTTACAACCAACACGGGCAAAACCACCCTTTCCAATATATTCAGGAAAAGGGGATCCCGATGTACACATTAGCCAATTTGAGCACATGTGTATAGTGAACAATGAGAATGGCGATGATGCCAAGATGAGACTGTTTCCTTGTTCACTTATCAAGAAAGCAAGTGAATGGTATGCAAGATTCCCTGATAATCATTTCCTAACCTGGAATGGCTTGAATACAGCATTTCGAAATAGGTTCAGGACAAGTAAAACTGAGGATGAAGTGTATGGAAGTTTACAACAGCTGAAGCAGAAGAAGCATGAAACTGTTGAAGAGTATATGGAGAAGATGGAATTGATGATGAAAAAGCTGGCTGCAGTACCAGCACCCGGTTTACAGAAGACTTGGTTTGTGAGTGGACTAAGACCAGAGTTGCAGAAGAAAGTGGATATGTTACCCCATAATACAGTGGAGGAGGCATTTGAAACTGCAAACAGAATTGAGCAATTGGGAATGCTCAGGAGAGAGAAAAAGAAGATGAGGACTCTGAAGATGAGTCAGATGAAGAAGAAGAGCAAGAACTAAAAAGAAAGAGTAAGAGAAAGAAAAGTTGAAGAGGGATAACTATGAGAAAAGATTGGAAGAAATCTTGAAGAAGTATGCCACAGAGGCTGCAACACATTGGAGGAAGGGTGTATGGTGTGCAAAGTGCCAGAATGAAGGCCATACCACTACAGAATGCCACATGAAGGAGAAACACTGTACTATCTGTAAAATGGATAACCATTCTACTGAGAATTGTTACTACAACAGAAGGACAGCTGCAAGAGAACCTAGGCAAGTGAGGGTGCATCAGGTGCAGCCCCAGCCAAGAAGAAGCAATGATCAGGACCACTATGGTAGGTCTGGTGGTTATAACAATGGCATGGAAGGGAGAGGTAATTCAAGAGGGAATTACCAAGGAAATTCCAGAGGCAACTATCAGGGTAATCCAAGGGGGAATTACCAGCCCGGGAATCAGGATTATAGAAATAATCCAAGACCAGACCAAGGGCGAGGACCCAATGGTGAAGAGCTATGTTACTATTGTAATCAGCCAGGACATCGCAAGGCAGCCTGTTCATTCTGGATAAGACACCAGAATGAGATGAGAGCTCCTGTGAATGAGGGCCCAGTGGTGGCAGCTCACATGGTTAGGCCATGTGTTGTACCAGAAGTAAGTACAATGATAGTAACAAGAAGTAAAGCCAAACTAATACCTCCAGTAGAAGAGGAAGAAGATGAGACTGGAAGTGGCAATGATATGCCTGAAGATGAAGAGACTTGGAAAGATGAGAAGGAACTGCACAAGGAAGTGGCAGATACTATAAGGGAAATGCAAAAGAGTACGGATATTCCTGTGGCAGATTCCTCTGATTCGGATGGAGAAAAAGAGGGGAGTGAGGAAGAAAGGAAAAAAGAAGATGCAGACATGCAAAGTAATGAAGAGACTTTGGCTGAAGTAATATGTCAGACCAAAGCAGAAATTACCATTGGACAGCTATTAGCTGTGGCACCTTATTGTAGGCACAGGCTGTATCAGGCAATCAATCGAATTGCCCAAGAGACAGGAAACACAGACCTGAACAGCAAGGTGACCAGTTATAATGTGAAGCCGGAAGGGCGAGAACCAGTCATGGACTTTGATGATTCTATGCCAGTAATCCAATTGAGAATTGGAAGCACAGAACTAACTGATGTACTGATAGATGGTGGTTCTGGAGTAAATATCATGACAGACCAATTAAGGAAGAAGCTTGGTCTAAGTAACATGAAACCAGCCCCATTTACAGTAACAATGGCAGATCAAAGAAGTGTACAGCCATTGGGATTAATAAGAGGAGTTAAGATACAGATACAGAAAATGATCTTTATGATCACAGTAACTGTATTAAAAATGGATGAAGTCATGGAGGCTTACTCCTTATTATTGGGACGTCCGTGGCTGAAACAGGCCAGGGTATTCCATGACTGGAATTCTCAGTTACTAACTGTGCATAATGGGATGCACGAGATACAAATTACCACAAAGAAATCTAGTAGATTACCTGCTACAAGAAGACCTCGAGGAGTCAGAGAGTATGACTGGAGGGGAGGACTGGATGAGGAGCAGGAAGCTACCCTATTTGCTGCACACCCAGAATGGGAGCAGGTTGCAGAGATGCGGCTGGAAAGCCTAAGTTGTTTGAGAGGTATCTGCTGTGGTGTAGTGACAGCAACACCAACTGAAGAAGAAACCAGCATTTACCCATCACATTTCTATGAAGAAAGAGAAGGAGAGAATAGAAATCCTAGAAGAACCAGCCACTGTGAGCTTACAGGATGAAGTGGTGACTGGTTGGACAATCACAGCTGATGAGCAGGTGAGAGAAGTAAATGTGGGAACTCAGGAGGAACCGAGGATGGTGAAAGTAGGAGCTGATTTGGAGCCGAATTCTTCGAAGAAGAAAAGCTTGTTCATCAAAATACAGAGATGTATTTGCTTGGAGCTATGAGGATCTAAAAGGGATACCACCTGAAGTCTGTCAGCATAAAATTGAACTGGAACCAGGGTCAGTACCAATCAAGCAGGCGAGGTATAGAATGAATCCCAACTACGCACAGAAGGTTGGAGAAGAGATAAAGAAGTTGGCTGAGGCTAAGTTTATATACCCAATAGAGTATACAACTTGGTTGTCACCCATTGTTATAGTTCCAAGAAGAATGGCAAACTAAGAGTATGTGTGAACTATAAGAAGCTGAATGCTTGTACGAAGAAAGATCCTTTCCCTTTGCCATTCACAGAAGCAGTATTAGACACTGTGGCAGGCCATGAGATGTACTCATTCATGGATGGCTTCAGTGGTTATAATCAAGTGCAAGTGGCAGAAGAAGACCAAGGGAAAACAGCTTTCATCACAGACTGGGGGGCTTATGCATACAAAGTCATGCCCTTTGGACTTTGTAATGCACCAGCGACCTTTCAGAGAGTGATAAGTGAATCTTTTCAAGAGTATCTGGATGATTTCATGCAGGTGTTTTTGGATGATTTCAGTGTGTACAGCTCTAAGAATGAGCACTTGCATAAATTGGAGTTATGCCTGGCCAGATGCAGGATGAGAGGTCTGGGCTTGAATCCAGAGAAGTGTACTTTCTGTGTGAACTCAGGGGTGCTTCTGGGACACATTGTGTGTAAGAAGGGACTTCTTGTGGATCCCAGGAAGACAGAGTCCATTAAAGTCCTCTCCACCACCAGTGAATGTTAAGTTTAAGGAGATTCCTTGGGCAAACCAGTTATTACAGAAGATTTGTCAAAAGGTATGCACAAATAGCAGCACCATTGAGCAAGCTTCTGAAGAAAGATGCAGTGTTTGCATGGACAGCTGAATGTCAACAGGCGTTTGAGGAACTTACACTGTCAGTAACAACTACACCTGTGCTGATTAACCCTCTCACTGGCATGTAGTTTTCATGTTCACTGCGATGCATCAGGAGAAGCGTTGGGAGCGGTGTTAGCCCAGAATGTTACAGGGAATATAGATTCACCTGTGTACTATGCTAGCCGGTTGATGAACAGTGCTGAGAGGAACTATAGCACAACGGAAAGAGAAGCATTGGCAATGATCTATGCAGTGAAGAAATTCAGGCATTACCTATTGGGAAGAAAGTTTATGTTTTATGTGGATCACCAGGCTCTGATATATCTGGTGAACAAACCTTTGATAAGTGGAAGGATAGCGAGGTGGTTAATAATCTTGCATGAGTTTGAGTTCGAGGTTATTTACAAGCCTGGCCGTTTGCATCTTGTGGCAGATCATTTGTCACGACTAACAACAGGAGAGGCCGCCACAGGAGTGGACGATCAGTTACCTGATGCGAGTTTATTTGTAATGGAGGTGCAAGGAAGTGCAGATGAATGGTTAGATTGGCAGTGGCCAATCAGATACTACCTTGCTCATGGTCAGTGCCCACCTAGTTATGGTAAGGAGCAGAGGAAGAGAATCGCTATCAAAGCTTTACCTTATACTATGGTAGGAAGCAGAATGTATAAGTTAGGACCTGATGGAGTACTAAAACGATGCTTGTACCACCATGAAGTAAATAAAGTCTTGGAGGAAGTTCATAAAGGAGTGGCTGGAGGTCATTTTGGAGAAGAGACTACCAGTAGAAAGATACTACTCGCAGGATACTGGTGGCCTACTTTGTTCAAAGATGTACATGAGTATTGTCAGAAGTGTGATGAATGTCAGAGGCTAGGACCTTTGCAGAGATCTGGAAGAATGGCCTTGCATCCTACAATGCCTACGGAACCATTTCAGAAATGGGGACTAGACTTTGTTGGACCAATTAATCCACCATCCAAGAATACACAAAACAGGTACATAATTACAGCCACTGATTATACTACAAAGTGGGTGGAAGCTAAAGCTTTGAGGGACAACACAGCCAAGTCCACAGCAAGGTTCCTGTACGAGAACATACTTACACGATTTGGATGTCCCTTAGAATTTATCAGTGATCAAGGAAGTCACTTCATGAATGAGACCATTGAGTTATTGACTAAAGAGTTTATGATTGTGCATAGAAAGAGTACAACATATTACCCACAGGGTAATGGACAGGCAGAGGCTACCAACAAAATACTATGTACTATCTTGGCTAAGATAGTCAATGCAAACAGAACGGATTGGGATACAAAGCTGCTGACAGCTTTTGGTCATACAGGACTTCATATAAAGTCACCACAAAGTATACACCATTCCAATTAGTTTATGGTATGGAAGCCTTACTTCCAGTGGAATTCCTGTTACCTACCATGAGAACGGAGTGGGGAAAAAGAATGGAATTGCAAGACTCCATCAAGGTCAGGAAACATGAATTATACCATGTGGAAGAAGTACGTGCTGATGCAGCTGATAATATGACCAGAATTCAGATGAAGAGAAAGGAACAGTTTGATGAAGGCAAGTTAAAGACTTTTAAGACGGGGGATTTGGTTCTATGGTTGCAGAAGAAAGGAAAGATTCAAGCTTCTAAGCTTAAATCACCATGGAAAGGACCTTATGTCATACAAAAGATGTATGATAACAACACAGCCATGTTACAAACCATTAACAAAGAAATGCTGGGAAGAGTCAATGCAAATAAGTTGAAGGGGTACAGTGGTATCCATGACAAACCCCTGCAGCATGATTTGCATGTTGAACCGCAAGAGCAGTCACGGGCTGCACCAGTGTTACGAACGGAGTATGGAACACTTGTCGCTAGGCCCAGTATATATGACCGGGGTGGGCAAAACAAACGTGACACAGCCTATCACAGCCCGCACGGCGTACACAGCCTATCACAGCCCATCACGGCGTGACACAGCCTATCACAGCCCATCACGGCGTGACACAGCCTATCACAGCCCATCCGCTGACACAGCCTATCACACTCACACAGCCCATCACGGCGTGACACAGCCTTCACACCCAGCCGGCGTGACACAGCCTATCACAGCCCGTCACGACGTGACACAGCCTATCACAGCTCAACACAGCCTACTAAAGTTACACGATCCATAGAATCAGTGACAAGTGGACACATAAAAACTTCAGGAAAATGGCTGAAGGAAGAAGAAACGGAAATTAATTTAAAAATAGACACGTGGAGGTCAGGGTGCGACACACAGCAGAGAATGAAGTGCAAGGACAGGTGTCAAAAAGAAAGAGGACAAGAACGGCCGTCAAAAGGGATGAAAGGCGGGCCCATTAATGAATACGGAAAAAGGGAAACAGAACGAACGGCAAGTACAGAAAAACTGAATTCATGTCGCATGTGTGATCCTAGTGGACTATCCAACAGGGAAAGTCCACTAAAGAAGATAAAAGTTAAAATCCAGTCACAGCGGATACAGCCAATAGAAAACCAGAGAAATGATCAAGAAAATGGAGGGAAATTAAGCGCAAGAGGCGGCGTCGTTCTGAGTAACGGGCGTCTCGACAGGACAGGCCATAAATGCTATAACTTGGAAACTATGGAGGAACTAACAGACTATACGCTCGCGCAATATTACTTACGCAATGGCAGAGACACGAAACGAAAGAGCAGAGCTTTTCTCTTGAACAATGCTTGCAAGCCCCGCAGGCTTACAAGAGATTACCCATAGCTTTCTGCGGCAACCATACGTTTCTGCTTTGTGCACTACAGGCATTCCTGCAGTTGTTACAGCCAAAGCAGTTCTGTGAGTCTAAGATGAAGAGAGTGAGAGGAATGGAGGAAATCAGGGTGAAGAGCACCACAATTCTGCAGAAACAAACGATGGCTACCCCACAGGCGATAAAGATACTGAAGGAGCTGAGATTGGAAGGATTGCAAAGCATGGATTGGACACTACACCATAGACAGTACATGTTACAATTTTTGCAGAACTTTGAGCCAAAGACAGGAACAACAACGGTGAAGGGAGTTGAATTAATGATTACTCCCCTATACCTCCAGCAATTGTTTCGATTGCCAGCAGGTCATGTGTATGTGGAGGAACACAGGGAAAGACTGCAAATAGGGATTTATTCCAAGAAGGGAGTTTCTTTAAAACTCAGGGTTATGCTTGTACCAAAGCTGTGTACCCAGGGTTAAAAGACATAGGCCAAGTATTGAACGTTCTGATTGCCCTGAAACAGAACCAACAATATTTGAGCAGATCCTTCACAGAGGAAATCCTCAAAGGCTTGAAGGGACAAGAGGTACAATGGGCGGACATAATGTACAACGCACTGGTAGAGGAGATGAAAAGATTACAAGGTACTACCGCAAAATCTCCTATCATAGTGTCTGGCCCAATCATTGCTCAAATAATCCTTAGTTCTGGCATACTTAATGCACAAGAAAGGAAGGAAATGGGAGTGTTTGAGCCAGAAACAACTGCAATGGAAGAGCAAGGCTCTTCACACAGTGAGGGTGGACTAGCAGCACAACCCGAGACTAAGAGGCAGAGAAGGGGAAAGACTGTAGTGGCGGATCCACTGGCTTCACGGATTCCGCATGATAATGTTTCCCAAGCTCATGACCAGGAAGGGGCACAGCAGCACAAAAGAATGTTATTACTGGAAGCAGGACCTTCAGAGAGGGAGGAAGAAGTTACTTCTGCATCACAACCAACACAGCCACTTGAACGACTTGTCACAAGGTCACAAGTTATCCATGCAGCTCAACCCGAAATAATTGATTTGGAAAGTGAAGGGATAGATATTCCAACTACAGAACAGATAGTGGCAGAAATAGAGAAAGGGGACCTTCTCTATGAATATTCTGGTCTGGTCAAGAGACAGAAATCCCAGAGGTGCAACAGTTGCCCAAGGGAAATCCTGAGGTACATATAATGCACACACCTGTGTCGAGGTACCACAGGCGGAAGGCCATGACACTGTAGCACCGGTCATAAATGAAGTAGTTCAGGAAGAAAATCCGGTGGGACAATGGTCTGAATGGTTAGTGAGACATCATACTGTTGAAGATCGGGAGGAACAGCAGCAACCTCACCATGATGACCCTCAACAGGCAATGCTGATGAGTTCCATAGGCAGGACACTTAATTTGTTGGGACTTATGTCAAAACCCATGTTCCAATTACCCAATTGACAGCCTTGAAAGAAGAACTCAGGAAGGAGTTTGAGGCTCGACTTGCCACTGAGTGTGCAAACAAGGTCGATGAAGAGGTCACTCTCAAGATGAAGCAGGACTTGGCCAATACAGAAATGGCTTTGCAATTGGCCAAGCAACAATTGATTGAGGCAGGCCTCGCGCAAGACCAGTTGCACGAAGCACATAAGCAACAGCTATACCAAATGCAGGTGCAGCATGAAAGCAAGTTGCAAGAACTGAATGCACTACATACGGAGTTGCAGACAGTGCATAACAGGATGGCGATACAATGCGCTACATTTACAACTATGCTTGACCAATCAACAAAAGAAATAAACAGTCAAGCGGAAAAATGTACGAAGGCAGAAGAAGAGAATGTGGAGCACATGAAGCTCATTGTCGATATGAAGAATACAATCTGTCGCAATGAAGATACTTTCAAGCAATACAGGCAGATGGAAGCTGAGAAGAGAAATACATCGTGGAGTTGCAACAAACCATCGTGGCCAATAGAAATGAAATCGCGGTCAGTAACAAGGCTTCGAAAGAAGCCAATAATCTACTTGCTGCCTATGCGCAATTGGTTGAGCCACAGGCGAAGCGCATGAAGGCTTTACAACAGCAGTTGGAATTGTATAAGCTAAGAGAGGAGCAAACTCTCAGGGGAACCACAAGCAGCTTGGTGGATAACAGCCTTATGCAGGTCTGGTTAGCACAAGGGCCAGTAGAGGGCAAAGCCCCACGGAAGCTCACCCAAAGCGAGATGAATGAGCTCAGACTGCAGGTGCAGAACATTGCCACAACTACTATAGACAATGTCTATAGTAGGATAGCAGAGTTACAAGAGGATGTAGACGGACTCCAGACTCAAGTGGAAGACCTCACTTCAAACATCGACCAAAGAGTCTATATCCCTCAGGAACAGCTAATGGCTTCTTATTTGCAAGCCAGAACTCTGGCTTTTCAGTCTTCACAGGAGGTGCAGGAGATGCCAATGGTACAGGAACCAGTACCACCACCACCACAACAGGTCAGTGTACCAGTAGCTGAACCTGTGGTTACTACAACCACACCACAGCCACCACAGCCGGAGGTATGGGGCAATGCAGCTTTTAACCCACCTAAAACTCCAGCTGCCAGGGAGTACAGTAGGGCTATGATTATGCCCTTCAACCAAATTCCCATCATGTTGGATTTGGCTTGGAAAGAATTTAGTCCTCCGCAGTCATTCGCACATTACTACCAAATCATGCGTATTTGGCTGCCAGTGGCAACCAGGACTAAAGTTCTTCCAAACAATCGACATATTGAAGATCATCACTTTGCACAATACTGGCACGAGGCAGGTACCATGTTGAGGGAATTGGTTGCTTTCCAGGTTGTACATGGACTCATTTATACCAAGACCAAGGAGATAGCAAGTATTGTCATGGGGTGCGGGCTATACTACGCTGCTTGTTTTCTGATACGTTACCACATTGAGCAACAAAAGATGCAAGCACGCTTTCAAAGTTACTCCAGTGGAGATCATTGGGTATTACCTTCGGTGCCACCTCATATGTACCTATATGACCCAAAAGTTATGATACAGAAGGATTCTCAAATTCGTTCATGGTTTCAAGCAGCCTGCAACAATTTGTCAACACAGAAATTCGGACTTGATGACATTTTCTATAAGGGACATATCGCATGGAAATACTTGCACGCTGCACCAGTAATTGGTACCCCACTCATCTGGACAGACAAGGAGCTCAGTGTCTACACCAATTTTGCTGTTCAACGGTTACACCAGGTTGTAAAATGCAAACTTCCAGACATGGTAGGACAGCATTGTATGCCCCAGATGATTCCACAAAAAGTTCGAAAATTAAAACACCTGAGAGGCGATGAGGATTCTGATACAACTGTTTCTTCACAGAATTCTTTTGACATGGGAGAAGACTATGCAATTCAGATGGAAGAGAAGAAACAAAGGGGATCTCCTATGCCGGAAAGATTACCTCGATATCAGCCTCCAGAAGGCCTCACTTATCCAGGTAGTGATCAACCATCTCCATCAACCAGAGACAGACCTCGGGCTCGTACACACAGCCCACCACGAAACTCTCAACGTCAACAAGGTGCTCACTCACAAAGGTTTGCTACTCGGAAACAGTAAACCGTGAGGACACGGCTTTTTGAGGGGGGAAGGGGTAATGTTAGAGGACTGTAGGGGACTTAGACACTTATACGGGATCTGTAGGGTACCCTTAATTTTTGCACAGACTGAGACAAACAGGAACCTTAGGGGTGACAGCAGCGCACTGTAGAGGGGGTTACATAGCCACACAGCCGACACAGCAGTCACAGCCCACACAGCCAACACAGCCCGTCACAGTCGTCACAGCCCACACAGCCCACACAGCCGTCACATCACAGCCACACAGCCGTCACAGTCGTCACACACAGCCCACACAGCCCGTCACAGTCGTCACAGCCCACACAGCCCACACAGCCAGTCACAGCCCGGCACAGCCACACAGCCAGTCACAGCCGACACAGCCAAACACAGCCAGTCACCGCTTGACACAGCTGTCACGATAATAGGGAACGAAGAGTAGGACAGGGAACGACTGTGGGAACAACACCAGTGAAGGGAACATGTTAGTTCACATACGACGGTTAGAGAGGGAAACGGTTAGAACCGCGGATAGGAGGATAAAGGGAAGAACGGGGAATGATGAGGGGATCATTATTATCGGGGAGGACTTCGGAGTCAGGCGGGAGCGGAAGTCGGTGAGCACGATGAAGGAGGAAAGAGGATTAGTAGATGCTTGTTATATGCAAAGCTGTAGGGATATTGTAGAGGAGAATAGAGACACAATGGCTTCGGCCTGATACCTGATAAATCATAATCTGATACTTATACGATACAATCACACTGTGTAGAGAGATCTGAGTGAAGCTGTGGATTGAATGGAGGAGTGAAGGAAACCGATAAATTGATGAAGCAAACTGATACTTAATTATCAATGGTAAGGTAGCTAAGATGAATGCGGAAAAGGGAAACAAATAGGAAACACCCCCATGATACACTAGCTGTAGGTCATGACTGATTGTTCTGCGCGGGCTGAGTACTTGGAGATTTCCAACTCTTCTATCTTGGAGTTTCCGCCTCGGATAGCGAAGGGATGGGTGAGTAAAAGCCGCGCGACAGCCACGAGCAACACTGATACGGAAGGGTCCACCAATTCAACCTCGAGTTAGGAAAAATGAGTCCAAGAACACTCCTCTTGCCTCTGCTCATGTCACTCCCCCTGTCTATGGTGGTACTCAAGAATGCCCAATTGAGCTCAGTACTGGGTTTCAAGTTGCAATGGCAGATGCCATGAGGTAGTCAGTGTTCACTGGCAACTCAGACTGTTCAATTCAATTCATGTCGAAGGCACCCAATCAGCAACCAGTGGGCAGCACTGGGGTGAAAAAAAAATCCTCCTCAGCTCACACTAGCATGGTGGAAGCTACAGAGAAGGGTAACAAAATGCTTGCTGAATCTCTGGACAAAATCCAAGAGTCTCAAGAAGTTTCTCCTCATCTTTGTTACCTGTTTTTGGATACTTTCCCATTGGTAGTATCATGTCAAAGTCACTCCAAAGTACCAAAGGTTCACTCAACTAGCTAACATGCAGAATTCAACATGGAAATTTAGGGCAGATTCTGATAAGAGGGGAAAACAGGGTGAAATATGTAAAGAAGGTGCCTTCTCCTCATCCATGTTATCTGTTTTTGGTTACTTTCCTGCTGCCACATCGGCAGTAACTTGTCAAAGTCACTCCTAACCACCACAGATCCACCCAACGAACTAACTTACAGAATTCAATGATGCTAATTTTCGCAAGGTATGATGTTGCCAGGACTGGTCTCACAGTCTTCAATGCACCTTGACTTGTTTAAAATTTCATGGATTCGTCTGGAGTGCATTTCAATTGGTCCATTTTGCACTTTGGTTATGCTGCGAAGTGGCTACCCCTATGCAAGAGGGTGAGTTCCAAATTGCTGTAAAAAACTGAAGAAGGGGATGTGAGGTTAGGGTTCTTGTGTTTGAATGTTCCATTATGATAATTAAGATTTTCATCTCATCATAGCAGCGTATCATGTTCCTTGAACACCACATGCACCATGTGATTCCAAGGTACAAACTTTCAAAAGGCTGACATCCGACATATGTCTTCCTTGTGCAGGTCATTTCAAGTGCAATTGTGGATAAATACATTGGTGAGGGTGCAAGGCTAATACAGGAGATGTTTGGATATGCCCGTGATCATCAAGTGTGCTCTCTCTCTCTCTCTCTCTCTCTCTCTCTCTCTCTCTCTCTCTCTCTCTCTCTCTTTCCGAATTAATTCCGGAAAACCCGGATTAATTCTATATATGAAGGTAAGTCTTACTACCAACGTCAGCCCCTGACAGAGGTAGGTTCTGTCCCTTTTGTTCCCGCTCAAACTGGGCGCGGGGTCAATGGCCACAAGGCTACGGCAAACAACGTCTTATGAGTACAATCTCTCTCTCTTTCCACTAATTGTTTGTGGTAGAGCTGTTAATTGGTGGACCAATGAGATTAAAGATAGCTAAGAGGTGAGTCATCGATAAAGAGTATTGCAATTTGAAAACCAACAAAGAATTTAGGGCTAGGTACTACCAGGTCCGCAAAGATATCAATCAGCTTGTAAGGTCTCAGAAGAAATCATACTGGGACAAGTTATACAGTGAAATAAACTCAAACCACACCGGTGGTAATGACAAGGATTCTGGTTGGCCCTTCAATGTTTGTACTAGCTGAAATACTGTCAGCAAGTACAAGCGCTGAAGACTACTAAGGGTGCAGCGGTGACTTAAACGTTGACAGTATCCTTGGCAGAGCTTCTTAGGTCTAACAGTAAGGGGTCCTCTGAAGAATGGAAGGACACAGTTGGAAAAACTGTTCCTATGATTCAAAACAGCCCTGATGAACTGGACTATATTTCAAAGGCTTACAACACTCCCATTAATTCTTCTGAGATTGTCGAAGCAATTGAGCATTTAAACGGATAACTTTGACCTTTGGGGGCTAGAGGCTAACGTCAGTAAATGTGCAGTGGTGGCATTCAACGACAGAGGAGAGGGAGGAAGTGATCTCAAGTGGCAGTGGGGTAGCCAAGACATTCCGGTCCTCCCTTCCTACACATACCAACGTCAGCCCCTGACAGAGGTAGGTTCTATCCCTTTGTGTTCCGCTCAAACTAGGCGCGGGGTCAATGGCCACAAGGCTACAGCAAACAACGTCTTATGAGTACATTCACTCTTTTTCCACTACGGAGGGATCAACTCTGAGGTAAAAAAAAACCATGTTTTGTCGCGTTATTAGACCTGCCTTGGAGTACGCATCTTGCAATAATGGGTTTGATAACTCCAACCAGGCTAAGTCTCTAGAATCCATTCAAGTGGGGGTGCTTAAGGAGTGCATGTCAGTAGGCCCCTAAACAGCCAATGCGGCTGTTCGGGGTGAGTTTGGTTTTCCTTCCTTGAGCTCCTGACGAGATGAATTCAAGGTCAGATGGTGGGGTCAGCTGCAACATGTCCAACATCAGATATCCGGAGTTAATCGACTCTCTATCTTGGAAGCAAGATTACCCTGTCAAACAGGCTAAGTCCTGGCAGAAGAGAGTAAAAGAGATTCTCAAGGATTGGAAACTTAGCCCGCAAGTCTTAACCTTGCTGGATAAATCTGACTTAGGGGCTGTAGTGTCCAAACCCGTGTCTGTTGCCAGGAAAATGTCTGATGAAAATTAAGTTAGGCAGAATACTTCCCTGAACTTGTTTCCAGTCTGTGACATGGGGGAGGACATCATGGATGACCTCAAGGGTCTACCCGCTCTCGGCACTAGACAAAAATTTAAACGTAGGGCAGAAAGCCTACCTTTGAACAACAAACAGAAGCAGAGAGGAAAGGGAGAGTGCAATTGCCCGTTGTGTGGGCAACCTGAAGACAATATTCATTTCTGATTCCTTCTCCGGGGTTCTCTCACCAGAGAGACGCTCTCTTCACATCTATCAAGGGAATTGTGCCTGTACCTCTGTCTACCAACTTTGAAAGTGTCGAGGCTGAGCCAAAAGCCCAGGCCCTTTTGGGGCCGAGTTATTGGGCAAACCATACACAACATGCTTGTGTAAAGGGATTTCTAGAGGATATCTGGAAAACCTGGATCAATTGTTTACTCCAAGGTAAGTCTTACTACCAGCGTCAGCCCCTGACGAAGGTAGGTTCTGTCCCTTTGTGTTCCGCTAGACCCGGGCACGGGGTTGCGGCATTGCAAGTGCAAGTTACAGTATCTTGACCGGGGAGCCACATTGTAGGCTGGCCCGATCGAACTGTGTTTATTGTTTTTTGTGCTTTCCGCGATGTCTGCATCATGGCAACCTGTGTTTGAGGGGACAGGTTCCATGGGATGCGATGATGGGCTTGTGGGCGACATCAGAGGCTTGGTGGGGTCTCGCATCTCCTTGCTGGATGCTTTGGTGGATTGGACCAAACCATCGAAAGGGGATGTAATTCTTAGGGCTCACGAATCCGTGTGGATTCTATGATGAGACCGAGAACGAAGGTGCAATGCTCCCCAATACTGTAGTGTTGTGCTCTCGCTTCATGTGTGCCCCGAATGAGGAGTGGGGGCCGCATGCGGTTGGGCTTGACCCCGCAAAGGAGAATGAGTGTTTCCATGTCTGGACTGTTTTCCAGTGGCTATCTGGGGGTTGGGAGTGCATCAAACTAATTGACGCATTGCCTCCCTATCCAAAGGTTGCTACAACGACGTTGTACCCCCGAGAGAGCATGGACTGGTCCAGGGGATGTTTGCATCACAATAGATGGCCCAGTATTGCATGTGCAGTTTGCTTCAGCCGTGCACGTCCCCAACAACAGCTCCTCTGTATTTCTTCATGTCTTTCCTCAATGGGGCCGAAACCACTTCCACCATTGTTTGCATTTCTTCCGGTGGGATCCAAGAGTTGCAGTATGGAAGGAGAGAATGATACGAGTTGGTGTGGACGTTCCTCCATATGAATGGAATTTCAAGGAGGTGGATTGGCTTGATCCCTGCTGAATATTGTGTGCATGGTGTGCTGATCCATGGGGTCCATTTCACTTCTACGTGGTACAAGTACGAAACATAGGTGTCCTCTGTCTTACAGTCTTTATAGGGACAACTTTGTATGAAGAGGTCGCACCCATTTCGTCCACATATAGTATTGCCCCACGAATCGTTTCAGCTTTGCACCCCATAAAATGTGATTTGGGGGGGCATGACATCTTTTGGGAGAGGATAGTTCTTCTTTTTGTGGCTTTCTGACTCTGATGTGTATGCTGCAATGTGAGAAACGGCAGTAAACATGAACGTCACTCTCAGAAAACTGTCATGTCTTGGATACCTGCTATGTTAGGCTGCAATTTCCCACCGGACCATGGACCCAATACTGGCATCTTCCATGTCCCTAACCAGTCTGGAGTACTTCATATACAGCAAAGACATCTGCCTATGCGTATGAAGAGATTGGGTGCTTGCGAAGCACACCATTCACTCGGCTCTTCTATAGTGTAGCAAACGGGGCGTATGTTCTGCCTGACAATGAACACTCTCTGTGCTCAGCATTTGATTTGTATCCAATGAACTGTATTCCATAATGCGAAGTGCACAATTTTGGCAATGGAAGAGGCTGCAATTTATTTAAAATATTTCTTGCGGTTTGGATATTCACGGGAGAACATTGAATTTGTTTTACAGAAATCTGTCTTGGCCACATCATCAATGTCAGTGTCAGATCTTCCACCACTTTTCATTCTATTTGCCAGTGTTCTCAAAGATGCAAGAGCACACCATACAAGGAGCTTTGCTCCACTGCTTGTAGTTATTGGTTTCCCATTCTGCCCCCACTTTCCTCAATTATCAAGTTTGTTGTACATTTTCTTTAGTCGCACACATACAGGTGGTGTGACAGTGAATTCTGCAACGACAGCACGCCGGATACGCACAGTTGAAAACAATGCAAACACTAAATAGAACGACTGTGGACCTGAACGGCCAAACACGTCTACGAAATGTTGCACACACTGCATACAATGAGCTATGCATAAAATGAGTATGACAATGAGCAAAGATTTTGACAATGACAATGGCTTTGACAAATAGCTATGACAATGCATATGCACACAATGTATTCAATGTATACAGACACTGTAGACAACGGTGCTTGCAGAGGCATACACAGGGAGGTCGGAAGAGCCACATCATAGGACGAAGAGACAACATACTAGGTTCCTGTAAAAGATGAAGGGTCATGGGCCTCCCTTCGCAGCACGGTGGAACTAGAACGGAGAGGCACGACCAGAAGTGAGTCCCCCCCCCCCCCCCCCCACTTCTGTGATACATTACTGTGCTAGGAACATCACACTTTGGTGCATGGAAGAACATTACGACGCCGATGACGATTGGAATGAAGATTCAGAGGACGACAAAGATGAAGATGAAGACGAAGACGGTGTGGAATGGCATGACGTCGATGTTGAGATTGCAGAGGAGGATGAGGATGAAGATGAAGATGAGGACGGTGTGGAATGGCATGACGTCGATGTTGACATTGTAGAGGAGGAATTCGATCCATTGAGCAATGTGAATGATAGACACCGGTGGTGCGAGTTGCAGGCAGGAGAGTGGCATGTGTTGTGGCACACAACCATGAATATGGTGGAGTATGGGCCACAACATGCCTCCCGTTGGATTCAGGTGCATATGCGGTGGGTTCTCATTTTCCGCGGTGACATTGAGGCCCGCTCTTTCATAAGCGCACCCGACGCACGATGCCCTCTCTGTATGTATCATTATGGGAATCCTAATGGCACTCATCGATCTCCTTACACGTTGTTGATTTGCCATTGTGCAACGCATTGGATGTCCTGGAAGGTGGAGCACAGAACATTGGCCTGGGTTATATATAGAATCATCACTGGTGGAGACATTCGCATCATGACTGAACCAGGCCATCCTTAGGTTGAGGTGTACTTGGGAGGGCATATGTTCATTTTTGAATGGTACATATCAAAACAACTTCATCACAAAAAGTGTAACGAATAGACATTGAGGCTGCAAAATATAATTGGAATCCCCACTGGGGAGAAGGCAGATGCACTGCATGTCATACATTCGTTGCGAGGATGGGCAACAAGTCCAACATGGGACATTTCAGTGTACTGTGCTACAAGTGAGGAATGCCCAAACAATGGGGAGTAGATTACACATTGAAGGGGAAAGAGTATAAAAATAGGAAGGTGAATGCGTCCACAAATGCCATGGCAGTCACAGTCTTCTGGGATGGGGGTTCTTCGACCTTGTCCTAGGCTGTGAACGGTGGGTGGAGACAGAGAGGGACAGAGAGAGGGGTGAGAGGGATACATCAGGGGGCAACAAAGAAAAGAAAAGAAGGTGGGGGGGGGAAGTGACTGACCTACCTCTGTCAGGGGCTGACGTTGGTAGTAAGACTTAACTTCACATATAGGATTAATCCGGGTTTTCCAGATATCCTCTACAAATCCCTTCACACAAGCATCAATCTGCTGTGTGTGAGATGCTCAAAAACTAGGCCTCAGAAGGGGCTGGACTTCTGGCTCAGCCTCGACTTTTTCAAAGTTAGTAAACAGAGGTACATGCACAATTCCCTTGATAGATTTGAAGAGAGTGTCTCTTTGGTGAGAGAACCCCGGACAGTGTATCAGAAAATGAGTATTGTCTTCAGATTGCCCACACAACAGACAATTGCACTCTCCCTTTCCTCTCTGCTTCTGTTTGTTGTTCAAAGGTAGGCTTCCTACCCCGAGTTTAAATTTCAGTCTAGTGCGAGAGTGGGTAAACCCTTGAGGTCATCCAAGATGTCCTCCCCATGTCACTGACTGGAAACAAGTTCAGGGAAGTTTTTTGCCTAACTTCATTTTTATCAGACAATCTTATGGCAACAGACATGGTTGGACACTACAGCCTCTAAGTCAGATTTATCCAGCAGGGTGAAGACTTGCGGTTCCAGGTCCAGGTCCTTGAGAATCTCTTCTACTGTCTTCCGCCAGGACTTAGCCTGTTTGACAGGTCGGTGTGCGGTCATGTTTCCAAGATATAGAGTCGATTAACTTAGGATATCTGGTGTTGGACATATGCTGCAGCTGACCCCACCATCTGACCTCCCCCCCCCCCCAAACCCATTTTTTTTCATTGTTGCCCCCTCTCCCTCTGTCTCCCTCTACTGGGAATTGGCAGTTTGCTATCAGTGTGGATTTTTTGTTTTTTTATCCTCTATTAGGCTTTTTCATCCATAGCCACCAGGATAGACACTGAATTACCTCTAGGATGGTTCTTTTTGGCCTTTTCATTCCTCCTCTATTGACTCTCATCCATACCGGATGAGTCACCATGGAAGAAAAGAATTACTTCTATGGAGGTTGCCAACACATCCTGTTTTTCCATCTGTACCGGATGAAAAACTACCAGGGTGATAATTTTTCATTCCTCTTTTATTGACTTTTTTTATCCATATCGGATGGTCTGGTAAGGAATGATAGAATTACCTAGATGGAAGGTAAGGCGCTGCCACGGATGATATTCCCTACTTTTTCATCCTGACACAAGTGATCTGTCTATGGATGATGTGATTATGACCTGGAATTGATCTTTACTACCCCTAATTATGATTAATTACGGTGGAAACCCTGACCCCTACCCAAAACCTATTTTTAACCTTGCTGCGGATGAATCCGTCAGGGTATATGGATTCGTCCTACTATTTTTCATCCACGGATGAATAATCGAGGGACAACCCTATGTCGTCTCTCCGCTGTCAGAAGCACGCGAAGTGCTTCTGAGCTCGCGAGGAGAGTGTTATGGCGGGCGTGCTTCGGTGGCTGCCCCGTTTGTGGTGTCGTACCCATTCTGGACGAGCGCCTGGGGGGGGCACGAAGGGGCGCCTTGTCTCTCTTGCAGGCGGGAAACACCGCTATGAATGCAGTGGCATCTTCCTCTTCTGCTTTTTTTCTGTGCTTAGCAAGAATGCTTACGATGGGAAGTTCTCTCCCTCCTTTCTAGTGCCTTGCGATTGTGCCTGCTTTGCTTCATTGCTTATGTGCTTGTGGAGGCGGCTTGCTGCGGGTGGTGATGGCGCATACCCTCTCCCCAATCGCTTAAGGTCCTTTGGAGTTTAGGGATTCTCATGTTCTTATCTCTTTCTCTTGCTTTTGAGTTTCTTAGTTGATATCGATGACAAGTGTGAGGTCTGTGAATCACCTGGGTTCCACAATCCTCACTAAGTTGTTGGTTTTTGTGGGGGCTTGTGATGGGACCAGGTGAGGATCCTCACCTACTTTGAAGTTTCTTGAGCATGCGATTGGGATATGGGCTGAGGAGACCTAGGGTTGTGCGCGCTGTGAGGTGGCTGCTGGCTGGCAGCCCCAATTTCAACCCAACTGCCCTTGACTTGATATGCTCCAGCCTGCATTCTGCCTTGTCGTTCTGGCCTGACTGGCCTGTTTTTTGAGGCTTGCATACAAACCATACCCTACCTTTTAATCTTTGACAGCACAGCCTGTGGATTACTAAGCTAGGTTGTAAGTTATTTTGGCCAAGAAGGATATGGTATTTGGTGGTATGTTTTTGGCGGTTTTGGGTAACTATGGATCTGATGGCTTTGAAGTTCAAGGCGGCAGCCTGGTAGGGTACTGCCCTGCTCCTTGTCAGGCCTACTTCTGATGTGTAATGGATCGTAGTAAGTAGGTGTCTTTGCATGTTTTAGATGAACTCCTGAAGGTGAGGATGGTAAGCTGCAATGGAATCCTACCTACTGTTCTGGATCTGTCATGACATCAAGCCTATGACCTGCCATCTGTTTTTTATACAAAAGAGGCTGGATCGCGGCTGTTCATGCTGTTTGTTGGTACAAGTCTTGAACCTGCAATCTGACAGGCTGCATTCACATTCCCTTGATACCTTGTATGATCACATGTCTTAGGCTAAATACAAATGATATGGAATCTACTTCATTTGGCTCAAGTTGGATTGCTTGGTGGGATACTGAGATTCTGACAAAATGCAGGCTGGTCCTTATGCCTTAGCTGATGCATGACCTGCCATAATTAATGGCTGAATTGGCAAGCTGCTGGTAGATGTACATGCTGAACCAAGAGGCCTTACAGCATGCACAGGGACAGCAATATCTTATCTTGTCCCACACAAGAACAAATCCCGCCCTCCCACCCTGTTTTGTCTTGGAAAAACTGGATGGTGTATAGATGGGCAGCAGGTTGCTACCATCCTACCTTACACTTATTTGTGATCCATGACAACATAATCTTGTTTCATGACATGAGTGGATAAGGAAATAGGCCTTTCCAGCCCCTTTGGCAAATCTGTCCAGGGGTTAGAAGCTACTTTGAAGAGGGAGAATCCTTATGAAGGGGTCTGGTATGCACTCCCTTACGGGGTGAGTGCATACCACACTTACTCCATAAGGGACTGTCATACCAGGGGCTGGTTGGTGGGTGCCCCCTCTCTCCCTCTGTCTCCCTCTCTACTGGGAATTGGCAGTTTGCTATCAGTGTTGACTTCTTGTTTTCTCATCCTCTATCAGGCTTTTTCATCCATACCGGATGAGCCACCAGGATGGACACTGAGTTACCTCTAGGATGGTTCTTTTGGCCTTTTCATTCCTCCTATATTGACTCTCATCCATACCGGATGAGTCACCATGGAAGAAAATAATTACCTCTATGGAGGTTGCCAACAGCATCATGTTTTTCCATCCGTACCGGATGAAAAACTACTAGGGTGATAATTTTTCATTCCTCTTTTATTGACTCTTTTTATCCATACCGGATGGTCTGGTGAGGAATGATAGAATTACCTAGATGGAGGTAAGACGCTGCCACGGATGATATTCCCTACTTTTTCATCCTGACACAAGTGATCTGTCTATGGATGATGTGATTATGGCCTGGAATTGATCTTTACTACCCCTAATTATGATTAATTACGGTGGAAACCCTAACCCCTACCCCAAAATCTATTTTTAACCTTGCTGCGGATGAAATCCGTCAAGGTATACGGATGCGTCCTACTATTTCTCATCCACGGATGAGTAATCGAGGGACAACCCTATGTCATCTCTCCCGCTGTCAGAAGCACGCGATGTGCTTCTGAGCTCGCGAGGAGAGTGTTATGGCGGACGTGCTTCGGTGGCTGCTCCGTTTGTGGTGTCGTACCAATGCTGGACGAGCGCCTGGGGGGGCGCGAAGGCGGCGCCTTGTCTCTCTTGCAGCGGGAAACACCGCTATGAATGCAGTGGCATCTTCCCTCTTCTGGCTTTTTCTGTGCTTAGCAAGAATGCTTATGATGGGAAGTTCTCTTCCTCCTTTCTAGTGCCTTGCGATTGTGCCTGCTTTGCTTCATTGCTTATGTGCTTTGTGGAGGCGGCTTGCTGCGGGTGGTGATGGCGCATAACCCTCTTCCCCAATCGCTTAAGGTGCCTTTGGAGTTTAGGGATTCTCATGTTCTTATCTCTTTCTCTTGCTTTTGAGTTTCTTAGTTGACGTCGATGACAAGTGTGAGGGTCTGTGATTCACCTGGGGTTCCATAATCCTCACTAACTTGTTGGTTTTTGTGGGGGCTTGTGATGGGACCAGGTGAGGATCCTCACCTACTTTGAAGTTTCTTGAGCATGCAGATTGGGATATGGGCTGAGGAGACCTATGGGTTTTTGTGTTGTGAGGTGGATGCTGTCTGCAGCCCCGAATTCAACCCGACTGCCCCTAGTTTGGCATGCTACAGCCTGCGTTTTGGCCTTTGTCGTTCTGCCGCCGATGTGCAGCTCGGCCTGACTGGCCTGTTTTTTGAGGCTTGCATACAAACCATACCCTACCTTTTGATCTTTGACAGCAAGGCCTGTGGATTATTGAGCTAGGTTGTAAGTTCTTTTGGCCAAAGAGGATCTGGTTTCTGGTGGTATTTTTTTGGCGGTTTTGGGTATCTATGGATATGGTGGCCTTGAAGGTTATGGCGGCAGCCTGATAGGGCAATGCCCTGCTCCTTTTCGGGCCTGCTTCTGATGTGTACTGGATCATAGTAAGGTGTTCTTTGCATGTTTTAGCATGGAACTCTTGAAGGATGAGGATGGTAAGCTGCAATGGGATCCTACCTATAGTTTTGGATCTGACATCAGGCCTATGACCTCCAATCTGGTTTTTTATATGCAAAAGAGGCTGGATCTCGGCTGTTCAAGTTGCTTGTAGGTACAAGTCTTGAACTTGCATTTTGACAGGTTGAATTCACATTCCCTTGACACCTTGTATGATCACATGTCTTAGGATGAATACAAATGATATGGAATTTATTTCATCTTGCCCAAGTTGGATTGCTTGGTGGCATATTGTGATTTTGACAAACTGCAGGTTGGTCCTTATGCCTTGGCTGATGCATGACCTGCCATAATTAATGGCTGAAAAGGTAAGTTGCTGCAACCCGTGGATCATGTCCAAGATACCTGTGTGAAAACGTGTCTTGAAATGGTAATAGGGCAGGCTGGACCATGGTACCTTGCCCTTTGCATGACCTCAGCATTTTTGTGCTCCTTCAATATATGACCTGCTGGTAAGGTATGTGTACAGGCTGAACCAAGAGGCCTTGCAGCCTGCACAGGGGCAATAATATCTTATTTTGTCCCACACATGAACAAATGATTCATTGGCCAAGATGGCCGGATCTCGGGTGTTCAAGATGCTTGCATCCCCTACATGAAACCCCACCCTCCCACCCTGTTTTATCATGACTGATTGGGTGATGTCAATTCATGGGAAGCTATGATAAGAATGGAAATGTTAGATGATGTCAAGGACGAGAACATGACTGAACACAAACAAGAGATAAGACTAGAGGTACAAGGCTAGACAAGAAGTCAAGGTCAGCGTGGCCGAATGCCCGATGAGTAAATAAAAATCAAGACGATCTTTATAACAATGAACAAGAGTACAAGATATTGGAACACGACTTGAATACTGGAATGCTGGAAACTGGACTGGAGTACCAGATACTGGAAACTGGGCTAGGGTACTGGGAACTGGACTGCAGTACTGGGAACTGGAAACAAGAGTAGCTTGAAGTGGTGTTGGCGAGACTGAAGAGTGTCCAGTCTCGCCTCCTATATATACTGGCTACTAAGAAGCTTCCCTAAGAAGCTTCCCCTATGGAGGTTGCTTGCTGGAAAAAATTCCAAGATTAAACAAAGGTTTCTTGATGGAGAAGTTTCCTTAAACAAATGAGGTATCTTGACGGAGAAGTTTTCTCCAAAGGAAGCTTCCTGAGCAGTTTCCTAAGTTACTCTTGGTAATTTGGTAAACTCCCGGTAACTTGGTAAGTAATGGTAAATCATGGTAAATCACGGTAAGTCATGGTAACTTTCGGTAACATGGTAACTTGATAACTTCTGGTATTGACTCCTGGTAAGTTCCTCTAGACTCTGTCCGTGACATTACCCCCTCCTCTAGCGCTGAGTTCCTCGAGGAGCGGTAAAATCTTGGACTTGCTTATAGTTGGAGAAAATCCAAAATCCGGCGAATGGTACTTGCCAAGTATTCGGCTCTTCGTTCTTGACTCAAATGATTTATAGGTCCCTACAACCATCGATAGTGTCCAACACCTTGAACTTGGGACCACGCAGTGATTTGAGCATTCTGATTTTCGAAACTCCCTTCAAACATGATTTCGTTGCCATCTGGGTCCGAAGCCTCAACCTCCAACAAAATTATCAGACTTTGAGTAGGCTCCACTTGCCGTTGTACGGGATCCTGACGAGGAAGTACGCGTCGCATTGGTGGCCCATCGTCTCGAGAACGTCGGCGTGATGTTGAAGGTCGTGAGAGTCAAAACGGCTGATCTGGTAGCTGGGTAAGCGACAACTCCAATGTATCTGGTTCCTGCGACTCCATACTGCCTGTCGTGCGCATACATATCGCTACACAACTACATCGCTGTCCAAACCACACCATACATATATGCACAATAAAGTAGTCTGCCACAATCGCCCCCTGATCGAGTGATAGAAAACCAACGAACACACTGTTTACACAAAACATGAAAACCAAACCATCACTCTTAGAAATAGTAGTCGAGCCAGGGGCACCCCAAGCTATGGGGACTCCACCCCACAACAACCTACACTCCCATCATGAGTACACTAAGATCTAAACGCATGCAGGAGCTCGGTCGCGCAGGCTCAACTCGAGAAAGATGAGCCGCGCGACTGCCGCTCTCGTGAAGATAAGACGGACCAGGTGTCAAACTAAACTTGACATCTGATTTAACACTTGACCTAAATCCAAGTGTTAAATACAAATAACTAGTTTTATTCTAGCTGTTTTCACACTGTGCTTATTTAACTTGACAGCTGTTGTGCGCATACATATCGCTACACAACTACATCGCTGTCCAAACCACACCACACATATATGCACAATAAAGTAGTCTGCCACAATCGCCCCCCTAGCTGGTGGATAGGTCCCTCTACCTCCAGATAGCTACAAGATGAAATAGCCACAACCGTACTAAGTCCTCCATCACTGTCCCTATTGTACTCAAACTCTATAGATCAAGAGGCCGGGTACAAGAGTAGCCCCATCGTTAGTCGCCGTCTTGCAATCTGTGAACTTGAGCCAGGATCTCGTGTGTTCAAGGTCTCCTAGTAGCGGGCCTTGCGTTTCTTGTTAGCCTTCCATGGTTGTATCCACTCCCACTATCCAATGCAATGTGGACATAACCAATCCCCATCTGGAACCATCTCAAGAGGTGGAGTCAAGCATCCCATATGCCAACCTCTGGAGCATCGATCACACACCAACATGGTGGCTGCCCCTTTAGCAGACCCACACAACATGCACCTCAAACCTGCAGATACCACTGCCAGGTTGGGTCAATCCTGCCATCGACATTCGGAAGGTGACATGGCGCACAATTACGCACATGGTCCTTCCAAGTTATGCCATCCCGACCCTCCAAGACCAAGACGCCTGAGGGCAAGACCTCTCGAACCCTCAAAATAACACGTCCTGCAGTCACATCCAGGGTTGTAGAGCAGTCTGCTGCAGATAGACATAGTCACCAGGGTTGAATCTCCGAACCCCAGGACGATAGCCCCCACCACGTATGGTAGCATACCTCAACGTATCACGGTGTTGTGCAATGGCAAGGTTCTCGAAAGCCATGGGCATGACTCTCTTGAACAACTCTGCACGCTGCTCACATGCACGTGCCCACACGTCCGGATCGTCAAGGTTAAGAACTGTAGCAGTTTCTCTGCGAATGGATGTAGGCAAATCCGGCTCTCGGCCAAAGAGAAGAAAGTATGGTGAGAAGGAGGCAAGTGATGCTTGCTTGCTGAACCTGTAGCCCATGGCTAACCAGGGTAACTGAAGGTCCCAATCTCCTAGGTGTCCCTTCTGCAAGCCATACTTGCGCAAACCCCTCTTTACTGTCTGAACAACTCTCTCTGCCAAGCCATCGGCCTCAGGATGATCCCGAGAAGTGGTGCGGTGGTCTATCAAGGCCTTGTCACACAAAGCCTGAAACTCCCCCAAGAACTCTCTCCCTTGGTCCGTGAGTACCTCAGCTGGAGCACCGAATCGGCTAAGCACACAATCCAAGAATGCATACGCAGCTCCCTCACTAGCCTTATCAGGCAATGGAACCAATTCAATCCACTTGGAGAAGTGCTCCACCATCACCAACACGTACTTGTTGTGGCGCATGGTCAGTGGCAACGGCCCTGCGAAGTCAAGACTCCACCTGTAGCCCAATCCCATGATCGGAAGAGGGTGCAATTGTGGAGTAGGGGCGTTGAATGAAGCACGCACCCTGTCACACACCATGCACCTAGCCACAAATTGTTGCACCTCTGTGTGCATACCACGCCACCAATACTGCCCCTGCAGTAGACTATGAGTGCGTCGCACCCCAAAATGCCCCAACTCCTCATGGGCATGGCGCACTAACCGTGCCCGCTGTGTTGGGTGAGGCACAATCCTCACTCGACCATCCTCCCACACTCGGAGCAGGTGTGTCCCCTCCCACTTGAACCTCTTGGCTCGTTGTAGGATCCGATCCCTCTCCTTGGCAGTCACAGTGGCTGCCGTGTCTCCAGTGCGGAGGTAGTCCAACACAACTGAATCCTCATGTATATCTTTGGCGCCACCTTGCTCATTGCTGGCCTCAGGGTCCTCAGACACTTGATCTACAGTCATCCCTGTTGCAGGTCCAACCTGGCCTTCCGCTGCCAAGATACACAGAAATGCAGATGCATGCCATCCGGGCACCATCTCCTCGTCCGTCTCACCATGCCACCGAGCTCCAGTGTCATCCTGTTGGCTCGTGCATGGATTGCGACTCAACCCATCTGCATTGCGATTGACCAAACCCGGTCGATGCACCACCTGAAAGTCATACTCTTGAAGGATGAGTGCCCACCGTGCAAGCTTCCCCGTAAGCTTGTCTGACTCCATCAACCACTTGAGTGGTTGGTGATCCGTGACAAGGGTGAAGAGATTGCCGTATAGATAGCACCTGAAGTGTGCCACGGCCCACACTGCAGCTAAGCATTCTCCCTCATATGAGCTATACTTAGACTCTGCAGCATTGTTCGAGCGGCTAGCATAAGCCACTACGAACTCTCTTCCCTCATCATCCACCTGTGTGAGCACCGCTCCAAGCCCCAGCATGCTCCAATCTGTATGCAGCTGAAAAGACGCCCCCTGATAGGTCGTCTCAAGATGGGCGCCGAGGTCAACCTCGCCTTGAGCTCTTGAAAAGCTTGTTCTTGCTCATCTTCCCACTGCCACTCCTGGTCCACCTTGGTCAGCTTGGTTAGAGCCTTTGCAATGGCACTAAATCCCTTAACAAACCGTCTGTAATAGTTTGCTAACCCCATGAAAGCTCGAACTCGGCTCACATCCGTGGGGCGTGGAACCTGTGCAATGGACTCTACCTTAGTCTGCTGTACCCCCAATCCTCCAGGATATATCATGTGACCCAGATACTCAATCTGGTTGTGGAAAAACTTGCACTTGCCCGGATGTAACTTCAATCCGTGCGTCCTCAAGCGCTCAAATACCCCCTGAAGGTGTCTCTCATGCTCCTCCACCGTAGCACTAAAGATGATGATGTCATCTATGTAGCACCGAGCAAACTCCACCCCTGCTAGAATCCTGTCCATGACTCTTTGAAACTCAGCGGGAGCGTTTTTAAGCCCAAATGGTAAGAACCGCCACTGGTATAGGCAATCCTTCCCGTGCTCATTGATCCCCCAGAATGCCGTTTTTTGCTTATCCGCCTCCTTGATCGGCAACTGGTGATATCCGGATCGTAAATCCAACGTGCTAAAGACCTTGGAATGCCCAATGGCATCAAAGATCTCCTCTGGTTGGCATGGCATACCTATCGGACTTGGTCTGACGATTTACAGGCCGGTAATCACCGCACATACGTCTCTCCGTCCAATTGCCATAGACATCCTTCTTAGCTGGCATCACTGTGGCTGAAGCATACTCTCCACCAGAGAGCTCCACCAAACCTGCCTCCCAGAGATCTTGAGTCCTCATCTGAATCAAAGACCTCTCCATGTCACTGTATCTATAGGGTCTCCGAAAGATTGGCGTGTCAGTGGCCAACTCAATACGGATCTCTTGACCCTTCAGTGCTCCCAAGTCCTTCAAACTGAAGGCAAAGCAATTCCTGTAAGCCCTCAGGAACCGCCGTATACGTCGTCTCTCTCCTCCAGTGACAATGGGTCCAATATCAGGCTCCCAATTGTCCTCCGTAACTGCAACCTTAAGTCCAGTGGGCTTAGAGGTAGAGGACGCGTCCCGTGGTTGCTATGCTGCAACCTCTTGAGCAGTACTCCCTTCCTGCTCAGTCAATGACAAGGCCTCATCCTGCCCCATCCTCTCATCATTGAGAACCTCCTCATCCCGAGAAGAATCCCCAACCTCATCCATCACAGCTGCCTTCGCTGCCAACTCCCTCTGAACCTCGAGCACCTCCCACGTGTGCCATGGATGTCTACACCCCGTGGTCCTCACCGGCTCGCCCCCACTCGCTGCCTGTACCGTCTCGGTAGGCAGAGAGACCGTCAAGGGAAGTGCACTCCGCACTCTACGTTGCTCAGCCATAGCCAAGCTGACAATCCAAGTCAAGCAATTGAGATCCATTGCTTGCCCCAACACCTGACGACGTGATGCCTCAGAAAGAGAAGGCACCGCCGTGGTCCCAGTGGAAAACCCCATAGCCCGCTCTCGCTCGTCGGCATTAGGCTCCACTAACTGCTGCAACTGAGCATCCCACAGGAGGCCAGGTCCACCATCCCGAAAAGCATGGGATCCTGGGAAGCTGAGCAGTGTAGGTAATGCTGCTCGTGGTTGACCCACCCTGTTGACCACTGCCAAAGGCGAACGGTCATCGTGTCTCACACGTTGAGACTGCCTTCCTGTGTCCAAAATGCCATCCACGGTGAGGTGTGCTGGCCGCTGCACCCCATCAAATGCACGCTTGAGCAGTGCGGGTGGCATCAAGTTAGTCCACCATAGTCGTGGACGATGAGCCCGTGACCCCACTGCAGCTGCATCCAGCAATACTGCTGACCCAAGCCACGACCGGACTTGATGCACACTGGCCATCACCCTGGCCCGAGAATCACCCATCAGTGGTACATTCTCCAAGATGTATGCTGGAGATACAGCTTGATGAAGCTGCAAGCAGCGCAAAATCCGCACCATCTCCCAAAACAGACCCGTCCTCGAGTCTCGCAATCCATTGCCATGCCCGGCTGATGAATGCCCTTGGCAGGGCCAACCTGCCACTATCAGATCAATGGAGCCAACCTGCTCCAAATCTTGCGCCCCAACAAGGAAATGTCTGCTGGCAAGGCTTGTTGGTATCCACGAACTGCAGACACAGGCAACAAGTCAGGGTACTGCTGTACCAACTGAGCCACATGGCGCAGTGAGACGCGTCGTGCAGTCTCATCCCTCTCCACATACAGGTAACGCCTTACCCGCACACCTGCCTGTAGCACAGCAGCCAATCCGGTGCTGATCCCGCCAAACAAGTCCAGAAGGCAAATGCCTTCATCCGGCCGCTGCCACACAAGAGGTGTGGTGTCCAATGGCGACAACTGAGGTGGCCCTGGTGCAATCACCGCACTCTCCTCCTCTCCTGACGGTACAAAAGCTTCTACCCAAGCTTGTTGCACCCGTCCATCAGCAGCTTGCTGCAAATCCTTGCTCGTACCCCACAACGGAGTGTGAGCAACCATGGCAGGCAACTCCGCCGTACCATGCATGTCATCCTGCTCTGCTGGAGGTGGCACATCCTCTGCATGGGCATTGCCTTCCAGCAACTCTCCAGGCCAACTAACTGCAGCTGTGAAGGCGGCTAGTGTTGGCATCTTGCCCCGCTGGGCAGCTGCAATACCCCCAATGAATGTCACAGGGAGCTGTGCACGGCGACCATCCCCTGACTGCCATCCAGGCCTGTAGGATGCTGACTCCTCCCAGAAATCCAGGGTGAAGCCCATGGGGTATAACACTGCCCCACCAACGAGGACATCGTAAGAGACCGCGTCTGTCACAATGGCCTTGGCTCGCATCACTGAGCCATCTACAGGATGATCCGGCTGCAGTCTAATAGCCAACTGATGTCGTGTCATGCCACGAGCCTGCTCTGATCCTCCCAGAGATGTCTGTATCTGGAAAGGACAAGGCTCCATATCCGCCTCCATGAGGCCCAAACCTGCAATAGCAGCTCTGCCCAACATCAGTGGCTGAGCTCCTGAGTCCAACAAGACCCGCAGTGGCCGGTACTTCTTGCCTGCCGGTCCACTCAAAGTGAAAATGCCTCCCTGGTTGTCTAACAAGACAACTCCAGGTGTCACCATGGCGCGCTCAATGGCTGGCCTAGCTGGCAGCTCCGTCAACCTGGCAGCTGCAGCTTGCCAGGGCGCAGCCGTGGCAGTCTTGACCCTCAAATCGAGGATCCCTCTGCCACTACACCTTCCACTAACTCCGCAGAAGATGAAGTGACCTCCCCACTCTCACAGAGTGTTGCTGCTAGTCTGAACACTGCAGCTGGTCTCACCCCCGGCGTCGCAATCATGGTTGCCGAGAACAGTGGGGCTTGACACACAGAGGTGGCTGCCCCCAATAACACACCGGCTGCACTAGCCTTGGTAGCAGGTGTCAGTGCTGCACGTGTAGCTCTCCCCAATGGCATAGTAACCTCCGCCTCGGTAACAGTCGGGCGAGAACTAGGTGCCATGGATGGCGTCGACACAGTCTCCGCCAATGTGAATGACTGAGGCAGCCTTGCCTGACGGCTTGCCTCCCCACGTTGTGGATCCAACTCCACCTCTGCACCTCGTGGCTCAGGAACTCGTGCTGCTCCTCGAGTCACGGCTGCAGCAGACTCCACCTGCTCTAGTGGTAGTGCTGCTCCGCACATGAATCCCATGCCTCCCATATCTCCTCCCTCAGGAGCAGTAGGTGGACCATCCCGCCTGGGAGCCGGTACCGCCTGAGCTATAGCCATGGCAGCGAGCCTCTGCTCTAGCTGCTGAAGCCAATTGGCCATGCCTTGGTCAACACCCTGACCTCCGCGTCCTTGGCCATGTGGAGCTTGCCCTTGGCCTGCACCTCGTGCCCGACCACCTCGTCCTCTTTGGGCTGGTCCACCTCGCCCCGGCCACCATTGTTCCCTTGGAACTGGCCTGGGCGCAACTCAGGATGCAAGTCATAACACTGGGCATCTCCATGCCCATACTTGCCACAATGCCCACACTGCAACTGTGCAGGCTGTGCTTGTGCCGGCCTTCTGCCATTCTCTGGGCAATCTCTTTTGACATGGGGTCCTCCACATGTCCAACATATCACCCCTGGTTGCTGTTGGCCTGCAAAAGATGCCACGGGCCTCTGCACCTGAGGTCCCCTGTAAGCTCCATGGAACTTGGGCTGGGCAACCTTGCCCCCCTGACCACGCTGTTGGGCAGTCCCTTGTGCCTGTGGGCTGACAGCTGTGCCCCGTACAGGCATGTCCTTGCCAAATCCAATTGTAACAACTCGCTCCTCCACCATGTTGAGCTCAATCCGCTCAGCCAGCAGAAACACATCTGCTAATGTGGGTTGGGCTGCTTGTAACAGGGTTGCATCTCGCACCCTTCTCTTGAGCTCCTTGTCCAGAATTCCATACCAAACTGGATTGCCTGAGCTTCAGTAACCCCTTGGGTCACACTTATCAAGCGCCTCATACGAGTGTACGCCTCTCGCAGGCTCTCACTGGGTTTGCGCTGGAAGTCTTGCAAACTTCGCAGCTTCTCTGTCCGTACACCTTGGTAGTTCCTCCGCAACTCCTGGAAGAACTCCACCACCGGGTTGAATCTAGGCACATGTGTTGTAGTTGTGGCAGGAGGAGTAGTAGCACCTTTTGAACTGGTACCACCTGCAGAAGTACCAGCACTACCTGCTCCACTACTAGTGCTGGCAGTGGGAGCTATTGGTACTGATGCAGCTACTGGTCGCGTCGTGCCTCGAGTAATGGAGACGTAGTCAGGTGACCAATACATCCTCCACTCCTCAATCTCTGCTTCATGTCCTCGCCTGAACTCGTGGTAATCGTCCATAGGCGGGCCTTCCAAATGCTGGAACAGTCCCTTCCACGCCATGAATGGGGTGAATAGCTGTGGATTGCGCATCTGCTGCAAATCACACCAGCTGTCGAACTCCTGGATAAAGTCATCCAACTCGATTGTGCCCACAGCTCCAGAGTACCTACGAGGCCCCTTGGTAGCTCCATACATCTCCTCCATGTCGTCCCACAACAATGGCGAATGAAAGTGCACACCTGTTGATGAAGCCTCCGAGTCTGTGTCTGACTCTACAGTAATTGAGGGTGGCGGTGAAGGTGGTCTGAACCGAATACCTCGTCTTGTGAACCCACTCTCACTGTTACTGCCTGTAGCCGTACTCCCCTCAACACCCTTGGGTAACTCCGTAATGACACTCACAATGTGCACCTCCTCCACGTGACACTATAAGGCTCTAGTACTAATCTAATAGTGACACGGGTGGGCACCTGTTGCAGTTTAAGGGTCATATCCCAATGGCTCAGGGCACCTGCACCTGCATCCACCGCAAAACTCCTATGGTTGGCTGGTCATCAACCCAGCCTCACCATAGAAGAAACACTGGTGGTCTTGCTGGTCATCACTCCAGCCTCACCACCGACAGCATACTCTAGGATTGACCGGTGATCAAATCCGGCCTAATCCCTATGAAAGCAAGCGCCCACACAAAACCAACATGGCGCACAGTCAAGCATGCAGGTGTTGGGGGGGATCCAAACACAAGAAATCAAAACATCAACACCCCCACACCAAAATCCAGCTGCAATGCTGATCCTGCAGAATATCCCAGCCCAAAACCCCGGACTGACTGGCCTCCACCAAGAGAGGCTTTGGCAACTACAAGTACAAGGTAATGAAAATAGTACAGAGATGGAGGGGAAGAATAGAAGCCCGACCAAGCAAGATCTAATCCTGATCTATGCTATCAACTGCCAGACTTCTCTCAAAGTGCCTCGCTCTGCATGATGGTAAGGTGTAGGAGGTATATCTATGTCCAGAAACCTGCCACTAACCTTGTCCCAAGCTACAGTAGCTCGCTCTAACCAACCCTCCTCCTCTTTCTGCCAGGTAGAGACAACGCAATACTCCCCTATCTCCCGCTCACTGAACACTAAAGAAAACAAAGGTAGGGTCTGATAGTCTCTCAACTCGAAAGCTTTGAGACGGTTGCGGGTGTCCTCATTGCGAATGATTGCATCCCCTTCAAACAGAACAAACTTGTCCTCGGTAATGAACCCCCGCTCGTGGTTGCCTTGTGCAGAGCGTGTCCGGCTGCAACGCTGTCTGATTGCACAAACTTGTGTAGCTCCTGCTCCTCTACTCCAGTACACCACGGCCTTGTGGCTGAACACCTTGGTCCCCGGGGCTGTCTTTGGCTGTGTTCCAAGCCTAGCTTTCACCCACTTTGGTATTTCACCTACAGCTGCAGAACTGCTGGCTCCAACAGAGTTCTGACTGTCCAAGGCGATATTGAGGCCCTCAATGCCAACTACAGCAGTCTGTTGTCTACTGCTAATGCCTGACTCCCAGTATGCAATCAACTCGTCCAACTGTTCTCCACTCAAATCAGTCTGAGTTCCTTGGGAAACATAAATCCTGTCCCCTTGTGTGCACAGACTAAGAGAAGAGACCTGCCCTTCAATTACGTCCTCATTTCCCCCAGCCATGCAAGGAGTACATCCACCAATTTGTCTCTCATATAGACCAGAACAGGTTCTAGAAATAGGATTGTGGATCTTTCATGGCACACTCACACTCTAAAAATTCCATAGATTTTTAGCAGAGTCCTAAAAACAAAAACCAGGTCTAGGTAGGTAGATTCCCCCTTTCTGCAGCTATCCCCTCAAAAACTGTGTCAAACGGAGTTCATTTGCCAAAGATATGACCAATTAGGCTCTAAATCCTTTAACTTAGATCAAAAGGGTTTTTTTCTTTTCTTTTCTTTTCTTTTCTTTTTCTTTTTCTTTTCAAATTTAAAAATTCAAATGAAGGTGAGAAGCTCTTTGGAAACTTCCCCTATCCTTACATGCTTTTCCACCTGGGTCATGCTTTTTCCCTGCAGGGGTGGAATTTGCATATGCTTATCAGCGTTGGAGAGGGCGGCAAGAGCGGACGTACTGATTGCGGGCGTACAGAGCTGAAGGATGGGCTTTAGGGGCTATGGCGGCTGTCTCAATGCAGGTTGCAGCGGGAGTCTCCTGCTCGACTCTATGCAAGTCGGGCTTTCTGGCGGGCTCCAATGTGCTGATGGTTACCACCTCCATGGGGATGCTCAACAGGGTTCATGGCCACACCTTGCACCTTAGTCCAGCTATTGCGCTTCACCCTGTACTTGTGATATGCACACCTTCAGCATAGACACCAGCAGAGACATGACAATGGCATAGTCGCCAGAAGCTCTAGCAAACGCACCCTTATCACCCATACGATGCTCAACGTTGCACACTACAGGATCTGGACTGATCAAGGAGTCGTTTCTCCAGAATGTGACTCAGTCGAAACTATGTGGTTTGTTGTTGCAATGATGGAAGCGAGAGAGCTCGGAAGAAGCTTCACGAATTCGGCTTCAGGGACGAAATCGCTGACAACTCGAGCATTTCTGTCTCTCTTGTGTTTGTGACTGCAAACTCTACATCTTGCCAGGATGATCCGAAACGGAGTGATCTTACCACCCGGCTCTGCTCAGCTCTCCGAAAGCCTGTTAGATAATAGAAGCCAGGAAACCTAGAACCTTCACTCCAAAACTTCTTGACTGAATATCGGTGGAACTAGGTAGAGTGCACACTGCGTGTAGAAAGGGGCGGGAAGGTTGGTAACAGTAGCAACTCGGAATAGAAAGGGCAGCACGTCGCGCGCCATAGATTTCTAGACGGGCCACCTTCTCTGCCACTTTCACCGCACATAATCTCGATTCAATTCGAGATCTTGGCTGCAAGACTTGCCGGTACCGAGCTTAACGCTTCTCAAGTGATGTCACCCGCTGAGTGAGCTCGGCAACTTCCATGGCCTGAACGTTGCCACTGTGCAAGTTAGCTGGGGAGGTGGCGTGCAAGTCAATGACGAACAACCTGGTGAGGACATTTTCCTGCCTTTTCCTCCCCCTTCCCTCCTCGCTTTGGCGTCCTTTCAATGTACTAAGCTAGTGAGCCATGGCCAGAACTAACACCTCCTCTCCATTCAGTTTGATCACCCTTTGCACCTCTGCTCCCCGCATTTCTCTCCACTACTTTGAAGAGTCCACACCCGCATCTTTATACCGGAAGCTGGCCTTTCAACAAACACACAACCCAACTAAGGCATCTGAAAGCAAGATCGGGAAGAGCACATCGAAACTCTCCACGTACAAGCCGGGGTCCTCCAGATTCTATGCCCGTACCACCTACTTCCCCAGCAACGAAACCAGACCCTCTTCAAGCTCTACATCATCGTCTTCAAAGTACCGCAGGCCTGGCCGTCACCTGCTCCAAAACTTGTAGACAGCTTTTCCCAAGCACTGTCCTTTCCTAGAAAACTGGGATGCCCACACTCTTCCGCACATTGGCGAATTGGGCCTTTAACATACAGATGTGACTTTTAACTCCCAAAATGTATGGGCCTGAGCAGCTCTCCAGCTATCCATGTCACTCCAGGCACTTTGTATTCATCCTAGGGACGTTGTGGTAGTGCAGATATCAGCGTTCACAGCTTGCCAATGCTGCTCCATGCTGCATTTTTAAGTCTCTCCTTGTGTACTCCAAAGCCTCTGGTGACTTGGTAGCTTCAGCGACTGTAATAACAGTGGCGGCTCTGGCATCGTCATCCTCCAGGCGTTTCAGGGCACGCTGAATCTTGTGGTCACATTCAATGATATGCTTCTCAAACTAAGCACTACTTACACACAGGTAATCTTGCAAGTGCTAACCCTCAACTCCTACCTTGCACTCACAGGTAAGAGCTCATCTTTCTCGAGTGATAGAAAACCAACGAACACACTGTTTACACAAAACATGAAAACCAAACCATCACTCTTAGAAATAGTAGTCGAGCCAGGGGCACCCCAAGCTATGGGGACTCCACCCCACAACAACCTACACTCCCATCATGAGTACACTAAGATCTAAACGCATGCAGGAGCTCGGTCGCGCAGGCTCAACTCGAGAAAGATGAGCCGCGCGACTGCCGCTCTCGTGAAGATAAGACGGACCAGGTGTCAAACTAAACTTGACATCTGATTTAACACTTGACCTAAATCCAACTGTTAAATACAAATAACTAGTTTTATTCTAGCTGTTTTCACACTGTGCTTATTTAACTTGACATGCCAATACAAGATGCAAGAGTGCTGGAAGTGTAGCTATATATAGTGATGTGTGGTGCTCCTCCCTCCTTAGCGTGTATCAGGTTCATTGAATGCGGAGTCTTCACCTTGAAGCTAACTTGGCTGACATCATCGTTGTGACGTCTTATTGACGTGTAGCTTGGGGCTTAGCTGGATATCGTTGATGACACTCTTGGACTTTGTCAGATGCATTAGCGAGGTTGGATGAAGGTTCCCACGTTCGTTCGCTGATGTCGTAGCCTTTCCAATGTACGAAATACTCAAGACGTTTATACATTATGCGAGAGTCTAGGACTTCGTCGACTTCATACTCAATTTCCTGATTGACTTCGATTGATGGTGGTGGTACGAAAACTCTCTCTGGAATATTCGATGGATGATACAACTCCAATAATGAAACATGAAAGACTGGATGGATGCGCATACTTCGTGGGAGTTCAAGCCGAAAACTGACCGGATTTATTTGTCGAATAATTTTGAATGGGCCCAGGCGTTGATAATCCAACTTCCTTGATGGTCGCGAGGTTTGTATGTCCCGTCAAAGAAGCCACACAATATCTCCGACCTTGAACTGAGGTTGGAGTTGGCGACGTTGATCTGCATACTCCTTGTATTATTTTTGAGCTTCTGCGAGGTGGAATGTAAGCTCCTTGTGAATCGTAACAAGATGAATAGTAAGGTTTTCTGCAGCAAGGCTTCATGTGGAAAGGGTTTGCTCGAGGATGATGACCATAATTGGAGAAAAATGGAGTTTGCTTAGTTGAAGAATGTATAGTGTTGTTGTAGGCAAACTCAGCCAATGACAGAAGGTCCGTCCAATTATCTTGGTGATAATTTATCGTATAACGAAGATACTGCTCCAAAATCTGGTTTATACATTCGGTTTGACCATTAGGCTGTGGATGATTAGCTGTAGAGAGGTTGATCTTAGTATCCAATATATAAAATAATCCCCTCCAGAAATTTGATATGAACTGTGGTCCTCGATCAGATACGATGTCCTTCGGGAGTCCATGAATGCGGTAGATATTATTGAGGAAGAGTCTTGCAGTTTCCTCGCCGGTAACCGTCTTATTATATGGAATGAAATGTGTCATCTTCGTAAAACGATCTACAATAACAAGGATTGAATAGGTAGTCTTGGAAATTGGAAGGTCCGTAATAAAGTCCATAGACACGGACGACCATGGACCCTTGGGAATGGGTAATGGTTGAAGAAGGCCGTAAGGTCGATGTCGTGGTCCCTTCGCTCTAGCACACGTGTCGCAAGATTTTATAAATTCTTTTACGAATTTCCATATCTGCGGCCACCAATAGTCCCTGAATATTAACTCCATTGTTTTGTTGAAGCCGAAATGTCCTGCAGCCGGAAGATCATGACATGTTTGAAGAATTCGAAGTCGTGTAGGTCCTGGAGGTACATAGAGAAATCCCTTGAAGTAAAGTAAGTCATCTTTGAATTCGAAGTCGTTTGTAACATGTGGGTTGTCTCGAGGTTGATTTAGTTGACTTCGTAATGTCGTAGCAAAATGGTCGTTCTTCAGTGCTTCCTGAATTTCTTTTATGATCTCTGCATCGTCATAGGTGGACATGGATAGCATATTCAATTGGAGATTTGCTGGTTTTAGGATGATGAATTTTTGTTGGTCAAAAGCTGCATCCCCTTCTTTTGGCGCAAGATACGATCGTCGAGAGAGAGCATCTCGTTTTTCTTGAAGATGTCCGGGACGGTAGGTAATAACAAAATCAAACCTTGCTAATGACATACTCCATCTCGCTTGACGTCGATTCAAAACACGAGCACTCATAAAATATTCGAGATTTTTGTGATCGGTATAGACAGTGACCTGATGTTTAGCTCCTTCCAATAGATGACGCCACTCCTCAAAAGCATCGATAATCGCTAGAAGTTCTTTGTCATGGATTTCATAATTGATCTCCGCAATGAAAAATTTGCGAGAACGAAAACCAACAGGGTGAAGTCGGCCATCTGTACCGTATTGTGAGAGTACCGCGCCAAGTGCAAAGTCCGATGCATCTGCTTCTAAGAAGAATGGTTTAGATGGGTCTGCATGTACGAGTATTGGAGCCGTTGTAAATGCCTGCTTCAGCCTTTCAAATGCCTGGTCAGCCTTCTCGTCCCATACAAATTTGTCGTTCCCTGTGAGTCGTGTCAATGGTGCAGCAATTTTGGAGTAGTCATTGATGAAGATTCTATAGAAATTTGCAAAACCCAGAAAACATTGTACATCTCGGACCGAAGTTGGTTTAATCCACTCGATGATGATTTGTATTTTTTTCTGATCCATAAAGACGTCTTTGTCGGAAATAATGTAGCCCAGAAATTCAACCTCAGATTGATGGAAAAGACATTTCTTCAACTTGGCATATAGTCCTCTTTCTCTTAATTTATCAAGGACAAGGCGTACATGGCGGCCATGTTCTCCTTCATTCTGTGAAAATATCAAAATGTTGTCCAAATAGATGACTACAAAGTCATCTAAAAATTCTCGAAAGATGTCATTCATCATATGTTGGAAAATTGTTGGAGTATAAATAAGACCGAAAGACATAACACTATATTCAAAATGTCCATACCTTGTTCGAAAAGCTGTTTTCCATTCGTATCATTCTTTTATCCGTACAAGGTTATAAGCTCATCTCAAGTCGATTTTGGTTAAAATCTTCGCTCGTCCCAGCTGGTCGAGAAGCCCAGAAATCAGCGGCAACGGATAACGATTCTTGATTGTGACTTTGTTGAGACCGCGATAGTCGACACACATGCGTAATGATCCGTCCTTCTTTTTCACAAACAAGATAGGCGCCCCGGCGGGTGATTTTGAATGTCGGATGAAGTGCTTTGACAAATTTTCATCAATGTGCAGCCAACTCCGTCCGGGATAAGTTATAGATTGGGTCGAATGGTGGTTGGGCTCCTTCTTGTAATTGCACAGTCATAAGGTCGATGTTCTGGCAATATGTCTGCATTTTTATTCTCGAAGACATCTTTGAAATCTTGATATTGAGCGGGTAATGTTGAAGTACCTTTGTCTGTTGTGGTCTTGATCGGAGTCGCATAAAGTGCAAATGCCGTCTCTTTTTTGGTAGCTCTCATGAAGGCTCTAGCTCCAAGAAACAGAGGTTGAATACCTTTGGTACTTTTACATTTTTGTCTTGCCGAAATTTTTCGTGATTGCCAGTCGATGTCAGGATTATGAAGTATAAACCAGGGAAGTCCAAGGATCACAGGATTTGTTGGAGACTGGATGACATTAAAACAATATGTGATGCTTGATTTTTAAGCTTCACTTCAAGGGGTCGAGTTTCATGGTCAATATTTCCTGATGGTAACGGTCGTCCATCGATAACTTCAACAGGGGCCGAGAATTTCTTTCTTACGAGCGTTAAATTGTGTTGCTTCGCAAAGTCTTTGTCAATAAAACACGCCGAAGTGCCCGAGTCCAAAAGTGCTTCTACGGAGATATCTCGATTTTGCATCCTGATCTTTACTAGAACTATGAAACAAGATACAGGGTCTGGAGGTAGAAATAGACCTTTTTTTGGTGAGGAATTTGGGGGTGTCCAGCCGCATGGTCCATACTGTGACTGGACATCTTTGTTTTCCGACCTCCTCGTACCGAACACTTGAGTGGTGCCCCGAGCTTTGAATCTTCTCTTGTTGGGCAGTTTAATGTCATGTGATCATTTTCTCCACAATAAAGGCATAATCCATTCGAGCGCCGTCTTTGTTTTTCATGTGGCATCAATGGCTTGAATCAGACAACATCAATCTGCATATGATCATTACCGGATGTCTGATGGATCGTTGTATTTGGTGCCGTAGTAGCAGCGGCATGGTGCGTCGTCGTCCATCCAGATCGCTTCTCTTGACGTCTTTCGAACAAACGATTATCGCATGCAATGACTTGGGTGATGAATTCGCTCAGTGTACTCACGTTTGACATTGTCAGCAACTAATATTTAACATCATCTTTTAGGCCACATCGAAACTGACTAATGAGGCTCTTCTCATTCCAGTCAAGGTCGCACGCAAGTTGTCGAAATTCGGCAGCATAAACGGAAGCTGGACGTGCTCCTTGTCGAAGATTTCGCATCTTTGTCTCTGCAACTCTCTCTCTCTATCATTCTCTCCAAACGTTGCAGTGAACTCGGACATGAACGCTTCAAAATTGTATAGTAAATATGAATTTTTCTCTAATAGCGGTGCAAACCAAGATAGGGCAGTGCCTGATAGAAGGGTGCCCACGAATCCCACTTGAATACCTTCATCAGAGTAGCGTTGTGGATGTAGTCGTAGGAACAATCGTACTTGTTGAACAAAACCGCGAAATCTTGATTTCGTCCCATTAAATTTCTTGGGCATGTTGACCTTTGGTTCCCTTGTAATCTGTTGAAGATTTGGAGGAACCGTTGTAGTAGAATTTGTTGTAGTAGAGACTCGTAATGTTGAAGATCCATTGTTCGACTCCTTCAACTCTGAAATTTGTTGTTGCAAATTGTTGAGAACATTGCCAAGGTCTTGAGACTGGTCAGCTTGTAGTTGGGCATTAGAAGCACAAAGTTCTTGCATCTGAAGCTGAAGACTTTGCAATGTGGCGACCATTTCCGCAAATGTGCCTTCCATCTTAACTAACTAAGGAACAAACTTTAGTCTCGCCAAACTGTCAAGGACGAGAAGATGACTGAACACAAACAAGAGATAAGACTAGAGGTACAAGGCTAGACAAGAAGTCAAGGTCGGCGTGGCCGAATGCACGATAAGTGAATAAAAATCAAGACGATCTTTATAACAATGAACAAGAGTATAAGATATTGGAACACGACTTGAATACTGGAATACTGGAAACTGGACTGGAGTACCAGACACTGGAAACTGGGCTAGGGTACTGGGAACTAGACTGCAGTACTGGGAACTGGAAACAAGAGTAGCTTGAACTGGTGTTGGCGAGACTGAAGAGTGTCCAGTTTCGCCTCCTATATATACTGGCTACTAAAAAGCTTCCCCTATGGAGGTTGCTTGCTGGAGAAGTTTCCAAGATTAAACAAAGGTTTCTTGATGGAGAAGCTTCCTTAAACAAATGAGGTATCTTGATGGAGAAGTTTTCTCCAAAGGAAGCTTCCTGAGCAGTTTCTCAAGTTACTCTTGGTAATTTGGTAAACTTTCGGTAACTTAATAAGTAATGGTAAATTATGGTAGATCATGGTAAATCATGGTAAATCATGATAAGTCATGGTAACTTCCGGTAACATGATAACTTGGTAACTTCTGGTATTTACTCCTGGTAAGTTCCTCTAGACTATGTCCGTGACAAATGATGCCCTGTTTTGGGTTGTTTATGTCTTTAATTGACAATGACCCTAGTGGGCCTTGTCCATGTCTTGACATGACATGAATATCTTCCCTCTCTTTCTATTTCCAATGTACTTGGTGGTTCTTGTACACACCATCTACCACTTTCCTTTCTGGTTATTTCTTCATCATGTTGATATACTAACATGGTTTGTTTCTGGCCTGGCAGAAGGTCCCTCCATGACAAAGATATGGAGCTATGACCTTTATAAGGTATGTCCTCCAGCAAAAAATTTGTTGGTGAATTTGGGCACGGAGGTCTTTGAGATAGACATAGTGCTTTTGAGGTTTATCTTCATACCGATATATTGAGCTAGGCCCAGGTAAAACCACCTGCAGGAGTATGTGTACACCTTCTACATGATCCGGTCAATGCACACTACTCGTGTTAGGTGGTTTACTGTAGCTGATGCCTTGTATCAGTTTTAGATACTTTTTGGCTCATATGCTTTCATACCTCTCTACAAGTGGCTTTGCTCTAAGTAGCACCACTAAATAAATATGCATATGTAATATGCTATGTGCTTACATATGCTATGTGCTTATCATACATTTGGAAAAACTGGCCTTAAAACCAGGATGGTGTATAGATGGGCAGCAGGTTGCTACCATCCTACCTTACACTTATTGTGATCCATGACAACAGAATCTTGTTTCATGACATGAGTGGATGAGGAAGTAGGCCTTTCCAGCCCCTTTGGCAAATCTGTCCAGGGGTTAGAAGCTACTTTGAAGAGGGAGAATCCTTATGAAGGGGTCTGGTATGCACTCCCTTACGGGGTGAGTGCATACCACACTTACTCCATAAGGGACTGTCATACCAGGGGCTGGTTGGTGGGTGCCCCCTCTCTCCCTCTGTCTCCCTCTCTACTGGGAATTGGCAGTTTGCTATCAGTGTTGACTTCTTGTTTTTTCATCCTCTATCAGGTTTTTTCATCCATACGGGATGAGCCACCAGGATGGACACTGAGTTACCTCTAGGATGGTTCTTTTGGCCTTTTCATTCCTCCTTGGATGAGTCACCATGGAAGAAAATAATTACCTCTATGGAGGTTGCCAACAACATCATGTTTTTCCATCCGTACCGGATGAAAAACTACCAGGGTGATAATTTTTCATTCCTCTTTTATTGACTCTTTTTATCTATACCGGATGGTCTGGTGAGGAATGATAGAATTACCTAGATGGAGGTAAGACGCTGCCACGGATGATATTCCCTACTTTTTCATCCTGACACAAGTGATCTGTCTATGGATGATGTGATTATGGCCTGGAATTGATCTTTACTACCCCTAATTATGATTAATTACGGTGGAAACCCTAACCCCTACCCCAAAACCTATTTTTAACCTTGCTGCGGATGAAATCCGTCAGGGTATACGGATGCGTCCTACTGTTTTTCATCCACGGATGAATAATCGAGGGACAACCCTATGTCATCTCTCCCACTGTCAGAAGCACGCGATGTGCTTCTGAGCTGGGAACATGGGATACTCATTGAAGCATACCTGACTGTACATTGTAATTTGCTGCCAGCACTGTCTCATTTACCTGTTCGGGTATAACAGTGCTGTTAAGGGTTGAAGGATTGTGTCTTCGTCTTTGCTTTCAAGTTTGTATACAGTAGTACTATCCCAATTGCATGCCCCGAGCTATTGTCCAAAACTCTTTTAGGCGCTCTCCCCTTTTATTCCATTAATGCAAGATTCTTTCTGTTGTAGGTACCACTGCTCATTCGGGCCAGAGGACAAGACTTCTGCTGTCTTGCAGGTTACATCCGCCATGGCAGCGAAGAAGTGGAAACCGAAATCTCCAAAGAAGAAGGGTAGAAAGGCACGAGTTGTTGCAACCGTTAAGGAGCAAAAACCAAAAATATTGAGGACGTCCAAAACGGAATCTGGTGAAGGCATCAAGCGGGGATGTGTATGCCGATTTGCAGTCAAACAATGCTATTTGGACCCAGAAATCGCAGAGGTTGTGTACTACGAGAAGAGGCACGTTAATCGTGCAGGAGACATATCCCATGGGCCAGCACATGATTGTGGTCGGGTTGCCTTGGCCCCCCACATCAGCGAAGAGATGAAAGCCTGGGTACTGCATAACTTGCGCCTTGGACTAAGCATCAACAAAATCATGGCGAAGCACATGCAGCGGGTGAAGGAAACTATGGAAGCTGGATTGGAGGCAGATTGTGACACTTTCTTGCTCTCCTGGGGCATCCGCAACATTGCCAACAAGTGTGATGAGGAAACGTTTAAAAAGCACCCAAATGATGCTCGCAGTGTGCGAATGTGGGTGGAGGCCAACCCTGACAGTGTTTTCTACTACCAGGAAGAGTCCAATCACCCTACCTGGTCTTCGAATAGCCGTAAACTGGACCTTCCTTTTGTGTTGGGCATACAGACAGAATGGCAGAAAAAACAAATGATGCATCACGAAGTACAACCACCTGGCCCGCGGTTTGGAACATCTCAACGTGACAAAACAAAACAAGACAAAACAAACGTCTCGCTTCATATATTGATGCCCGACGTCCTCCTCTTCCCAATTGGACCGGTTATTTCATTTTTCATCTCAACCATATGACCAGACAGATAATTGCCGATATTAGAGAGAACTTTAAATAATTGTCCAACATTGGTAAAATTCCACCAAGTTTAGGTACTTGTTGTACGGGGATGGATTAATGTGATACATTGAAGATTACTAGAGAGAGATTACACCAACCAAAGTTTGTGCAAATAAGTACCCAACGTCAGTTGGGGGAAATTTTGAAGGTAAAAAAAGGAGAGACGATTGGAACGACTAATAGGGATGTAGGAAAGGGTGCAGGAGGGCAGGATGAAGAAGTGTGTCCAGCCAAGTCCAGGCGCCAACTGTGGGAATGTACACACTTGGTGCGAACGAGGCTCCTAGAAGGTGAGACGGCTAGCCTCGCTGCCCTGACAGGGTATATAAGGGAGGGTCTCCGCCTCACTTAGTACCCTCTACCTGCTACTAAGAGCACCCCCAACGTAGGTATGCTATGCCATTTCCAATGCCATTTTGTCGGGCTGTTTCCCGGATCATGACCCACCGCACCTTGCCAACGCTATATTTTGAGCGTGAGGGACCTACTAATCTTCACCAAAGACCTCCTAAAAAGTAAAAATATGGAAGAGGTACCATAAGAAAATTATATGTTCGCTCTTCTCTAGAGGACTAGATTAGAATTGATGTGATTGGATACGACCTATACTACCTATCTTGTGATTGATACTACCTATACTAGGGCATAGCTAACACACATCCGCTTCTTGTTACATCAAAGGTGGACACAAAGCATATAGGGTAACTGTACCTATCATTGCACAAACCCCTATCATCGTGCACCCCGGCCCCTATCATTGCGCACCTGTGGACCGCGCAAACCCCTATGATTGCGCATCCCAACGCCTATCACTGTACACCCGTCGACCGTGCTTAGGGGTTTGCGAATGGTGTGCAATGATAGGGGCAATGATACTTGGTTTTATGAAGATTATATAGGCTCATTTTGCCCAACACTTCAATGCAGTGCATTGGGTTTTGTAAATTTCGAAGTTGGGTTTTGAAGCCAACTTGCCAAACTCCCCCTAGGTCCAAATTTTGCACCATAATATGATCATATGAACAAGTTATGGCTTCTCAAAGTCTTAAATGGGCAATGATAGGTACAGTTACCCTACATATGATGCCACCCAAATTTAGCCATTTAGCCAAATTCCATATCTGCCTGTTGGGTTTCAGAATCCAAAAGGCTAACTACTTGAGAAAGAAGCCAGGCCCTTAGTAAAAATCAATTGAAAAAAAGACCCTTGGCACAACCGGCAAGCATGATGACCAATCAAAAGAACGAAATAAAGAAATAAAATAAAAATAAAAATAAACTTGTAATAAGAAATGGTTATGAGGGCAGAAAGTTTGAAAAAGTTTGGATAACCTTGGACCTAGTAGTGGGTGGTGCACTTTCAATGCCCACATGCACTGATCCTCCGATGTATTCATTTATTTTAGGCAAGGGGGCAACGAGGAAAAAATAACCTCAAGAGGCTTGAACAAGCGGTGGGCCACCCACCCCACTGTCAGCAAGCAACACCAACGCAACAGAGTCTGCAGGCCTAAAATCCAAACACTCCCAAGATACTTAGAGAAACTACCAGTGTTGGGCGGTTATTTGATTTTTTTCATAACCTGCGGTTCCTGTTGCTTCAAATTATGGAAAACTATTAAACCTGCGGTTGCGGTTATTAAATTTTTTATGGCTAGATATAACCTGCCGGTTAGGGTTACTTGCAAAAACCTCAAATAACTGGTGGTTTTCATCAAATAACCGCGGGTATTGGGCGGTTCTTTAAGAGGTTTTTTGCTCGGTTATTCGAATGCGTGACCTCCGCCAGTTCCTAACTGGACCGGTTGCTTCATTTTTTCACCTCCGCCGGTCATATATACCTATAACTGGATAGGTAACTGCCGGGTATTAGAGAGAAATTCAAATAACCGCCCAACACTGGAAACTACCTATCAAGGCAAAACAAGGAGCCAAACACCCAGATTCATAAACCCTAAACCCCTACATCTACCAAATCATTTCGTGTATGCAAGTATCGATACGTAGAAGTACGGAACCGTACATTTATCCTGAGTATATACGTCCATCCGGGCGGCGCAGCGGCCATGCACGCGCCACGTGGCCATTCCGACGGTGCTCCCAAATGTTGTTCCCCGAATCACTGCGACGACGTCGATACTGGCAGCACGAGGCGGTCGAGGCCGAGCGATAGCGATGGATGCGCCATCGCTGGCGTGTGATGGCGAAGTCTGCAGCAGAGGCAGTGGTAGGGGGACGGCCATGGCTCCACATACATGCCAGCTCTACTGTCCCCCACTTTCATTCAACTGTTGGATGCATTCTGGTAGATCTCAGAAGACGTTATTGCTGCCAAAGCTAGGATGATGTGCAGCAATCTGGATCGATCTGAGATACGGAATTCTGTACTTTGATGTTGTGTTTTCGCAATTCCAGGATTCGAAGGGAATGGGGAAGGAGGTAGGAGAGATATAGTGCTATTAGTGGTTATTTCTATTGTAAGTACCCCGCTTATTTACAACAGAGAGAGGAGGCGGAGGGGCGGGACGGAGAGACCACAATAGTTTGTTTCTGGCTGTTTTTAGTTGGCGGGGGCAGGGGGAGAAGAAGCCAGTGGGGACGAGTGTGAAGTCTTTAGGGGATTGGATTAATGAATTTAAGAGTATACGATGCTTAGCGAGCAAGAGGGAGGAGAGCGAGAGAGATGCTGGTGATAATCCAGTCGTGTCGGATTTTCGGGACATTAGGTCATCTGTGCACAAAGAGAGAGTCGTTGAGTCCGGCTAGATCGGGGAGGCTTTGAAGGAGATTGACACCAGGAGGAGCAGCAATGCAAGCATTGGGAAAGATATGGACGTTGGAGGCTTTATGAATCTTTATGCCGTCAATGGCATCCATGGCACATCTTCTGTGAGCTTGCAAGGGATTTGAAAGATTCAAGAACTTCAAAAATAAAAATAAAAATCATAGCTGCAATGTAAGGTAAGTTGGGTAAGATACGATGCCAGGAATGGCACTGATGGCCACAACTCCGGTGAGCTGCAAGAGGTTCACGCCTGTTCCACAAGTCGATGCATTTCCCTCGAGAACTGGGTTGGTTGTGAGGAGGTGGTGTTCCGTTGGCAGGGAAGCATTTCGCCGATCTTGCTCGAGCAAGCTCTGTCCAGATCTTCTCTGGTACTCTGCAGGAGCTATCGGGAAATTCAGCATCTGTGCAAATATGTGCAACGTGTCCCTCTCGGAAGGATGGCGTTACAAGGAAGACCGGAAGGACAAGGATGAGAGTTTGGCAGGGTTGGAGCCAATCAGAACGCTCATTCTGGACAACTACGACAGTTACACCTACAACCTGTTTCAGTTACTCTCCGTCGTCAATGGAGGTCAGTTGAAGAGATTGAGCTACATCAAATGTATGCTTGAATGCAAGACATGTTTAGGTAGAGCTTATCCGGACAACTTTTGCAGGCATTAAGCTGATTTGAAGCTCAACAATGGAGATATATATATTCTGTAGTTGGAGACTACGGAGCTGTTCAGGGAGGCTTCAGTGACATGAGTATTGTTTCCCACGAAATGCCGAAATTCTTATTAGTTACGAAAAGGGAGGGATACTTCCTAGCATATTTGAAGGGTTTTTGCTACAATTGAATTTACCCTGACATGCTACCAGTGGGTCTTTTTCTCTGATGGATGAGGGCAGTGGTGCCGGTGGTGTTAAAGAATGATGAAATTACTTGGGAGCAGCTGCGACATCTGCTATACATAGAGCGTGCTTTCCACAATGTTGTTATATCCCCAGGACCTGGATCCCCAACCTGTGCAGATGATATTGGTAGGTGTTATTACCACTACAAATTTTCCTGTGCATTAGGATTCCAGGGACAGGGTTTCCATCTCTTGCAACTTATTGTGAGGCTACAATGTCGAACAAAGGAATGTAGTGGGCCTTCTCTGGAGCTGAAGGCCAGAGTCTTTCTGGATCACTAACTGGTTCAACAGCATGGAGTTAAACACACTCCTTGTGAGGCTATATCACTAGCTTCCTTGGATGTATGAGGCATGCAGTATTTCAAGCCATGTTTGATAGAGAAACCACTATATGCAGGCATGCCATGGCAATTCCAAAACCCTATTTAGGGTTTATGAATTCTGGACTTTTATGAACCATTCCAGATTATGTTGAGGTCCCCTATCTTTGCTGCACCTGAAGTCAAGTATTTTCCTTACTGCTCCATTCAGCAAGCTAAAATGGCTTGCTGAAGTTGGTTATTTGAGCTCTGATGGGAAGCTTGGGCCTGCCGCGGCAGGAATATGCATGCAGTTGCTACAGGAGTGCCAGGACATTCCCATCCTCGGTGTTTGCTTGGGCCACCAGGTTTTCCATCCCTTTCCACTTTGAACTCACACAATAGTCTAGGGTTTATCAGAAGGGGGTTTAACTGCATGTTGTCTTCTATGATCTGCAAAATAGTTGTTCAGAATCTATTGGAAGGTGGGTGATAACTGTTGTCCTTAAGTGGGAAGTGGAAGAGGAGGGACAGGGCAAGACAGCTGGTTTGGGTAGCGTTTGCCAATGTAGTTGAGTGCAACTTCCAGAGACATGTCGCTACAGTACAACCAACACAGTGGTGCATTCCTGGGTTTGCAGGCTTTGGGATTTGCTCATGGGGCCAAGGTTGTACATGCCCCCGAGCCCATCCATGGCCGTCTGAGGTGTGCCTCTGGTTCTGTTTCTTTGGCCATGTCTCTTGATATGTGCTTCCATTTGTTGCCAGAGCAGCCTCGGTGCAAGTGTGGGCCTTTACATCTTACGCCCACATGTCGGAGAATGCTTTATGTTGTCCATGCCCATTATCACATTCAGCCTGTACAAAGCTCTTTGGCTTATCGGAGTATGTTAGGATAGAGGAAATATCTATCACCTGCTATTGAGATGACTGTGGATTGATTACGGTTTGGTTGGACCGGTCAATGCAGCGAAATTGAGCACACTGGGCATCCACTTTTCAAGAACATCCCTTCTGGTGCTGGTTCAGGATTCAAGGTAGGTATTGCACTCCTCAGATGTCCAGTTTATGTTGCTTGTTCGTAATTCTTTGTTGCTGATCATTATGGGGAGAAATGCCACAAAGTTTGACTCTTTGTGGTTTCTATGTTGCCTAGTTTTGCAACTTTTCAGAGAGGGAGGCCAGATGAATCAAACAAAACATAGGAAAGATTCCTGAGTTGTTTGGCAGTTTCCTCTCCTCAAATGCAGGTGGAGTTTCCAGATTTTCTAAGAGTGCACTACGTCCATGTAGGTTGTCCGATACCACTCCTTAATGATTGATGCAGCCTCGCTGCCAGACGATCTGATTCCAACAGCTTGGACGGTGCTTTCAGAGGGCTCCCAGTTCCCCAGTTGCTCCGACAAAGCTTCATCTGCTGGCTTCTGTCAGGGGCCCCAGTCATTTGAGGGGGGGCTAAGCTGGCCGTACAAGGGTGCATCAAAGGAAAACCTTATATATGGGAGCCCGGGTATGTCTAATGGTGTTCCCATGCAATCCAATTCCGACAACGACAAAGGTATGGTGATGCACCTGCAAGATGGCACGCTAATGTGGCCAACGCGGGGCTCACTCCCAGACGTGGTTCTTGGGGACCTTCCAAGTGGGCAGCCCTGGTTGGCTGAGCTACCTGAGGTGACATGCAACAAGAAGCAGGCAGTTGTTCTTATGGCTGTGTCTCATCGCAGTCGCCCCCATCATGGGGTTCAGGTACAGATGTCGCCTCCGATGCCGTCTTTTTGCTCACTCCTAGTCCAAAGTGCTCCTTCTATAAACAAATCCGAGGAAGAGATTTGCCTTGCATTTGTCTGTCTAGTTCCTTTCAACTAGTTAAATCTCTCCTCAAGTCTGCATTCATTCTGTCTTTCCTGTCTTTCTGCTTCTCTTTATCCTTCTATATCTTCTGGACTTACAGCCAATTTTTTTGGGTATTGCAATTGCCAGTTTCATCCAGAGAGTGTGGCTACAGCTCATGGAAGGCAGATTCTGGAAAACTTTTGCAACATGACGCGTGAGTATTGGCAAGAATCCTTGCCATTTAAGCAGGTAATACCTCCCTCCCATGCATGGCACGCCGTTTACTCTGTTAGTTTTGACAGGGCTTCCTTTAGGAGATCATGGCTTAACAGGAGGTCCGCAACAATGGCCCCCCTGGCTACCTGTCTAGCTAGAAGACTGTGAATTAGTACATTGATGAACAGCGAAGTTACAGTGAGCATGTGGGAGCCCAAATGTAAACGGTTACTGATGGTTGTTGCACCTAACTCCAGGGCTAGGATCGTTGTGAACCTTTGGTTGTGGATATGTATGTTGCAGGTTGAGAAGATTTTAAAGCAAGGAGCACCAGTAACAGCACTGGTAGCTTCTCCTCCTGTGGTATTCATGTCGGTTGCAACCCCTGAGGGTGAGCCTACTATGGATGAGGCCCATGCTGATCAAGTTTGCCATGACCATGCTGCCAGTGGAGCGACACCTTCTCACTTGTTAGCAAAAGAAATTCCAAAAAAGGATGATATGGAGGAGAGTCTTCTGAGATGCACTCAAGGCTTGCAGCCTATTTCAGTCCATGTCTCCTGGCAAAAGCTTTCAGGGTTTGCAGGAAGGGCTGGAGGGTCTGAAAATATCTTTTGTGAGTTGTTTGGGAGAGGCACGGCGGAGGATACGTTCTGGTTGGACAGTTCTACTCGCGACCAGGTAGGATAGGGTTGTATTGTATTAGTCCAGAAATAAGGATATTTTGGCAGGCAGGAAAGTCAGGAGTGATATTAGATGATGACCAGTCAAGACTGCAGGAGTAAGCATGTAAAGGAAGAAAGAGCTTATGTATACTTTCAGTGGTACAGGGTGGAGCACGGTTTTCGTATATGGGAGGAAAAGGTGGGCCATTGTGGCGGCGAGTCACCTACTCCATTTTTCCTGATTCTTTGTAAGTGCACCTCTCATACAACACTCTTTCCCTCTCCGTCGTCTTTCCATCTCTCTGGCACAGTTCCAGCAGTGACAAGGCCACAACAAGTGTGTCTTTTTTGGTGTCTTTCATACGCCATTCTAAGTTGAAAAGTTGTTCTTTCATTTGGTTGCTTGCTAGCTGCATAAGGTACTAGGGTAGCCTGTGCCGTTGGCCCAAGTGTTCAGTGTCATCTAAGTCCAAGTGCAATCCTCTATGTATCCAAGTGCGTCTCCTATGTCGAGGCCCAAATGCGACCTCTAGGGTAGCATGTGCCGTGGGCCCAAGTGTTAAGTGTCATTTAAGTCCAAGTGTAAGATCTTATATGTATCGCCGGCCCAAGTGCAACCTTTAGGATAGCCTACACCTTTGGCCCATGTGTGAAGATTTGAAAATCTAAGACCAAGTGCAATTTCCTATGTATCCCAGTGCGTCTCCTATGTTGAGGCCCAAGTGCGACCTCTAGTGTAGCCTATGCCGTCGGTCCATGTGTGAAGAATTGAAATCTAAGACCAAGTGCAATTTCCTATGTATCCAAGTGTGTCTCCCATGTCGAGGCCCATCTAAGCCCAAGTGCAATCTTCTACTCATGTATCCAAGTGCATCTCCCATGTAGAGGCCCAAGTGTCTGGAGTCCAAGTGCAATCTCCTATGTATCCAAGTACGTCTCCCATGTCAAGGCCCAATTCATTTTTTTCCATAGTAATATATCCGATCATTATTGATATATCCCCCGTCGAGGCTCCAATCATTGTCCCAGGAAAGCCCACTTTGCTATTTTCCGCGAATTTCCCTCGACCAAAAGTACTTGAAATTTGACATCTCCCACACCGTAGATCCAAAAATCATGAGACCAAGCCCGTGCACCCCTCCTCGTCGAGGGCTTTCCAATGGTACCAATCACCAGGGCTGGGGCCTCGCGGTTTGGGACATCTCAACGTGACAAAAGAAACAAAACAAACAAACTGCCTTCCTTCATATATTGATTTGTTGGTCGGTGCTATATGTATTATACAGAGCTTAAGTAGCCTTCATTGGTTTTTTAATAGAGGAGGAACAGGAGCGGGTGGAGCAGTGAGGATTGAAGATACAGCTGGCAACATTGAGCAAAGAGTTTTGGAGGAGGGATTTTTTGATTTTCTCAACAAGGTGGCCTTTTCAGTTTGCCTGTGATGTAATTGCACTGCCTCAGGGAGTAGCTGAGTGTAGACCAGTTTATGTGCTTCTGTGCAGACTTCGTGTTAGTAGCTACATGTTCATTTCATCAAGGAAGACAACTGTGGAAATGGCAAGAAATGTTTTTGATCTACTTAATAACAGAAAGGTGTTGGTGATTGGCAGGAGTTGCAATTGCGATCCTGCCCAGAGGCTGATTACGAAGGCCTTCCCTTTGACTTTTGTGGTGGTTTTGTTGGCTACTTAGGGTGAGTGCCTGTGTCTTGCTTTACCTTGTAGCTACTTCAAATATGATCAACTTCCTGTTCTTACTCTCGGGTTAAAAGTGCATGTTGCTCCTGCCTCAATGCACTGTTATTTGGTATTCTTGCTCTTCCCTTTCTCATTCTTGGGTGATCTGAAATATAGGTGTGGCGCAACTTGTTTGCAGGTATGAGCTGAAAGTGGAATGTGGTGCTAGATGTAACCGTCACAGATCCTCACTGCCTGATGCTGCCCTGTTCTTGGCTGACCGGGCAGTTGTGATTGACCACACAAATGAGGATATCTATTTTTTGGCCTTGTTTGAGGATCCATCCTCATTGCACCAGAGTGTAATGGAAGGCATCGGTAGATCCAGCCAGGAGGACAAAGGAAACGTGAGCAAAATCTCTCTCCCTGTCTTGGAAAATGGAAGATATTGCAATGGCAGGCCCTCTTTTAGGGGGAATGGGCTAGCTAACTCTAGCAGCTGTCTGAATGGCCATCTCAGTCATGAAAAAGAGACTGGAGGGTTAGACACAAACTTGGAATCTCAAAAGAGGGATGCTGAAGCCTGGGTGAACTTTACAAAAAAAAGAGTAGAAACTATGCGTCAGAGAGGGATGGATCTGGCATCTGAGAGGAGACATTCATTGCATTTGTCATCTTCTACTGATGCTGGGGAGGAAGTGGTTACACCCCCATTTGTCCTACAGAAGTCGAGGGCCACATACATCAGTGACATAAATGAATGCAAGCGCCACATTTGCAACGGGGAAAGCTATGAAATATGCCTGACAACTCAACTTCGGAGAGAGACTAAGGCTCTAGACACTCTTGGACTCTATCTGACACTCCGCAAAACAAACCCTGCCCCTTATGCGGCATGGCTCCATTTTGGAGAGGATGGCCCCCGTATTTGTTGTTCTTCACCGGAGAGGTTTTTACGATTGGATCGCACTGGTACACTGGAGGCAAAGCCTATCAAGGGAACCCTACCCCGTGGCAGCTCACCACTCGAGGATGAGAGGCTCCGTTATGAGTTGCAACACAGGTGATCTCTTGGCTTACGTCTTCATTACATGTTGGGAGGTGATTTCAGCGAGGGTGTTGTTTACTTCAGATGGCTACTAGTGTGGATTCTCAGCTTTCATTGCGTATGCAGCTTGGACTTTGTGAATTAATCTATCCAAGTTCTACAGCACTTCTTGGCCTCAAAAGAATACAGTGCTCTCTCCCTCCTCCCTCCTCCCTCCTCCCTCCCTCTATTTTCTCCCACCTTACAGGGTGATGGGTGTCAGGCTTCATGTGAGGGCACTGTTTCTGTTGGATTCTCACCAGACCTACTTGTTGGGTGTGATGTGGGTTTGCAGTGAGAAAGACCACGCGGAGAATTTGATGATTGTTGACCTTTTGAGAAACGACTTGGGCCGTGTGTGTGTGCCAGGTTCTGTTCATGTACCAAGCCTTATGGCAGTGGAGTCCTACACAACTGTGCATACCCTTGTCAGCACAGTCAGGGGTGAAAAGAGGAGTGATATCACCCCTATTGAATGCATCCGTGCAGCATTTCCAGGAGGTTCTATGACTGGGGCACCTAAATTGAGGACTATGGAAATACTAGATTCAATCGAGAGTGGCCCCAGGGGGGTTTATTCAGGCACAGTAGGTTTTTTGTCATTTAATAGGGCGTTTGATTTGAACATTGTGATAAGGACGCTGGTGATATCAGAGGGGGAGGTTAGTATTGGGGCTGGTGGCGCAGTTACTGCACTCTCCGACCCTGAAGCAGAGTATCAGGAAATGTTGTTAAAAACCAAGGCCCCAATTCGGGCCATTGCCGAGTTTGAAGGGGAACGCAGTGCCACCAGCAGTCAAGGGCAAAAAGGGGCTGCCTCAGCCTTATCAACTTGATTTGATTGGTTGTTTTTCGGGTCACAAGTGTGATGCGTGATGGGTGCTTTTTGTTCTTCCTGTTGTAGGTGCTGAGAGTCCTGCATCCTTATGTGTCTAGTGTGTTGCTGTCACATAGTTCAATCCCCATTTCACCCTGTCAATTTTGCAATGTATCTCCATGTGATATGAGAGAGTATCCAATAGAGTGGTTACAGTGCACTAAGTGGTTGTGGGTTTAAAGCCACATTTGGTGTATGTTGGGTGCCATCCATTATATAGCCAAATCAGCTATAAGGGGGTTGCTGGGTTAACCGGACATCCATGTGCAAATCCTTGGGGGAGGTTTGGGCAACCACAATGACTAGTTATGGCCACTGGATGTATGTTCTATCTACAAGACACTAGGCTGTCCGGCTGTAACGCGAACAGTTAATGACAAGGAGAATGACACTGATGATCAGTTACACTCTGCTCCATGTTCTTTCTAATGCATTCCACTTGAAGTGTGTTCTTGCGGTTGGATCAAAATGCATCTGAAGGGAGCTGAAGTTGCAGCTGGAGAGTCTCACAATGTTTTCCTTTTCAACATATAAAAGCTAGCAGGAGACTTGGACTTACCACAATTTCTGGGGATGCACACCAAGCCAGGACCAACCAGCCAGATCACATACTGTTGTTGAAGGCAATCCTTATGAAATGATAGACAGGATTCAATTCTCCACCAAGGCAAATCTTCTCTCTCTATACTATCATGCCATCTTCTCCATGACACTGTCTCTTTCCCACCCTCTACCTTTCAACCTGTCTAAGCACGTCTGAGACAGATTGTTGAGAATAGAAGCTGGACTTCAGGCAGATTACATTTGCAAAAGTCAGAAGATTAAATCCATAGAAATGGTGATCCAAAATGTTTTCAGAAACAAAGCCTCACAATACACCATGGTGAGGTGCCACTTAGAGCTTGTTATAATGTCTGACTAGAGCGAACCCACAAGAGCCTATAGCAACCCTTGCAGAGACTCGCTTCTTGCAGGTTTGGAAGACAGTGGAAATGTCACCTCAGGAGCCGGCACCCAGTCGTTCATGGCAGGATTACTCTTGTTTTTTGTCTTGAAAGCTGACTCCCCATAGTCAGGAGCGAGGTGAAATCCTTGGTTGCTCCCCTGATTGTCCATTTTGATGAAGCCAGTTCCGGTGGTGTAGTGTTCCTTGCCGATTGCGTCCAGGTCCTTGTAGTAATCATTCTCCACGTAGTCGTCTCCACTCACTACTCCTGGTCCGTTCATCTGCAGAGGCTCTGAGTGCGCTTCTAATTCCTCGAAGCGATGGAGCTCGGGAATGTCTGAAGGAACTTCGAAGTCAAGAGAAGCATCCTCAAACTCGCTGCGCGAAGGCTTGTGTGCTCTCTTTGGGGCAGCTTCCTCCATCAACTTCTGCACTTCCTCTCTTACCCGTTCTTGTTCTTCCAAAGTACCAATCTCATCGCTTCTGCTGGGCTTCGGCGGTTGTGCTATCTCTCCCCCCATACTCGTCACCAAATCCCGCGCTGGCAAGCTATGTGTACTCCGCAAACACCCTCTGCGATCCTCAACTCTTCAAGTCTTCCTGCAACAACGTCCCTCAAGCAGGCAGTAAGTTACAAACCAGGAACTCTATGCTACTTAACCCCAACTTGGTCTACATACTTGATCTTCCTCTCTACCCTCCAAGACTACAATCTCACCTCTGGCTTTCAATTTCGCTTCCGAGTCAACGATCCACAAAGCCCCTATAACCGTCAGCCCCTTCTTGACTCTTCCTTCACATGGACCCGAGCAGAACCTTCCACGACTAGAAGGAGAGGCGAACTGCTGACAACTCCCCAGCGGATCACGTAAGATGTTTGTTGTTCGTGCGTAATTGGACATGGGGTCGTATTACAGCTGCCACCCAAGGTTTCTCAGGGTTTGGCCCTTCACTTGTCCAGGGAGTTTGCCACATTGCACCACGTGGCACGTTTTTCTTGGCTATCCTATCGACATCTGTGTAGCCCGAGTAATACTCCCCTATTCCAATTACGTTCGATAATGGCCACCTGTTGACCCTGCTCGCGGCCCCGCCGCTCGCCGGGTCCGCCCGGTGGCCATTATCTAGTACATATCCTGTCGGTGCGCTCAAACATTTCTTATTACAGTCGGGATATTCTGCGATAAGGCACTCCCTGCCGCGTCACTCATTCCGGGCCCACACATTTTCCTTCACCTCGTCACTGTTCTCGTGTTCGCATCAACCAAACATAAAATCCGTACAGCTTTTTATAAAATACCGAGTCGCATGTCGCATCTTGTCGACTGGACTCGGGATGCTCGATAGTCTCAAATTTGTCGCATCCTGATTCCTTATTAACAAAAGCCTTGCAGCTGACATGGCACGAGGAGGCCATAGCCGATCTTAACCGACGATACGGGCCACCTAATCGAATATCCTGTCACTATAACCTATGAAGGAAATATTTACACTTTGAACTCGAGCCGGCTGTTCCTACTACGCGAGAAGACAAGCTACTCTGTGAACACACATGGAGGAACTGTGGGAGGTGGAGAAGTATGGTGGGCTTGATGTGGTAGAGAGGTAAGCTCTCTCCCTCTTATGAATATGTCTCCCTTCATTATGAGTCTCTCACAAAGTGGGAAAGGGCATTTCTACAAAGTAATGAGATAATGAGGAAGTGGAATGTGCATAAGAACTACCAATTCTTCTTTATGTCCGTGTGTTTAGCGACGGTTCTTGTGTGTGTATGTATTTGGCATCTGTGCTGTTTGCGACATTTAGATTCTGATGGATCCGGAGCATCGCTTTGTGTTAAAATCTTATATGGCCCATCCACCAACAGCTGTTGTTCTTATGGTTTATACATTTATTGTTGTTTGATTTGTTGTTGTGAACAAGAAGCACATCTGCCATGGACTTTGTGGAGCCATAATTCGCATCATCAATATCAACATTGCATTGCAGATCCTGCTTCGTAGCCGTATTGAGGTGAGCCCAATGTATAATGTTTCTATTGATTGGATATTCCTAATTTCCTTCCTTTCCTCCGTAGTCACACAAAGATAACATAGTACCTTGTAGGTATTTGAAGATTTTCTTCAATGTTGTACAGTGTATTATTTTCTTTGGATTGTGACAATATTTTGAAACATTATTGCAATGTCCGGATTGGAACCCCTCATTGCAAACATCAAACTACCAACAACCTCTTGATAAAGAAAATCGTTCTCATTGTCTTGATGGTCGTCCCTTGCGTAAACGGGTAAGTGTACATTTGGATTACTTGGGGTCCTCATAAGATGAGACTTATCAAACCCAAACTTCTTTTGAATTTGCAATATGTACCTAATTTGATCAGTGTAAATCATTCTGAGTTCACGATTTCTAACCACATGAAGTCCCACATAAACAGTCCGCTGGTGTTGATGTGACTTCAATCATCTCATTTAGGTAATTCACCATATCTATCAACTTGTTGCCATCTTTTGAACAAGCAAGGCCATCATCAACATATATGCAAGCAATTGTCATTGGTGACATCTTCCGAAAAGTAAACACAAGGATCTGTTGCACTTGCATGCAAATCATATTTGATCAGGAATGGATCAAATTTGTGATTCCGAGCATGTGATGCTTAACAGAGGCCATACAAACTTTTATGTAGTCTACAAACCATATGTTTCTAACATGGTATTTGGAAGCCGGAAAGCACTAGTCGTTTCTTACACCCACGGCAGGTGTGGACTGCGGCTGATTCCACAGCAAAAAGTGTAGAAAAAACCGTGGAAAAAGCCGGTTTCTCTTCTAGGCGTCTTTGGTTGTGCCCATGTTAATTTCCTCAACTAAATTGCCATGTAAGAACACGATTTTTCATGTCGAATTGTAGTAACTCGAGATCCTCTGTTGCTACAATTGACAAAATGGCCATGATAGAATCGAACTTTCATTACATGTACATATGTTTCATTAAAATCGATATCATGCTTTTGTGAAAAACCTTTTACAACAAGCTTGGTTTGGTAATGATCGATAGTGCCATCAGATTTTGTTTTCAGTTTGAATACCCATTTGCATTGAACGGGTTTGCATCTATGCGGCAAACTGACGAGTTTCCATGTCTCCATTTCATAAAGGAGTCACATTCCTCTAGCATTGCAACTTGTCACTCTGTCTTTTGCAACTCAAATATTATGGTTACATCATTAGCATTATGGTTCCTCGAGTAAGGACAAAAATTGTATTATCTCGACATATGTCATCCCAACAAATGATGGATAGTTGCGCCTAATACATTCACCAAATGATTTAGGGTAGTTGCAAGGTAGGATGGACCAAAAGTGGCATATGCCCTCTTCCATGGAAGTCCGTCACAAAAGAAACTCATGGGGTCACATAGGCTTCGGCAAATCTGAGTGGTCCATGCAGTTTCATTTTCAAATTTGCCCGCCAAGGTTGTGCGCGCACTGACCGGAGAAAACCTACAATCACTAGTCACGTTGAATGGTACGTCGTTGTTCCATTTCCAGAGATGCTCAAGTCGTTCATCGTAAAGCACAAACACCTTGAGATCAACGTTATCCGAGCTCAGGTATTCATCGTCTGAATCATGAATCAACATACTTATCAAACTTGAAACTCACCCAAACATCTCTGGCAGATTACATGAAGTGCAGATGTAGGACGAACAATGTGCAACGTGAGAGAGAAATCACAAGTGGTCAGACAGCCCGCGACTTTCCACACTCGCGTTCAAAATCAATATGGATAGTTAAAAATTAAACTAAAAATACGTATTTTTAAAAACTGATACGTCATCCATAACCGGATGATAACGGGAGTGTCTACATCCAAATTTTGCCGTGATTTTGTCAAATATCCATAAAAAATCCATTGTACATAATATGACCTTATACCTTTTTAGTAAAGAAAATCACCCTAGAAAAGCTAAAGAAATGACACCATGGACTTGTATAAAAACGTGTATTTTTTACGCATATATTAGTCCATAGGTCCTAAATGACGAAGTGTTTTGTCATTCTAAGATCATGGTTAAGATTATCTCTAAATTGGCATCTCCCACTCAAAATTGCAAATCAATAGAGGTTGTCCACATTGTACTTTTGAAGTCCACAACACTACCTTTCTGTGCGCCGACAGTCCATTATAAAGTGGGATTCAAAAGTTCATAGCTCATTGGCATTTTATTTGTTTGGCAATTGGTCAATTGCTATAGGTACAACTTGAAGTTACCAATCCTAGACCATATATCTGTGATTGCAAAAATGGCTCTATAAAAAGAATTTTGGGTACCATCAACCGGGGTCGCTGTAAATTGACTTGGCGACTCCCATTTTGGTCCACCCTACCTTGCAACTACCCTTATTGAGGTCTCATCGATCGTGGTGGTAATCATGTTCGCCACGTTTGCACTCTTGGATTGTTTGCTTCTCTCTTTATCTTTATCCTTATCTCTTCTGACTCATCTTCTTCCACAATGTATTTACACTGACACATGATTTTGAGGAACATGGTTGTTATCAGGATCTTCAAGAAAAATCAATGGATCCTCTGACCTATCTTTTCCATTTTCTTGGAATATTTTTCTTCATCAAACAATACATCTCTACTAAGAAGTATCTTTTGATTTATTAGATCCCAAAGTTTGTATGTCTTGGACTCAGCATTATAACCCATCAGTATGTAATGAGTGCTCTTAGAATCAAGTTTCTTTTGTTTCTCCTTGGATATGTGTGCAAAGGCCTTGCACTAAAACTCTCTCAGACGTTTCACATCCAGCTTTCTTCCACACCACGCTTCCATTGGTATTTTTATCTTTTAACAACCGTCTTCCAATCCTATTGAACACATATACTGTAGTCACTACAGCTCTTGCCCATAACTATAATAAGAAAATGGGAGTAGTAGGTTATGGATAGCATGGGAACGAGGAGGGCCAAAGTTCTTAGACTACTGTTTCTTTCCACAACCAGAAAACAAGAGCCTTCTCACTAAACCTTCTAAACTTTATTTTGAAAAAAATGGATTGCACTTGTCCTAGATTATCTCATGTTAGACTTATGTATCTTAAGCTAATCAGTGATATTTCATACTGCCAATTATAAGTTGACATATGTCAAAACTCCAGTAAACCACAAACTCTAATGTGATTCATTTTACTTCGCTTGCATTCTATTTCAAAAACGAGGAATTCAATGTCGACTTTTTTGAAAGATTGGGATATGCTCTCAAATCCGGCAGCAGTTCCTGCTGCTGCAGCTTTTGCCCATAACAGAGATTGTATGTATACACACTCAGGGTGTATTGAGGAATCAACGAAGCCTCTTCCCTTGTTTGCCTCCTCATGGTCGATTGGTTGTATTGAGGAATCGATATAGCCTAACCACTTTTGTCCCTGCAGGCCTTCAAACCGTCCTTGATGGCTTGGAATTTCAGGTGTGGTCTTGGACCACACTGGGGCATCAGACAGTCTTGGGCATCAGACACGGCTTGGACACAACTCCCTCCAGGTCAGCTTCATCCAGTAGGGTCAATTCATCTGGTCTAATATCCAGATAATCAGAGAGAGAGAGAGTGAGATAGTAATATCATTGTCTGATCTTTAGTATATGGGGTACATTGATGACCAAGGAGGGACAAAAGATGAATGTTAGGGGGAAGAAAAGAGACACTCAGTACTATCCTGGAAAAAGTCTTCCACTGGAGGGACTTAGTGATTGATGTACCACTCAGGTTGCACATGTAAGGACAACTATTATATGACCAAGTGTCCATGACATTTTAAACTAGTACAAATGGAAAAAGTGAAGGATAGGACACATACGCTTGTTTTTGCTCTCCGATCTTCTGAGGGTCAGCTTCATGCATGTTCTGCCTGAACTGTTGTCGTACCAGAGCTAATAGCACCTCCCTATTCCCTTGCTGCCCCCATGCACATGCCCCGTGAGCACCACAAAAACAGAACAAGAGGGCTAGATTGAGAGATAAGCTCTGAGTGCTAAAAACAACAGTATTGTGGCTTTTGTTTTGTCCCATTCTTGCTGGGTGTTGCTCTTGGTATGACTGTGCTAGGTTCTCTGCCCGCTGCCCGCTGCTCCTGCTAGGGCCAACATGTCTTGGCTTACAAGGTTGTCATGAAGGTTTTTGCTTTTTGAGTTGTCGGGGTAGTTTCCGCTTTCCATGCTGAGAGAGAGAGAGAGAGATCAATGCAGAGCCTCCAGATGAAATAACAAAATAACATACGGAACCATCTTGAATGCCACTGCCTCCTGTTGTGAATACCAAACCAGGAAATCTGCCAGTATAAACACATAGCCCTAACCTCCAGGCTATCTGTTGTTGTAAGAAAAGGAATAAGCCTACCTGACTGCCCAGGTAATCAGCCCTTCGCAGACATTCCCGATACAGCTGCACCCCACCATCATCCAAAATATCTTTGTCAGGTTTTTACACCTTTGAAGTCGATTGTTTCAATCACAATATTCTGTCACTAGAGGATCTGCTTGTTCACCACTCAGATATGGGCGCTTTATTGTTGCACAGAAAGAAATCGTCCCAGTTCAAATGACAGATATTTTTAAGGGAGAATGGGTATCGAACTTTGAGACATCACGGCAATTGCAAAATCATCATCTAAACAAGGGTTATACTCGCTTGCCTCTGACCACAAAACCACTAGTGGCACATGAACGAATTTCGGACCTAAGTAAAACCACCAGGCAGCCAACAGCATAGAGGTGGGTTGGTGAAGTAATTGCCACATCGGAAGTGACATCGATTCCGCCCAACTACTTGTGCGTATGGGCCATCGACCCCACACACCCTTTGCGTTATCACAGTTAGGCTGAGGCAGTTGTGACAAAGGGTATTCTTGTAGATGGTTGAGTACAGCTCTTATGATTTTTTATGTGGCTTGAACTTGGTACCTAGGTCTGAATCAATTTCAAAACATTAGCCAAGGTTCCCTTTTCTTACAATGTGTCCTAAGTCGCACCTAGAATCCGTCATCCAGACTCTCTACAATATCTTTCGGGATTATGGCTTAGCCTAACACCCTTTCAGGCAGGTCGATGATGTAGTTCCATGGAATAAACTAGAGAAGAAGCTCTTGTTGATCATTTTTTCCCAAAGACAGGGTCGATAATCCCCGTTTTAACCCTAATTACAAAGTTGAGCTCGTCTTTCTATCTACCCGAATCTACCAACAATGACAGAGATTTTTCATTGCTCCGCATCCGAATATAGCAATCCATGTCCCCTTTTCACATACGTCCTCACAAAAACATGAAAAGATGACCAGCATTCTCAAATCAAGTACCGCAAAAGAAATGTGAGAGAATGAGAAATTCGGGGAGAAGACGAATACATTGCGGGCACATTCGGCTATATGAGAAGGCACTGCGGACTGCATTTTCTCCACCCGCACAGCGACCCGCCTCCTTCAACTTTCCAACCTCCGTGCGTGTTTCTCACTGTGATTCCTTCAACAGCGGCCTATGCGAGAAGCCATCGACAGAGCACCACGACTAGTGTTCTGACGAATCCTAACCGTTCATGACAATGAGATGGACGATACAAATAAACCGCCCAGAACATACCACACCAGTCAAGGTAGCAAGATTTGACCCCAGAACCATCTGGGTGGCACTAAGTGCATTTTCAACTGAGCTACCAACTGTTGGTGTAACTTAACTTAGGAGTACATCAAAGTAGACAGTTATAGCCGTAAGGCAAAGGGCTCTTGGTTATGTCTGCTTTTGGCCGGAGTCTTATCTCTCTCCTAAAGCTAGTTCAGTGAAAGCTAGATGTGAATTCAAATTTGAGCTCTAATGAGACAATGAAGAATGGAAATCCAAAAACATTCGCAACATATACTCAAATTTATAGCAGATTTGCAATCGTGTTATTGTGAATGGCAACAAGAAAAAATGTACGGGGAGTTCCAAGCATACTTTTGAAATCCTCAAGTACATTGCATTTGAAGAGTATCGACCTCATTGTAACTTATTGTGGGTTGATGAATGTACTCATCTCCTTTTGGATCACAAAACATCTTGTTCAAAAAGATAAAATACATATGACATATTCCCCTCTTATACTAATAGTACTATTCAAGGATAGCATGCAAATGAAATCATGACAAGTGCAACTTAGTGAAAGTTAATGAAACTTAGTGAAAATTTACCAATGATGTAGTGCATGTCCTATCCTGATTGAATGCAATGTAGGGTAGACCAGAATGGACATGGAGGTTCAAGCAAATCCTTTACAAATTATTTCATGTCGTTCCATTCTGTTCAAGATCTTGAATGTTAGAACATGAAAATCAGAAAATAGAATTGTAGAAAACTATTTGAGCATGGAGCTTAAGGGATCCAATCTTTGTAATCTTTTGTTTCTTCTTTAGAAATGTGGAGTGAGCTTCAAGACGATGACACTCTCCTACCACGAAGTCTTGAATACGATGACGACAACAACATTAGTGGATGTGCCAACAGAAATGGTGCATATATCCGAGGATAGGGGACGGTGGAACATTTTCAAATTAGACTTAAAAAAATCGTTAACGTCCTATATCCACTTGTTTCGATTTTGCAGTTACTACGGTCTATGGTACCATCCATATTCTTAAGAAAAACTCATCATTGCATCCAAATGTACATAATTTAGAATTGCCAACTCTAGTATCTACATGTACCAATTGGTGGATTGTAAAATGGACAAAGTATGTCTGAGCTATGGACTTCTGAACCGAATGATGCGGATTGGAGACATCGTAAAACTATTTGATGGTCCAGGAGGCAAACGCGGGAAGAGGCTTCGTTGATTCCTCAATACACCTGAGGAGGTAATATAGGATAGCATGCAGCAGAGTACGTACGCATATATAACAAGGATAAGCTTTGCCTCCACCCAATCACAGTGAAGGTAGGGGAAACGTTGGTGCATCCACTGCAGAATAGAACGAACGCCCCCACCAAATTCGTCGTAGTGGTCACGAAGGCATATCCACGTGAAACTGTCAAGAATCTGTATTTTGTTTCTGACATGGACGGGAAGGGACAATATTTTCCCCTGCAAATAGAAATCCATGAGTCTGTCACTTGTCCCCCCTGGGTTAAGCAACAGATCTGCGTCATCTAGTCTAAGATTGATGTGGGGGCCTATAGTTGTGCAGAAAAACCACACATCTGAGGAGTTTTTGACTTGTGCACCACATGCTATCCTGAAGACAGCCAACATAACGATACATGTCAAAGAAGGGAGATTTCAATAATGAGGGTGCACGAGGTAATGATAGTGCGGAATGCAAAACAGTACCATTGCAAAGAAGGGAAAAGAGCACAATTTGTTGACTCACAAAGCTTCCTTGAGCCTTTCATGGACCCTGCAATCACATACAGAACGTTCATGTCAGCAAGATGATGCCGAAGGGGCTGGGGCATTGGGAGAGGAAATTCCAAATTGACAGGTGCAGAAAGAGGGCATTCAGTAGCTTGGAACAGAGCGACTGCAATCGAGAATGGGAATGGGAACATCTTCATGAAATGTCGATTCTGTGCAAGTACCCCAAGCAACCCTGTCGTAACTTTCTGCGGCCTCTAGAGTACAATTGGTAGGTTGGTAGCTATCTTCTCTTTAACCTAAAAAATTACTAAATGCTTACACGCTGCAATATTTATCAAGTCTCATAAGAAGCGAAAGAAGCTCGGTTAGGCAAGTCGCGAATACTTTTACTGATGGAAACCTCATGACAGATCCATCTGTAGCCAACTTGGAGCTTGAATAACATCAACATTTGGTACATATGTGAACTGGTCATTATAACGTTCATAAAATTGGTCCCCACCACTTTAATTTCTAAGAGCAATTGCCTAAGCTAAGTGCACATTACATTTATATAATCCAAAAGTTTAATATTGTTATGAAGTTAGGCATAAAACTCCCTGAACTTGTTTCCAGTCTATGACATGGGCAAGGACATTGTGGATGATCTGAACGGCCTACCTACCCTCCGCACTAGAAAGGAATTTTAAGGCGGGGAGCTTACCTTTGAACAATAAGCAGATGCAGAGAGGAGACGGAGATTACAATTGCCTGATGTGCAGACAGCCAGAAGACAATTATCATTTTCTGATACGTTGTCAGGGGTATTCTCACCAGAGAGTGACCCTCTTCAGGAACATCAAGAACATGGTTCCTGCACCTCTGTTCACCAACTTTCACCATCTTGAGGCTGAGCCTAAAACCCTGGCCCTGTTGGTGTCGAACTTTTGGGCTGCTCACATACAGCAGATTGATGCGTGTGTGGAAGGCTTTCTAGAGGATATCAGAAACCCCAAACTAATCGTTTATGTCAAGGTAAAGTCACACTACTGGAGTGAGCCCCTCACAAAGGTAGTGCCTATTCCGTATGATTCCTTCTAAACTGGGCGCGGGGTCTATGGCCACAAGGCTACGTGAAAGAAAGTCTTATGAGTACATTCTCTCTCTCTCTCTCTCCCACACCCGGATCAATTGTTTATTCCAAGGTAAGTCTTACTACCAGCGTCAGCCCCTAGGTTCTGTCCCTTTGTGTTCCTCTCAAACTGGGCGGGGTCAATGGCCACAAGGCTACGGCAAACAACTCTCTCTCTCTCTCACACACACACAGCAGATGTGATGCTTCTGTGAAGGGTTTTCTAGAGGATATCTGGAAAGCCTGAACTAGTTGTTTATCCCGAGGCAATTCACACTACCGGAGTTACCCCCTCACAAAGGTAGTTTCTGGTCCCTTTTGTTCCACCCAAACTGGGTGCGGGGTCAATGGCCGAAGGCTACGGCAAACGACGTCTCATGAGTACATTCTCTCTCGTATGTCTGTTCACCAACTTTCAAAATCTCAAGGCTAAGCCTAAAGCCCTGGCCCTGTTGAACTTTTGGGCTGCTCGCTCACACACAGGAGATTGATGCTTGTGTGAAGGGCTTTCTAGAGGATATCTGGAAAGCCCAAACTTATGTTATATGAAGGTAACTCCAACTACTGGAGTGAGCCCCTCACAATGTAGTGTCTATCCCCTCTGTTTCCGTCCAAACTGGGCGCTGGGTCTATGGCCACAAGGCTACGGAAAACAAAGTGTTATGAGTACATCCTCTCGCTATCTCTCTCTCTCTCTCTCTCTCTCCATGATGCTACAGCAAACAATGTCTTACGAGTACATTCTCTCTGTCTCCCACTCTTCAACTGTGTGACTAGGAGCACAACCACAGGCACATATGCCACCTATTTTTCGAGCTAAGGGCTAGAGGAGCATGGCCTCCTGCTTTAACGTATGATGTTCCATACCAGGACATCAAAACTGAACCCCTGTAGATCTAATGTCATCGGCTGTCTGTGACTGCCATACCAATTTCATGTTGAGATTTAATTGGAGGATGCAGCAGTTCTTGAGTCTACGTTGTGTTTGAGAACATATGTTAGCAAATAAAACAAACATACAAGAAGCTAAAACATTAAACACTCAATTCCCTGCCTGACCACAAGCACTATGAGAAATTGGGAATGAGTCTTCCGATACTCTGTTGGGTTGATACTCCACAGCCGACTCTGGGAGGGACAATGCTGGTAAGGTACATCATAACCGGTCCACAGAAATACCTTTCTCAGTGCGTCCTTCTCTTGTTTAGAGCATTAAATGCATATTCTGACATGAGATTTGGCAGGGCTACAAGAGCCTTGTTCAACCATATGTATTATGAAGCGGAGCGAATGGCCACCGTACAAATTGATGATCCTTGAATCCTTGCCTTTCTATATAGAAGGTGTGCCACTCATGCCAGAATTGTTGGACTCGTCACTGAAGCAATCAATCCTGAGAAGATGGCAAAATTCGGAAGGAAAAGCATGTGAGGTCAAATGAATCAGTTGATTTGGTTATGAGATTCAAGTAATGCACATGCAGATAAGTTGGTGTGTGTGTGTGTGTGTGTGTGAGAGAGAGAGAGAGGGGGGGAGAGAGTTGATAGAGAGGGAGAGAGAGAATGTGCTCATGAGAAATTTGCCATAACCTTGTAGCCATAGACCGTGCGCCCAATTTGGGCGGGACACAGAGAGAAGATTGGTGGCAAAGATTGTTTTCCAGACAAAAATAAAGTCTTTGAAATACGTTTGAAAGGTGACAGTCAAGTAGTTATTGTTGAAAGTGGTTGGAGTGATCTCTATTGCTTTTGAGTTTTGATGGTTTTCATATTGACACTCTCACGTTCTAATCTTCCTTGCAACCAGAAATAGAGAAAGAAATATGAAGTGTGTAGTAGTTCCCAATTTCAATGCAGTGACTGTTTTTATGTTGGTATTTCAACTGCTGGTCTCCCACATCAATCATGCACAGGGCAAGATAGTGTATAATTCAGGGGCGTAATGTTGCGGGCGGAAACTAGAGGTGAAATAATACCTTGTGTCTTCGCGAAGCAGGTCTGGAAATAGAAGCTTGGATGTTCAATGATCTGTTGCAATGGCTATCAATAGCCCCAGCACCCCGGCATGAAATGGTCGTGAACTAACAAAAACCTTGTTCACGTCTGAACAGGTAAGCAAGACTCCATCAACAAGTATGTCAGCCACTCCAAGCCTGGAAAGGAGAAGGAACACATAATCTCCAAAATTCAGTTAAAATCAAGGGCTGACAGGGCCAACAGAAAACTGCATTGACTGCCAGCAGGGCGCTCCTCCACCCATCCGATCCCTATCCACCACGGTTTGTCGTTTCCAACGGTCTGGATCCCTTGGACGCGTGTGCTGGAGTGGGTCAGATTGCGAAAAGCACACTGCAACCCACGCGTCTGTGCATGGGTCTGGCCACTGGAAACACGCCACATCATTGGCCGCCTTTATTGACGACTGTTCCGTCCATCGAGCTCCAGCGGCAGCCTCCTCTCTCCTCCCGAGGACGATGCTTCCTTCCTTTGTTCTTTGCAGATGTCTGAGAGAGTAAGTAGCTGCACGTAATGAAGCAGTGAATCTGGCCGAGTACGAGTTGATCGGTCGTGGCGTAGAGTAGTTGGGAGCTTACCTTGTTGAGGATCTGGTGTTGGGTTTTTGTGATTTTCCCAGATGGATGCTGGAGTGGCTGGAGTAAGCAGGGTAGGGGTGGCCTCGTGTTCAATTGTGAAGGAGAGTCATTCTGTACGGGCTGAGCACCAATTGCAGCCTGCCCATCGCTGTGGCTTCAAATTGAATCGCGCGTATGGAGGGGCTCTTGGGCTCAGGCGTAGGGTGGACAGGGATTTGCTCCCTAGCCGTCTTGACTCGTCGGTGTTTGCCGATAGAAGCCATGAGTGTTTTTACTTGCCTGTGGTTTGTGGGAAGAAAGAGAAGGTTAAGAAGATGGCCAAGGTTCGGGAGATGGTGAAAGCAGCGAGGCTTGAGCTACAACCGTTGCAAGGGCTGACCGCATGCCAAACTTCTGCGATCGTGGATTTGGAGACTGAAGAAGCTGCACCATTAGTTTCTTCTCTTGGTTCGGTGAGTTCCCTGATGCTTGTGGTTTCTTTTCACTCGTCTCTCCTTTTGGCTATTAAAGGAGAGGTTTTTCTTGAGGTATTGTGGGGGTTGTTCCGAGTGAGTTCTTACTGCTTGAAGTTGAAGTTGTATAACCATTAAGGCATTGTTTATTTGACCTGTGATTGTGGCTCCCGCAATGGGATGCACTGTAAGTCAATTAGTAAGTGAGAGAGTAATAAGAAGGCATCTGGAGAGGAAAGATTGAGAAGAGCAGTTGGATTCAACTGCAAGAAATTCAAACAACATCATACTTCTGGTGCAGGATACGATCGAGAATGTGATGAAGCGGCTCGCTGAGATTGAGGCAGAGTTGGATGACTGCAAAGGAAAGAAGCAGAAGAACAGCTCGTCTTCCTCATCCAGCTCTTCGTCAGAGTCTAGTGACAGTGATACTGGAATGGACATGCGGAGCTTGCGGAGGTCCAAGCATGGACGTCAGATTGCAGTGGCCCCGACCATTGGAGATCAGAGCCAAAGGGAACCGGACGGCACTAGTCCCGAGATGTTATCATCGCAGTTAGTCGCAAGCCTGCCTGCAGTGCGATTGAACTCGGAGGCACAGGAAGAGCCAGCGATTGTAGCTCAAATCCGAGCTAATGTAGGTGAATCTCGAAAGCAGAAGATTCCATTGGGCGGTGGTGTCATTCTAGAAAGCCCACCTCCTTCTTGGTCTTCTCTGCTTACGTCACCTGCGATTCCAATACAAGTTGGGACCAGAGGCCGTGTTGAGGTTTGCGTTGGAGGAAAATGCAAAAAAGCAGGATCTCAACAGATCCTCTCAGCTTTTGAAGAAAACATTCCCGAGGGTAACATCTCAGTAACACCTTGCAAGTGCATGGGGAAATGTAAGAGTGCAGCAAATGTCCGGGTCCAGAAAGAGGAAGTAGAGCCCCAGCTCCATAGTCATGTTAGTGTGGAAGATGTTAGCACTCTACTGGAACTGCACTTCGGTTTGGGCAACCCTGCTTCGGGCCTCCAGAGCCCCTCTCAGCCGTTGTTGTCCAGAGTAAGTCCGGTGACTGCAGTTGCATGAAGCTCATGTTTGCAAATCTAGAATGGATTCGGCTCCAATGATACACTATCTGCCCTTCAGTGATAATGAGGCCTTTAGTTGGCATCATGAGTACGATACCTAGGAGTGATGTATTTAATTCTTCAGAACAGGTTACTCTTCCTTCAGCACTTCAATGGAGGTTTGTACAACATAAAACTTATATTGTTACAGTCCTGATTTTGCCTTCACCAATTTGGTGTGGAGTTGATAAAGCTTTTCTCTTGGTGTGTACATGTAATAGGATACCCTTCAATTTCTGATGAGTTTTGACGTCCTCCTCTGTCATGCTCAGAGGTTAGATGATTGACAGGTTGGGCTGCAGTTCGAGTGTATGCTTACATAGCAGAAGACTCCCACAATCTGTCATATGTCTAAAAACAATTCTTCTCATTTCTGTAAAGGGAATGGCCCAGGGAGTTCTCATGTTTGATCATGTGAAGAGCCCTTCACCTGCCGATAAGAACTGTTGGGAATTTTCTGCCACATGTAATGTAAATGGAGATGGGCACCTTACAGAATTGGAAGTGAACTGATAATACAAAGGAAATTCCCAGTGGTTCTTTACACTTTGGTGTAGTGATTTGAGAATCTCGCTAAATATTTGTAGGTGTGCATGCGGAATAGGAGTGGCAGTGATTGCCTAGTGAACAGGCTCTGTGGTTGTGCTGTGGTCCTGATGTATGTGTGATCCGTAGCAAGCCCCATGACACAAAACATGTTGGCAGTGGTGACAAACTGCCACAACAGACTCTCCTTTTAGGCGTCCTACCTGGGTGCTATAATCAAGAGAAACTTAAACATCATAATCAAATGAACAGTAGTGTAATACAAACCACCTCCCAAAAGGTAAATTGTTTTGTTTTGTTCGTTGACATCAAGGCCTCCTGCCCGGGGTCTTATTACAGCTGGAAAGCCCTCAATGAATAAAAGGTGCATCCTGGTGGTTTCATAATTTTGGACCTTATAATATGTGAGATATTGAATTTTAAGTTTTTTTGTCACTGGAAATTCATGGGTTGTTATGGAAGATTGGCCCGTCAGTTGTGTGTTGGTACACATGGTCATAAAATGTATTCTATTTAACTTTGCCGTTTACATGTGAGCTCAACGGCATACGACACACTATTATATATGATACAATCTAAGGAGAACAACGGCAAAGTTCAGCGCCTTTTAGTAAAGCTCACCGGGCCTCTGTCCCTTTATATGTATATATATAAACCCTTCTTGTCTCATGGCAATACAGTGACTCTCATTGGTTGAATTTCGTGGCTTGGCTGTTACACACGATTTTCACACACGATTTTGTCCACAAAACAAGAGTGTCGAATAATCACTCAACGCCTTCTAATTCAGCGGACAACGCAAGCAAGCAAGGGGAGGGGATGGGAATGTCCAGGTATGAGACGGTTATTAATTTTGTAGCAACGTATATATTCCGGAATGACATGGTATTGGTATACTGAAACGAGGTGAAATAACATGTATGCAGGCTCATGTCGGTCTCAGTGTGCTCAAGTGACCAGAAGCGAATATTTAGTATATTCCTTGATTTGTTTTTTGATACTACGACGAAACAAATTGACAAATTGCAAAATTGTTCCAAAAGAGAAAGAAAGAGATATAATTAATTGCGGCAGACAGGACCTTGGGATGTGTTCTTGTGAGACTGTTGATAGATCCTGACGCAACATAAAACTTATTATCTAGAAAAGCTGCCCTTGAAACTAGGACTCCGATCGGAAAAAGAGACGAAGGAGAAACGTCAATTGGACATACAGAGGCCATTGAAATATTACCTAAAAAGGACAGAATTGTCGATCGGTAAATATAGCAAAAACTTAGAATGACAAGTGGTCAAACTGACTCGATATGATGCAAAATTGGGCATGCCTTGGACGGAATCTCACAACCCCAATGCTGATTGGTTTCGAAAGATAATTAAAACCCAAAATTGAAAAATATGGGAGTTTGAGTGAGGACACCACATCAAAACCTACCATCACTTTTTTCTTTTTTTTTTCTTTTTTTTTCCTTGTTTTTTAAAAAAACACCTGGGAGCAACATATTTGTTATAGACACTACAGCCATGTGTAAGAATGATTTCTTATTTATAGTTTAATAAAAAAAACGTGAAAAATCCAAAAAAAACATAAATGAGGTCCCTATAGAATTACAGCATGTATTGAAAGAATTCAAATATGTATTTTCAAATGACCTATCATCACGATTTCCGCCAAAGAAAAACGTAGATTATAAGATTGATGTTGCAGCCCTTTGCCTTGAGAGCAGGGGGTCGAGACACAAGAGGGGCTGCCCCTGTGGTGAGGGCAGTGGTAACAATAGGTAAGGGGGCTAAAGCATCCTTGAGTGCCCAAGGCACTCAAGGAGGCAAAGGCGCTCACTAGGTAGAGCCCCGCACACTGGGTTGCGGTGGTGGTGGTTCCACGAGGGGTGGTGATAGCTTAGTGGGTCTTAGTGGGGGTGGCATAGGACTCACCATGGGGCAGAGACCTTGTGGTGGGAGTCGTGGGGACTCTTGGGACTCATCACGGTCCAATGGGGCCGTGGTGGGTTGGCCAAGACTCACCGCGACTCATCACCGGGAATCGAGGGTCTTCGTGATGGTTCGCCATAAAATGACTGGGTTATTTGTGAAACCCCCGCGGACAGTCACAGAAGTATATATAGAGAGTAGTAACCCCGAGAACGGTACAAGCCCGTTGGTGACCAAAAACTAATGAGTAAGCGTGTGAGCCGGAAAACGACCAAGGTGTGGGGAGCTGTTCCGGACTGCCAACAATCAAAGGGAATTTCCACTAGGCCCAAAGTGAGCGAGGGTCTTATGGAGGAACAAAAGGGGACCGTTATGTCCCGGTGAGCAGCCGAAGCTCCGAGTTGGCCCGGCGGCCAGTTTGGGAGTTAGGCGCGCGCATCAAAGCGAGTATCTATGACATGAAGGGGAGCTTACCGACGTGAGGTGCGCGACACTTGGTATCAGAGCTTAGAGTTCAGTACGTGATCGTCTTGAGATCGGCCTCATCATGGGGTCGGGCAAGACAAAGCGAAAGCAGAACGGCCCGAAAGATGATGATCCCGGTAAGCCCGGTGGGGGCGACATGTCACCGAAGCGGCAACTGGAAGAGACGATTTATGGTTCTGAAAGTGAGGCCGCTCAAGAACGGGAGGAATTTGGGGAGTCGGAGCCCGAGGACTTCCCGGAGGCTCCGCCAGACCAAAAAATGTCTCCCATGCCAGCAGCCTTTTGGGAAGGGTTGTTGGCGTAGTTTGGCGGGACGTTGAAAGACGTGATGAGGGCGACTAATGTCACTTCCACTAAGGCTAAGTTTAAGGTTAAGCCTAAGGAACCCGACACCTTCGAGGGCGTCCGAAATCGGAAGGCACTCAACACCTGGCTCTTGGAGTTAGAGCAATACTTCCGGGCGGCCAAGTTGAGTGACGAGGATCGGGTGGAAGTGGCTCCCACCTATTTGAGGGGCTATGCTCAACAATGGTGGCAGAAACGTCTTCATGACCAAGGACCAAACAGAGAAACCTTGAGCTGGAGTGGGTTCAAAGAACTTAAGAAAAGACAGTTTGTGCCCCTCAACGCGTCCTGACTCGCCCGGGACAAGATGAGGAATTTGAAGCAAACGGATGACATTCAGGGATATGTTTAGGCTTTCAATGTGCTGTTGCTCGAGTCACGGATATGGCGGAACCAGAAATGGTATTCAACTTTGTGGCGGGACTGGCCCCATGGGCCAGGCGGAAGTTGGAGGAGAAGCCACCTAAGACTTTGAACGAGGCAATTGAAAGGGCTGAATGTTTCTCGGATGTCCCTAGGGGCGAAAGACAGGGTCGTACGGAGCTGAACCACAAGAAGGTCCGGCGGGAGGATGACTCCTTCCGACCGGAAAAGAAGTGGGATAGGCCACGCGGCGACAATGGCACATGGAAATCGAAGGGAGGGCCTTCACACGTCAAAGCGGCACCCGGTGCTCCAAAATGAAAATTAGGTGCGGCGGCTTATGGCGGACAGAAGGCGACCTTCGATGGAGTGTGCCTTAATTGCGGGGAGCCCGGGCACATGGCCAAGAAGTGCGCGAAACCTCGACAATTGAACATGACTCGGGCGACCACGGAGCTGTCCGAAGATTCCATTAGCCGCTTGGTGGAGGCGGTAGTCGCCAAGACTTGCAAGGTAGGTACGAAATGCATCTACAGCGGGACTGGAATTGGGGAATATTCTCTAGTATATACTTTGCTCATGTTTAATTTTGCATCTGCTCATGCTTAAATGTGCTCATTGCTCATAGAAAATACAGACCCTATGCCTGGATTTCTTTCAAGCTTTAATGTGAGTTGTATCAGGAGACTGGCCCCTTGCGTAAATGGAGTCAGTTAATGTTCGTGAGGGGAATAATTTTCGGAACTAACGTGTCGTTGTTAGTAGACACAGGAGCGTCCACTCCTTTATGACACCGGCAACGGCACGGAAGCTGGGGCTCCCGACAAGTGATGTGGGGGCCTCTATTGAAGTGCGTTCTGCCAAAGGAGAACCACAACTGGCGACGAGGTTTCTCTTCAGCTGGGGAGTTGGGAGGGAAGTGAAAACTTCACCATTTGCGAGATCGATGGAATGGATCTCATTTTGGGGATGACCTTTTTGAGCAAAATCCGGAGCGGTCATAGATGGCCGCAAGAGAATAGTCACGCTACCGTATGGGAATGGTGGCGAAGTTTTACGGGTGTCGAAAACGCCCAACCGAGTAGGAGGGTGAATAAACCTGCTGACAGCAAAGGAGTGGGCCGTGGAGGAGCCACATGAGCCCCAGTTTTTGCTTTACGTGAGACAAGTGGAAGGAGAAGTCGATAAAGAGCCCAGCCCAGATTGGATCAAAGGGATCTTGGAGAAATACCAGGATGTGATGCCGGAGGATTTACCAAGCGGCTTGCCACCGCGAAGAGGAGTTGACCATAAGATAGAGGTGATATCGGGATCGGAGCCGTCTGCCAAGGCGCCCTACCGGTTGAGCCACAGAGAATTGGTCGAGCTGAAGGCCTAGCTCAAGGATCTAATGTTCGCAGACAAGAAGGATGGGACGTTGCGGATGTGTGTCGATTACAGGGCTCTGAATAGGGCGACTATAAAAAACCGGTACCTTTTGCCAAGGATCGACGACCTCTTTGATCGGTTGGCAGGAGCAAAGTATTTCAGCCGGATCAATTTGCGCTCAGGTTACCATCAAATCCGAGTGGCGGAAGGAGATGAGGAGAAGACCGCGTGCAGGACAAGATATGGTTCATATGAGTTCTTGGTGATACCTTTTGGGCTCACCAACGCACCCGCGACCTTTAGCACGCTAATGAACAGCCTTTTCCAGGAGTGGTTGGATGACTTTGTGATCGTGTACATCGACGACATCTTGGTGTACTCGAAAACAAAGGAAAAACACCTGGAGCACCTCAAAAGGGTGTTCCAGAAATTGTGGGAAGAAAAACTGTATGCCAAAGCCTCAAAGTGCGAATTCGGGGTCACAAAAGTGGAGTTCCTAGGGCATGTGATTACACAGGATGGGATCAAAATGGATGACAAAAAGGTGAGGGCGATCTTGGACTGGGAACCTCCGACTTCGGTCCCGGGAGTGCGATCCTTCCTAGGACTCGCCTCCTATTACCGAAAGTATGTGAGAAATTTCGCCAAGATCGCGGGGCCGCTGTCAGACCTTCTGTGTAAGTCCAAGATATGGGTATGGAACACCTTTTGTGGCCAAGCTTTTGCCGAATTGAAGCAATGGATGGTGGAAGCTCCAGTCCTGAAAATCCCGGAGTTCGACCGTCCATTTGAGATTCATACAGATGCGTCGAACTTCACAATTGGGGGTGTGCTCATGCAGGATGGACATCCAGTGGCTTACGAAAGTAAGAAACTGAATGAAGTGGAGCAACGGTGGCCTACGTACGAGAAAGAAATGAAGGCGGTGGTGCATTACCTTGAGCTTTGGCGCCACTATGTTGGTTCCAACCCAGTGAAGGTGTTCACGGACAACGTCACGTTGAAGTATTTTGCCACACAGCCTAAGTTGTCCCCAAAACAACTTAGGTGGCAAGACACTTTGGCAGTGTTTGACGTGGATATCCAGTACAAACCGGGACGGGACAACATGGTGGCCAATGCTTTAAGTAGAAAGCAGCAGCTCATGTTGGTATACAAGGGCGAGACGGCGCTCCAAAGGAAGATCCGGAAGGCTTACCAAAAAGATGAGATGGCGAAGTCCATGATGCGGGACTTGAGGTTTGGGGTTAAATTGCAGTTCCACTTGCACAATGGACTGCTCCGGTACAAGCAAAAACGTCTCTACATGCCGAAGGGAGGGATCAGAGATAGTCTCTTGAGAGAATGCCACGATGGCCCGCTTGCGGGCCACGGCGGAGCCAAGCGCATCGCGGCACTTTGAAGAAAGAGTATTTCTGGCCCAAACTGAGAGAGGAGGCCGAGGAGTATGTTAAGACATGCACCACATGCCAACAAAACCAGAGCGAGTACAAAAAGCAAGCGGGGCTGTTACAACCCTTGCTTATTCCAGAGGGGTCTTGGGAAAGTGTCTCGATGGATTTCATGACTGCTTTGCCGCTGTCAAAATGATTCGATGCAATCATGGTGGTGGTGGATAGGTTCAGTAAAATGGGTCATTTCATTCCCACCAAAGAGACGACAACGGCGCAGGAGACGGGGCGACTTTACTTCGCCCACGTCTTCAAGCATCATGGACTCCCGAAGGATATTGTCTCAGACCGCGATCCAAAGTTTACAAGTAAATTTTGGAGGGCACTTTGGAAGAAAATGGGGACGGGGCTCAAGATGAGCACCGCCTTCCGACCTACAACGGACGGCCACACGAAAAAAGTGAATTCCGTGGTGAAGCATATCTTGTGGAATTATGTGTCGGCAGATCAGTCAGACTGGGTGGAGCACTTGGATGCGGCAGAGTTCTGTTATAATAACACAAAACACTCCGCAGCGGGAGTTTCCCCTTTCGTATTGGTCTATGGAAAAGCACCTCTGATGCTGACAAGTTGGACCGCCCAGGATGTTGATGAACTGACAGCAGCCGCGATGCTGGAAGAACGCGAGCGTTTGTTGGAGCTCGCAAAGTTCAACATTGCCAAAGCTAGGAAACGTTATGAACGGCAGGCGAATCGGAAGTGGAGTGAAGTTAAGTTTGAGGCAGACACAGAGGTCTGGTTGAACATCAAGAATTTTCGACTACCTCCGGAAATGAGTCCGAAGTTTGTAGGCCCTTTCGCATTCGAAAAGTTATGAATGAGGATGTGTATGAATTGGAGCTGCCGGCAAACAGCAAGGTGCATCTGGTATTCCACGTTTCCCTTTTGAAGCCTTACTTCAAATGCGTCTGAATCGGCATCAAGTGTTGCGTCCGCCACCTATGCTGTTGGATCATGAAAATGAACCTGAGTACGAGGTGGAGGCAGTGCTTAAGTCGAGGAGGTTCAAGAATCGAGAAACGGAGTATCTCGTGAAATGGAAGAGCTATCATCAAGTGGAGGCAACTTGGGTGCGTGCCTCAGAAATGGGAAACGGGTTGCAGCTTTTGAAGGGCAACCTCAAGAGCAGAAGAAGCGTTGATGGGGACATCAACCTTGGATCGTGGGGGAGGAAATGCATGCTTAGTCCGGCTTAGCTAGCTCAGGAATCCGATTGCAAAAACTTGTGTTATACAAAATTTTGTTATAAATGAAATGGTTTCCAAATGTTGTGCTTCCTATTTTGTTTGGAATGGTGATGCATGGTATGGTTGGCTAATGTGTAGAATGCAGGCTAGCTTACAAAAGTGGGAGAGGTAAATTGGATTAATCGTGTGTTTGCACAGTGCCAAAATCGGGTGACTCCCATCCAAGGGACAAGGAAACTTGCGCCTTCTTTGGGAGTTCACGTGCTAGTGCGCACCTGGCGCGTGCGCGTACTATAACCGCGCTACCGAGGGGGTTGTCTTGTAGTGCGGGCTAACGCGGAAGCTACGTGCTTCCGTTCACGTACTATAATCGTGTAACCTCGGGACGAAGTCGTAGTGCGGCTTCGGCGTGTTCCCGTACCTTAGGCCAGCATTCCAAGGCGGACCCAATTGTATTGATTGGGGCGCACGGTTGGTTCAAGGTTATCTTCCTAGTCAAAAAAAAAGTTCAAGGTGAACCCTTGCTCAAGGTGATGCCAAAAAATGGCATCATGAGCGGTCGCAAGCAATGTTGTTGCAGTAAGGCGATTCGATCCTCGGGGAGGATCGTTCCTTGGCGTTGAAGTGGGCCAAGAAGAGTACCTAGGAGGAGCTCGAGAGGCTCCACCTTTGGCCGAGACTTGGAGGAAGTCGGCCGAATTAGCTAGTGGAGAGTAGAGTCAAGTGGGGATTTGGTTCTTTGCCATGGGACGCCATGGTACGGATACAAACTCCTTGATGTGGGACGCCACAACTTGGATGTTAGTTTCTACAAAATGGACAAGTCGATGAGGACATCGACTCCTTGTTGGTAGGGGTGTATGTCGCGGCCCTTTGCCTTGAGGGCAGGGGGTCGGGACACAAGAGGGTCTGCCCCTGTGGTGGGGGCAGTGGCAACAATAGGTACGGGGGCTGAAGTACCCTTGAGTTCCCAAGGCACTCAAGGAGGCAGAGGCGCTCACTAGGTGGAGCCCCGCACACCGGGTTGCGGTGGGGGTGGTTCCACGAGGGGTGGTGGTAGCTTAGTGGGTCTTAGTGGGGGTGGCATAGGACTCACCATGGGGCAGAGACCTTGTGGTGGGAGTCGTGGGGACTCTTGGGACTCATCACGGTCCAATGGGGCCGTGGTGGGTGGGCCAAGACTCACTGCGACTCATCACCGGAATCGAGGGTCTTCGTGGTGGTTCGCCATAAAATGACTGGGTTGTTTGTGAAACCCCCACGGACAGTCACAGAAGTATATATAGGGAATAATAACCCCGAGATTGGTGCAAGCCCGTTGGTGACCAAAAACTAGTGAGTAAGCGTGTGAGCCGGAAAGCGACCAAGGTGTGGGGAGCTGTTCCGGACTGCCAACAACCAAAGGGAATTTCCACTAGGCCCAAAGTGAGCGAGGGTCTTGTGGAGGAACAAAGGGGGACCGTTATGTTCCGGTGAGTAGCCGAAGCTCCGAGTTGACCCGACGGCCAGTTTGGGAGTTAGGCGCGCGCATCAAATCGAGTATCTATGACATGAAGGGGAGCTTACCGAAGTGAGGTGCGCGACTATTGAGGTTGTTCCAAGTAGTCCTCTTGTATAGAACGTCGGTGTGATTTGTGAAAAAAAAATGCGTCAATGAGAGCTTCCTTGACGCTCTCGCTGCCAGGGCGAAGAAGGTGGCACACAGCAAGTCTCTGGCGGAGCAGAAGGGGAAAGCCAAGAAGAGGGCTGCCGGTACAGAGCCTAAAGACACCCCTGGTTTTGAAGCCATGATGGAATTCTTCACAGTTGTGAGCACGGATTGCAAGAGCACTCGAGGGGCGGGGGGGGGGGGGGGGGGGGGGGGGGGTGAGGTGGAGAGAGCTTGCGATGGATGGTGTGCCCAACTGGAACAGGTTTACTGAGGACTACTGGAAAGTCGGGTTTGGGCTGGCGGGGATGCTCCTGGATGGCACAATTCGGAGGTACATTAATTATCGAATACTTAACCAACAGACAGTGAAGAATAAGTAGCTATTACCACGCATTGACGATCTATTTGATCAACTGTGGGGAGCAAAATACTTTACGAAGCTGGAAGAGTAGATACAACCAAATTTGAATGGTTGATAAAAATTTATATAAGACCATCTTCCGTACTAGGTATGGACATTTTGAATACATGGTTGTGTCATTTGGTCTCACCAATGCCCAAGCTATACATTCATGGGCCTCATGAATGAAATCTTCTGCCCATTCTTAGATAGATTTGTTTTAGTTTTTTTAGATGATATTTTGATCTAGAGTAAGAGTTTTGTCGAGCATAGAAATCACCTCAAATAAATGTTCTAAGTTCTCCGTGAGAATCAGTTATATGCCAAAATATCTAAATATGAGTTTAGAATACAAGAAGTCGATTATTTTGGACGCGTGAGTATGAAGGGAATTGAGGTGATAAGTGAGATGATGAATATAATTTGAAAATAAATTTTTGGAGGAATTGCGCCTCACTACGTGGCGAGGCGCGGGACGGCTATCACGATTATTTATTTATTTTTAATGTTAAAAAAATATTTTGAGGAATTGCGCCTCACCACGTGGCGCAGCGCGGAAATACATATCCATACGTAAGTGTCATGTAAGCAGATACATATCTGACTGCATAGGACCCACCCCCGAAAAGGGGCAGTAGCCATGAGGTGAAGTGACTCGGATCTAAATAATACAAGTTTTGAGATGGTTCAAATGCCATAGTCATTGTTGAGATTATGGTACCAACATCAATCCATTACGTATCACTGAAATCATATTTCAACTTTATGTGACCTCTACCTGATCTCATCCTGATGGATTAGAATTGGATGTAATATGAGAAATTTCACAAGGATGGATACATTATACTGTAGATAAAACCCTTTATTACATTAACTTTTTAAGTAAAACTCTGGATTTTTTGTAACATTATTTTTAAAAATACTGGGTGAAAAGATATTGCCCTACCATATTTTCTAAGTAAAACTTTTCTAAAATTTACCTCAAAAAAATAGATTACACCCTATATTTGTTCTCACGTGGTTTTGAAAATACGGGGATTGACCTCCCCAAGCACAAACTGCCACTACAAGAAAATTTGGTTTTTTATGATTGCATTTAAGAGCCGGGTTCCATGGGCACTCCCATACGCCCCCCCAAGCAAGCGCTCCAGGATGGAATCGCTATTTAAAAATGAGAAAGGGTGGTTCCACACCTTTCCATTCACCCCTCTAGAAATCTTGGCACCAATTGCCATGTGGGCCCATGATATAGTAAATGATAATTAATATAAGTTTTGGATGAAGATGTCAAAAATCATTTCCTCTCCTAAAATCTACCTTACTTTGGATGGAAATCAATAGCATTCTGTAAGCTACAGGCCCTGTTGTATGAAAAAACAAAGGTGTCAGTAAAGGATGCCGCGAAACTCGATCCCTCCTTGTGAAGGGACATCTTTTTTGCGCCCCTTCGCAAGGGACGATTCCGTGATGGCGCCTCTTAGGGAATATTCTATTTCAACCAATAACGTCTCGTTAATCCTGGGGGCGATTCACAGGGGAGACGCTTGCAACTACCCATGGAACCCGGCTCTAAGTGATATATATGACTACATGACTATGCTGTCACAAAAGCCCTCTCATCTCGGACATTCTGTCATATCTGCCATTAAGTCATATATGCAGTCAGGAGAGAGAGAAGACTCCGGCAAAAACCGGCGTGAATAACCCCTGAAGACATTGCTCAATTAAGGAGTTTTTTGGCCCTTACGAGATTCTACCGACGATTTGTACGGGCATTCTCAAAGATCACCCAACCATTGACAAATCTTTTGGGCAAAATAGTTAGATGGAAGTGGGCTACAAAAGATGAGTTAGCATTTCAAACCTTGAAAGGATGCGTTGCTTCGTGGGCCCCAATCTTGAAATGGTACGATCCGACCAGACTAATCAAACTCTCGATAGATATGTCAGACTTAATAGTGGGTTTGGTGTTACAACAAGAATGGGAAGACGGATAAGATCCAGTGATATATTTTTCTTGTAAATTGTTATTTGTGGAACATAATTACCATATAACCGAGTGAGAAGAATTGGATATTGTTCTGGCTACAAAACATTGGAGGCACTATCCTTGAGACAAAGAGTTCGTAATGGAAACAGACCATACACCTGTTAGTGAATTTGAAGACACAAATAAATCTATCGAAAAGACAAATTCGTTGGGTTAGGTGGCGACAACAATTTAATATGAAGATCATCTATGTGAGGATAAACGACAATTAGCTTATGCAATGACAAGGATATCACACATAAAAGAATGACAGAGGTTAGTATTCAACTGGAGCGGTGGAACATGATGGCCAAGACTTCTAAAGATGACGGGGACATCGCGGACGCTAAGAATAAGAGCAAACTTGATAAAGAAGTTCGAGGGTTAATTTTTCAGGAAGTTGAACTTTGGATCCATGATGAACCTTAACTAAAGATAGAAATTTGGTTTGAAGCTTATGAAACGACAATAGCATGATATGTTGAAGTTAAAAAAACATTCGAACAACTTAAGCGAACATTTTATTGGCCACGGATGCGAGACGAGGTGGAGGCGTGTATTCGGAGTTGCATGAAATGTCAACAAAATAAGTCAATAAACCTCAAGCCAGCAAGTCTTTTACACCCACTACCAGTACCAAACAGACGGTGGGACCATGTGAGCATGGATAGAGTTTGTGAGTTGTTTCATACATCATCGGGATATGATGCTATAGTGATCTTTGTAGACAAATTGAGTAAGATGATACATATATGTCCCATTACAAAGTCTGTCACCGCACTTCAGTTAACTCGAATATATCTCGAAAGAATCTATTTTCAACATGGGCTATACTAAAGTCTTAATTACTGATAGGAATACCCAATTTACTAGCTTGTTTTTGAAAAACCATTTGGTTTTTTTAAAACCAAATTAGTTGTGTCCACGACGTATGTCAAGTTATTTTACCACTAGTGTGAAACTAGCTAGGAAATAGTTAGTTTTGATATATTGACATTTGGGATTGATTCAAGTGTCAATCCAGGGCCCAATGTATGTTTGGGCACCTGGCGTGGTTATCTTTACGGCAGATCGCAGTGGGCTCATCTTTCTCGAGTTGAGCCTCACCGCGTCTAGCTATGGCGCCGTAGTGTGGATTCCCCATGGCGTGGGGTGCACTTGGCTCGATTTGTATTTGAGTGATGATCTATACATGCATCAGTTTGTGTGAGATATGTGAGCTTGTATCATTCTTGTTTATCACTCAAGAAATATCAGCTCGAGTCTGTGAGTGTCAGGTTTGAGTTAGTTGATAGCACTTGTGTGTCTTCAGATGAGAAGCGACTCAGTTTAGAGTGCAGGGATCTGTGCATGAACCTATCCAAAGCGGATAGGGTGTAAAGGCGAACAGGTTGCATGTTTGCAATGGATAGAGAGGCGGGCAGCCTTTGGTAAAGAACGGTGTTGCATAGCTCAATGCTATGACAACTAAGTGTGGTGAATGTGGAGCTGCGAGGATGCTACATGCGGGTCCCAACCTGTTGGAGCTTTACTTCAAGCTCACAAAGAGGTATGAGTGAAGAGAGGGGGTTGGTCCTTCTTGTGTGTAAATCAGTGCACTTTGTGGAGTTGGAGTTTCAATTTGAAACTCCAGCAGTGTAAGGACTCTTGGAGTGGCAAGAGCGGGGCTAGAAGGGCAACATCGAGGCGCCCTAGAGCCAGGGAATATGCATGAGAAGTGCAAGTATACCAAGGTTACAAAGGTGTGTGATTTCAGCTTCATTTTGTGATTCATGGAGCAAGAAAGTTTGTTGGAAAGCAAAGAGCTTGTTTGGTAAGTTGGAGGCGCCTCTGGTGGGCCGTGAGAGCCCAAGAGAGCATGGCAGCAGACCTGGTGGCTCCATAGAAGCCATAGGTCGTCGACAGCAGGTGCAGAAGCAAACCCCAGCTCGGGGAGAGCTCAGGAACGCGTGGGAACGTCCCGGGAGTGATTGGGAACTCGTGGGGAGTTCTTGGGAATGTAGGGAACCGTGGCCGTGGCACTGATGGGTCGTGGGGCCGGTATCACGAGATACACGAGCCAGGCGCTGATCGTTGACCGTGACCGTGGCCGTGGGGAATCGTGGCGCGGACACCAGAGGGGGGCACGGTGACCAAATCGTAAGAATGGCGGGCCGTGAAGGCTCGTGGGCGTGATACCACGGGGTATCATGGGGCAGCCCATGGCGGGTGTGCACCTAGGGCGGGCCGTGAGAAGTCGTGGCGTTGAGGGCCACAGAAGGCCACGAACAGGCAGAGTGGGGAAAAAAAAAAAAAAAAAAAAACTCGTGTCGTGTCGTGGGACCTTAATGGGGAGGCTGGGCTATGAAAAACAACGGTTTTGAGCTAGCTGATCTGGCAGAAAAGTCAGAATTGCCTCCCTGTTGCGTTTTAACAAAGGGGGTTACCTCCCTGCAGGTAATCTTTTGGGGTTTTCAGTCCAGTTCTTAACTATGAGGGAGACCACCCTGCAGGTAATTCCTTTGGACAAATTGTTGTTGGGGCCTATATGTACCTCCATTTGCTCCAGTTTGAACCTTCAGTAAATGGCATGGTTTCCTCCATTCTAAGGAATGGCTGGTGGACATAAGGAGGCACTAGCGGATCCTGTGGAGGCTTGCATGGGGCCTTGGAGGCCAAGTTCCATAAGCTCGTGGAGGGCTGAGGAGTGTCTACAGGATACTTCTCATGGTTATACAAGTTAGAGAAGAGAGGAAAAAACGAGTGTTGGGATGAGGACATGCTGGGGATAGGCATTGCTTTAGCTTCCCTTCCTCATAGCTTTCCACCTTCTCTGTAGGCTGAGACCTTTCCGTAGATGGAGACAAGAGTCAGTCCAGGTTTGGGCTGGGGTGTCCTTGCAGGAGCGACACTGTGGAGTTGTTTTTGGTGTGGGGGAGTTGTTGTTTTCATTCTTGTGTTTGGATCCCCTCCACACCTACATGCTTGATTGTGCGCCATGTTTAGCTTTGTGTGGGCACTTGATTTTATAGGTGGTTGACTCGGATTTGATCACCGATCCAATCATAGAGCATGCTGTCGATGGCGAGGTGATGACCAGCCAGACCATCTTTGTTTCTCCTGTGGTGAGGTTGGAGGTGATGACCAGCCAACCATAGGAGTGCCTGCGCCCAAAGTACTTGAAATTTCACATCTCCCACATCGCGGGTCTAAAAATCATGAGACCAAGCCGGTGCACCCCTCCTCATCGAGGGCTTTCCAACGGCACCAAGCAACGGGGCTGGGGCCCCGCGGTTTGGAAGACCTCAATGACGATGCAAAACAAAACAAACAAAACAAACGTCTCGCTTCTGGATGCAGGTGCAGGTGCAGACTATGTTAGGAACCTAGTATTCCAAACCATAAGCCGCAACAAGTTCTCTACCCTGTCAAGGTATTTTACCACTAGCGTGACGTTAGCTAGGAAATAGGTAGCTTTTATATATTGATATTTGGGATTGACCCAAGTGTCAATCCAGGGACCAATGTATGTTTGGGCACCTGGCGTGGTTATCTTCATGGCAGATCACGGTGGGCTCATCTTTCTTGAGTTGAGCCTCACCGCGTCTAGCTATGGCGCCGTAGTGTGGATTCCCCATGGCGTGGGGTGCACTTGACTCGACTTAATATATGAGTGATGTTTTAATGTGCAAGTGTGTGAGTTTGAGAGAGCTTGTGTGCTTGTATTCTTCATCTTTATCACTCGAGAAAGATCAGCTCGAGTCTGTGAGTGCCAGGTTCGAGCTAGTTGTAACAGTTGTGTTTTCAGATCATGAAAAGCGGTTCAGCCTATAGTACAGGGATCCGTGCATGAGTCTATCCAAATAGAGTACGAAGGCGAACAGGTTGCAGGTTTGCAATGGATAGGGAGGCGATCAATGTTGCATAGCTCAACGCTATGGCGACTAAGTATGCGATTCAGTGTGAAGCGGAGGAAATGTTGGCCACGAGTGGGCAAACTGTGGTCGTCTTCTTCAGCTGCAGGCTGAGTTGAGGAGTTGTAGAAATGTGGGCGGTGCGCGGGGAAGCTACTGCAGCACAACCCGTCATTGCATCGCAGGTTGGCAACGGTATGAGGGCCATTGGTTGCTGACCCAAAAGCACTCGCTTTGGGGCCCACGAACTGCAGGTATGATCATGGTGTGGAAGAGTAGAAGTCCAAGCGAGAGGGCTGGTTCTTCTTTTGTGCAAATCAGTGCACTTGTGAAGCATTTGCCTGAGTTGGAAGTTTCAATCTGAAACTCTAGCACTAAGGCTCTTGGAGTGGCAAGAGTGGGGCTGGAAGGGTAGCAACAAGGCGCCCTAGAGCCAGGGAATATGCATGAGAGATGCAAGTGCACCAAGGTGGCAAATGTGTGTATTTTTCAGCTTCATTTTGTGAGTTTCATGGAGCAAGAGAGTTTGTTGGAGAGCCAAGAGCTTGTTTGGTGAGTTGGGGGCACCTCTGGTGGGCCGTGAGAGCCCAAGAGCATGGCAGCAGGTCTGGTGGCTTCGTAGAAACCATAGTTCATCGGCAGCAGGTGCAAGAGCAAACTCTAGCTCGGGAAGAGCTCGGGAACGTGTGGGAATGCCCGAGAATGCCTTGGGAACACGTGGGAAACTCGTGGCGAGTTCCTAGGAATGTAGGGGAACAGTGGCCGTGGTCGTGACGTGATGGGTCGTGGTGCCGGTATCACGAGATACCACGGGCCCTGGTCGTGGTCGTGGACCGTGGACTGTGGCCGTGTCGTGGTTGTGGTGCCAATGTGTGCATCTTGACAGTTTATCATGTGCAAGAGAAAGCAAAGAGGAGATTGTTTCAGACTTTCAGCCAGAACTTGATCTATTTCCAGCGTCTTGCAAACACATTCAGGACCTGAAAGAATCACCCCCTTTGTGGCCTACGTTTTGGCAGTTTGGATTGTGTGGACAGTGCCCTGGAAACTTTATTGAAGATTATTAGAGGGGAAAAATTTAAAATCCTTGAGTGCCCGAGTTCTGCCATCCAATGCTTTGTGATTAATTAGATTTGGTTAGTGTCTACGCCAAGGCAATGGTGGATGTTTTTCCACTGAGCATCTCTATGTTGACTGTCCTGTTCTGTGCTGCACTTATTCTAGGCCTTGCAAAATTTCAAAGGAAATGGTTCTGACTTTACCATGCTACAGGGATGCCACGAACCCAGGCCGTGGTAGTGGCCGTTGAGGGGTCGTGGCACGAGGGTATCACGGGAGGCGCTTGGGGCCGGTTCGTGCCTATGGCAGGCCGTGGCCGGGAAGCATGGGAAGTCGTGGCGGTTAGAGCCACGGAAGGCCGCGAACAGGCAGAGTGAAAAAAAATAAAAAAAAATAAAAAAAAACTTTTTTCACTCATTTCGTGGGACCTAGATGGGGAGGCTGGGGTCTGAAAGACAACGGTTTTGAGCTAGCTGATCCGACAAAAAAGTCGGAATTGCCTCCCCGTTGCGTTTTGAGAAAGGGGGTTACCTCCCTGCAGGTAATCTTTTTGGGTTTTCAGCCCAATTCTTAACTATGGGGGAGACCAGCCTGCAGGTAATTCCTTTGGACAGAATGTTGTTGGGGCCTATATGTACCTCGACCCTGTGGAGGCTTGCATGGGGCCTTGGAGGCCAAGTTTCATGAGCTCGTGAAGGGCGGTTTGAGGGGTGTCTACATGATGCTCTCATGGTCATGCAAGTGAGAGAAGAGAGGAAAAAAAAAGGTGTTGGGATGAGAGCGTGCTGGGGATAGGCATTGCTTTAGCTTCCCTTCCTCATAGCTTTCCACCTTCTCTGTAGGCCGAGACCTTTCCGTAGGTGGAGGCAAGAGTCAGTCCGGGTTTTGGGCTGGGTTGCAGGAGCGACACTGTGGAGAGATTTTTGGTGTGGGGGAGTTGTTGTCTTGATTTCTTGTGTTTGGATCCCCTCCACACCTGCATGCTTGATTGTGCGCCATGCTAGTTTTGTGTGGGCGCTTGTTTTTATAGGTGGTTGACTCAGGCTTGATCGCCGATCCGACTCTAGAGCATGCTGTCGATGGTGAGGCTGGGTTGATGACCAGTCAGACCATCTTTGTTTCTCCTGTGGTGAGGTTGGAAGTTATGACCAGCCAACCATAGGAGTGCCTGCGGTGGATGCAGGTGCAGGTGTAGACTATGTTAGGAACCTAGTATTCCAAACCATAAGCCGCATCAAGTTCTCTACCCGGTTACCTTGTGGAGAAGGGGTTAGGGACATGTTCATGACCGGTTGAGTGTTAGTTTGTCAACACGGAGGTGCCACTAGTTGCTGGGAAAAGTGACGGTACGAGCATTAGCGATACTAGCGGGTACACGAGACGAGGTGTGCGGTTTAGGCCACCTTCACCTCCTGTGTCTTCTACGGAAGGTTCTGATTCGGATTGTGAATTAGGAGGACTCACACTGGCGGTGCAAGTTATTTCCTTGCCATTGTTGTGGGACACAATGGAGGAGATGTATGGAGCTACCAAGGGGGCCATGATGGTACTCTGGGGCGGTGGGTTACCATCGAGTTGGATGATTTCATTCAAGAGTTTGATAGTTGGTGTGACTTGTAGCAAATGCGCAATCCACAACTGTTTACGCCTTTCATGGCATGGAAGGGGTTGTTTCAGCACCTTGAGGGGTCGCCCATGGATGATTACCATGAGTTTAGGCGAGGGCATGATGTTGAGATCGAGGAGTGGAGGATGTACTGGGCACCCGACTATGTCTCCATCATTAGAGGCACTAGAGGGACAAGGGCCCCGACACAACTTTACACAGCCCGTCACAGTCTATCACAGCCAGACACAGTCTGACACAGCCCGACACAACTTTACACAGCCAGTCACAGCTCGGCACAGCTTGACACAGCCTGTCACAGTGTACATAGTGAACAATTATCATTGACAGGGAACGACTATGTGGGAACGCCATCTACAGAGGGAACATGTTACTTCAGGGGTGACGGTTAGTTAGTTAGGTGGCTAGAACAGCTTGCGGGTAGATTAGGCAGGGCGGCAACAGGAAGAGGATCACTTCTTGAGGAGGGCGACTTGTTCAGGAAAAGGGAGACGTAACGGAGAGCGGAAACAGTGAAGAGGAGATGATGACTTGATTGAGGCTTAATTCATGCAAGCTGTAAAATTATACAATAGGGTAGATTAGGGACACCATGGCATAGGCATGATACATGATTAATCTTAATCCGATACTGAATCGATACAAACATACTTTGTAGAGAGACATGAGAGAAGCTATGGAATGAATGCATGATTAATTGAAACATAGTAGATACTGAAGCAATCTGATGCTTCAGTATATATGGTAAGGTAAATTGATAACATGAAGGCAAGAACGAATACAAATAGGAAGCACAACCATGATTCACTAGCTGTAGGTCATGACTGATTGTTCTGAGCGGGCTGAGTGCTTAGAGATATCCAATTCTTCTATCTTGGAGTTTCCACCTCGGATAGCGAAGGGATGGGTGAGTAAAAGCTGCTTGACAGAGGCCCAGTGTTATGGTTTACATCCTGAGTTGTGCCCAGGCCAGTTCCAAGGGAACAGTGGTGGCCGGGGGTGAGGTGGAGCAGCCCAGAAAGGACGAGGTGGCTAGGCACGAGGTGCAGGCCTGCAAGGGCAAGCTCAACATGGCCAGGGACGTGGAGGTCAGGATGTTGACCAAGGCATGGCCAACCGGCTTCAGCAGCTAGAGCAGAGGCTTGCTGTCATGGCAATAGCTCAGGTGGTACCAGCTCCAAGGCCTGATGGTCCACCTCCTGCTCTTGAGGGAGGAGACATGGGAAGCATGGGATTTATGTGCGGGGCAGCACTACCACTAGTGCAGGTGGAGTCTGCTGCTGTTCCTCAGTCATTAACATTGGCGGAGAGAGTGTCGACGCCATCCATGGCACCCAGTTCTCGTCCGACTGTTATCGAGGCGGAGGTTACTATGCCATTAGGGAGAGCTACATGAGTGGCACCACTACCTAGTAGTGCCAAGGCTATGATAGCTAGTGTGCTGCTGGGGGCGGCCACATCTGTGTGCCAGGCTCCATTGTTCTTGGCTACCATGATTGTGACGCCGGGGGTAAGACCAGCTGAAGTGTGCCATTGCACAGGTGTTGCACACATATTTAAGCACATGTGGGAAAAAATGAAGCTTGAGCCACATCCGTTTGATGGGTGCAATGGCATGAGAGGATTTTCTTTCACATTAATAAACAAAAATTGGTTGATAGGGTGAACGCGTCCTTGAGGGGGCAAATGATTTTGTTTGGGTTTGAAACTTTGCATACGTGACGTTGTGCACATATGTCCGTATGTTCAGGACTTTGTCCCTCCCTTCCCGGTCCTTTCTCTTGGCACCCCATCCGAAAACAACCCAAGTACATCAGGTGGGAGCCGTGGGAGAGACGCTGCCCCCATGGTACCGGATGATGATGACGATGACAGTGACAGTGACAGTGACAGTGACAACAACAATAAGCATGGAATTAACCAGGAGGATGTGCAAGCCATGGAGGATCTCTTAATGCATCATGTGGGCGCTGATGCATCCCATGGAGAGGGAACCCGGCTGTCGTGCGCATACATATCGCTACACAACTACATCGCTGTCCAAAACCACACAACACATGTGCATACCACACACTAGTATACCACTAGTCTACCACTAGTCCAGCCACTAGTCCAACCACTAGGCTACAACTAGTCAGTCACTAGGCTGCCACTACGCTGCCCACTATGGCAGTCACTAGTCCACACAATCGAGCCCCGCAGCTTCAGCCATAGCTAGGCGCGGTGAGGCTCAACTCGAGAAAGATGAGCCTCCCGCGCTTGCCGTGAAGATAACCACTCCAGGGCCTAAATCTGCCTTGACCCCTGGATTGACACTTGGGCCAATCCCAAATGTCAATATGTAAAAGCTAGCTATTTCCTAGTTAGTTTCACACTAGTGGTAAAATAACTTGACAGCTGTCGTGCGCATACATATCGCTACACAACTACATCGCTGTCCAAAACCACACAACACATGTGCACACCACACACTAGTATACCACTAGTCCACCACTAGTCCAGCCACTAGTCCAACCACTAGGCTACAACTAGTCAGTCACTAGGCTGCCACTATGTTGCCCACTATGACAGTCACTAGTCCACACAATCGCCCCCCTAGCTGGTGCTTAGGTCCCTCTAAGTCCAGGTAGCCACAAGATGTGATAGTGACCATAGCCTCACTAAGTCCTCCACCACTATCCCTACTACACTCAAACTCGATAGATCAAGAGGCCGGGTGCAAGAGTTGCCCCATCGTTAGTCACCGTCTTGCAACCTGTGAACTTGAGCTTGGGATCTCATGTATTGACTCCTATGAGCTTGGCCTCCCATGTCTTATTAGCTACCTCCAGTCATGTCCACTGCCACTATCCCAAGCAGTGTGGACACAACCAATCTCCGTCAGGAACCTTCTCAAGAGGTGGTGTCAAGCATCCCATATGCCAACCCCTTGAGCATCGATCACACACCAGCATGGTGGCTGCCCCTTTGGCAGACCCACTGAGCATGCACCTCAAACCTGCAGGTACCACTGCCAAGTGTCAACTCTGCCATCGACATTGGGAAGGTGACATGGCGCACAATTACGTACATGGTCCTTCCAAGTCATGCCATCCCGACCCTCTAAGATCAGGACCCCTGAGGGCAACACCTCTCGAACCCTCAGAATAACACGCCTTGACCAAACCCGGTCGATGCACAACCTGAAAGTCATACTCCTGGAGTATAAGTGCCCACCGTGCAAGCTTCCCCGTAAGCTTGTCTGACTCCATCAACCACTTGAGTGGCTGGTGATCCGTGACAAGGGTGAAAAGATTGCCGTATAGATAGCACCTGAAGTGTGCCACGACCCACACTGCAGCTAAGCACTCTCCCTCATATGAGCTGTACTTAGCCTCTGCAGCGTTGTTCGAGCGGCTAGCATAAGCCACTACGAACTCTCTTCCCTCATCATCCACCTGTGTGAGCACCGCTCCAAGCCCCAGCATGCTCCAATCCATACGCAGCTGAAAGGGACGCCCCCTGATAGGTCGTCTCAGGATAGGCGCCGAGGTCAACCTCGCCTTGAGCTCTTGAAAAGCTCGTTCCTGCTCATCTTCCCACTGCCACTCCTGGTCCACCTTGGTCAGCTTGGTTAGAGCCTTTGCAATGGTACTAAATCCCTTGACAAACCGTCTATAATAGTTTGCCAACCCCATGAAAGCTCGAACTCGGCTCACATCCGTGGGGCGTGGAATTTGTGCAATGGCCTCTACCTTAGTCTGCTGTACCCCCAATCCTCCAGGATATATCATGTGACCCAGATACTCAATCTGGTTGTGGAAAAACTTGCACTTCCCCGGATGCAACTTCAATCCGTGCGCTCTCAAGCGCTCCAATACCACCTGAAGGTATCTCTCATGCTCCTCCATCGTAACACTAAAGATGATGATGTCATCTATGTAGCACCGAGCAAAGTCCACCCCTGCTAGAATCCTATCCATGACTCTCTGAAACACTGCAGGAGCATTCTTAAGCCCAAATGGTAAGAACCGCCACTGATATAGGCAATCCTTGCCGTGCTCATTGATCCCCCAGAATGCCGTCTTCTGCTTGTCCGCCTCCTTGATTGGCAACTAGTGATATCTGGATCGTAAATCCAAAGTGCTAAAGGCCTTAGCATGCCCGATGGCATCAAAGATTTCCTCTGGTGTTGGCATGGCATACTTATCGGACTTGGTCTGACGATTTACAGGCCGGTAATCACCGCACATACGTCTCTCCGTCCAATTGCCATAGACATCCTTCTTGGCTGGCATCACTGTGGCTGAAGCATACTCTCCACCAGAGAGCTCCACCAAACCTGCCTCCCAGAGATCTTGAGTCCTCATCTGAATCAAAGACCTCTCCATGTCACTGTATCTATAGGGTCTCCAAAAGATTGGCGTGTCAGTGGCCAACTCAATACGGATCTCTTGACCCTTCAGTGCTCCCAAGTCCTTCAAACTGAAGGCAAAGCAATTCCTATAAGCCCTTAGGAACCGCCGTATACGTCGTCTCTCTCCTCCGGTGACAATGGGTCCAATGTCAGGCTCCCAATTGTCCTCCGTAACTGCAACCTTAAGTCCAGTGGGCTTAGAGGCGTCCAGTGGTTGCTATGTTGCAACCTCTTGAGCAGTACTCCCTACCTGCTCAGTCAATGACAAGGGCTCATCCTGCCCCATCATCTCATCCTTGAGGACCTCCTCAACCCGAGAAGAATCCCCAACCTCATCCATCACAGCCGCCTTGGCTGCCAACTCCCTCTGAACCTCGAGCACCTCCCACGTGTGCCATGGATGCATGCACCCCGTGGTCCTCACATGCTCGCCCCCACTCACTGCTTGTACAGTCTCGGTAGGCAGAGAGACCATTGAGGGAAGTGTACTCCGCACTCTGTGTTGCTCAGCCAGAGCCAAGCTGATAATCCAGGTCAAGCAATTGAGATCCATTGCTTGCCCCAACACTTGACGACGGGATGCCTCAGAAAGAGACGACACCGCCGTGGTACCAGTGGTAAAACCCATTGCCCGCTCACGCTCATCAGCATTAGGCTCCACTAACTGCTGCAACTGAGCATCCCACAGGAGGCCAGGTCCACTATCCGGGAAAGCATGCGATCCTGGGAAGCTGAGCAGTGTAGGTAATGCTGCTCGTGGTTGACCCACCTTGTTGACCACTGCCAAAGGCGAACGGTCATCATGTCTCACACGCTGAGACTGCCTCCCTGTGTCCAGAATGTTATCCACTGTGAGATGTGCTGGCCGCTGCACCCCATCAAATGCACGCTTGAGCAGTGCGGGTGGCATCAAGTTAGTCCACCATAGTTGTGGACGATGAGCCCGTGACCCCACTGTAGCTGCATCTAGCAACACTGCTGACCCAAGCCACGACCGGACTTGATGCACACTGGCCATCACCCTGGCCCAAGAATCGCCCATCAGTGGCACATTCTCCAAGATGTATGCTGGAGATACAGCTTGATGAAGCTGCAAGTGGCGCAAAACCCGCACCATCTCCCAAAACAGACCCGACCTCGAGTCTCGCAATCCATTGCCATGCCTAGCTGATGAATGCCCTTGGCAGGGCCAACCTGCCACTACCAGATCAATGGAACCAACCCGCTCCAAATCCTGCGCCCCCGGCAACGAAATGTTTGCTGGCAAGGCCTGCTGATATCCACGAATTGCAGACACCGACAACAACTCCGGGTACCGCTGCACCAACTGAGCAACATGGCGAAGTGAAACGCGTCGTGTAGTCTCATCCTTCTCCACATACAGGTAACGCCGAACTCGTACACCTGCTTGTAACACAGCAGCCAATCCGGTGCTGATCCCGCCAAACAAGTCTAGAAGACAAATGTCTTCATCCGGATACTGCCACACAATAGGTGTGGTGTCCAATGGAGACAATTGAGGTGGTCCTGGTGCAATCCCCACACTCTCCTCCTCTCCTGACGGTACAAAAGCCTCCACCCAGGCTTGTTGCACCCGTCGATCAGCATCCCGCTGCAAATCCTTGCTCGTGCCCAACAATGGAGTCTGAGCAACCATGGTAGGCAACTCCGCCATACCATACATATCATCCTGCTCTCCCGGAGGTGGTACATCCTCTGAATGAGCATTGCCCTCAAGCAACTCTCTAGGCCAACTCACTGCCGCTGTGAATGCTGCTAGTGTCGGCATCTTGCCTCGCTGGGCAACCGCAACTCCTCCTATGAACGTCACAGGGAGCTGCACATGCCGGCCCTCCCCTGACTGCCATGCAGGCCTATAGGAAGCTGACTCCTCCCAAAAATCTAGGGTGAAGCCCATGGGGTACAACACTGCCCCACCAACCAGGACATCGTATGAGACTGCGTCTGTCACAATGGCCTTGGCTCGCATCACTGAGCCATCTTAGGGTGATCCGGCCGTAGTCTGATAGCCAACTTACGCCGTGTCATGCCCCGAGCCTGCTCCGATCCTCCCAGAGATGTCTGTATCTGGAACGGACAAGGCTCCATATCCGCCTCCGTGAGGCCCAAGCCTGCAATAGCAGCTCTGCCCAGCATCAATGGCTGAGCTCCCGAGTCTAACAAGACCCGCAGTGGCCGGTACCTCTTGCCTGCCGGTCCACTCAAACAGAAAATGTCATCTTGGTTGTCTAACATGACAACTCCAGGTGTCACCATGGCGCGCTCAATGGCTGGCCTAGTTGGCAGCTCCATCAACCTGGCAGCTGCAGCTTGCCATGGCGCCGCCGTGGCAGTCTTGACCCTCAAATCCAAGGATCCCTCCGGCACTACACCTCCCACTATCTCCGCAGAAGATGAAGTAACCTCCCCACTCTCACAGAGTGTAGCTGCCAGCCTGAACACCTCAGCTGGTTTTACGTCACAATCATGGTAGCCGAGAACAATGGAGCCTGGCACACAGATGTGGCCGCTCCTAGCAGCACACTCGCTGCCGTAGCCTTGGCAAACACTAGGTAGTGGTGCTACCCGTGTAGCTCTCCCCAATGGCATAGTAACCTCCGCCTCGGTAAAGTCGGGCGAGAACTAGGTGCCATGGATGGCGTCGACACTGTCTCCGCCAATGTGAATGACTGAGGAAGCCTAGCCTGATGGCTTGCCTCCCCACGCTGTGGATCCAACTCCACCTCTCCACCTCGTGGCTCAGGAACTCGTGTTGCTCCTCGAGTCACGGCTGCAACAGACTCCTCCTGCACTAGTGGTAGTGCTGCTCCACACATGAATCCCATGCCTCCCATATCTCCTCCCTCAGGAGCTGGAGGTGGACCATCCGGCCTTAGAGCCGGTACCACCTGAGCTGTAGCCATGGCAGCGAGCCTCTGCTCTAGCTGCTGAAGCCGGTTGGCCATGCCTTGGTCAACACCTTGACCTCCGTGCCCTTGGCCATGTTGAGCTTGCCCTTGGCCTGCACCTCGTGGCTGGCCACCTCGTCCTCTCTGGGCTGCTCCACCTCGCCCCCGGCCACCATTGTTCCCTTGGAACTGGCCTGGGCGCAACTCAGGATGCAAACCATAACACTGGGCCTCTCCATGCCCGTGCTTGCCACAATGCCCACACTGTAACTGTGCAGGCTGTGCATGTGCCGACCCTTTGCCTCCCTCTGGGCAATCCTTCTTGACATGGGGTCCTCCACATGTCCAGCACACCACATCCGCCCGTTGTTGGCCAGCAAATGAAGGGAAGACCCCTGCATCTGAGGTCCTCTCTGCCCTTCCCTGAGCTTCACCTGAGCCCCCTTGTTGCCTTGAGCACGTTGAGGTAGTGGTTGGCTAGGAGCACCACTACCCCGTGGTGTCTCCTTAGCAAATCCCACCATGACCACTCGTTCCTCCACCATGTTGAGCTCTATCCACTCTGCCAGCAAAAACACATTTGCTAAGGTGGAATGGGTCGCTTGTAGAAGAGTTTTATCCCGCACCCTTCTCCTCAGCTCCTTGTCCAATATCCCATACCAGAATTGGACTGCCTGAGCTTCCGTAACCCCTTGGGTTACATTTATCAAGCGCCTCATGCGAGTGAAAGCCTCCCTCAAGCTCTCGGTCGGCTTCCGTTGGAACTCTTGTAAGCTCCGCAACTTCTCTGTCCTCACCCCTTGGTAGTTCCCTCTCAACTCTTCGAAGAACTCCACAACAGGGTTGAAGGCAGGCACGGGTGCTAGTGCTGGTGCGGTAGTGGCTTGGGTGGACGTCGTAACTACTGTACCACCAGTCCCACTGCTACTCGCTGAAGCTGCCGGTGCAGCGGCAGGTGTAGCCACTGCCCTCGTGGCTCTAGTGCCCCTAGTGATGGAGACATAGTCGGGTGACCAGTACATCCTCCACTCCTCGATCTCAACCTCATGCACCCGCCTGAACTCATGGTAATCATCCATAGGCGGCCCTCAAGGTGCTGAAACAGCCCTTTCCATGCTATGAACGGCGTAAATAGTTGTGGATTGCGCATTTGCTGCAAATCACACCAACTATCAAACTCTTGGATAAAATCATCCAACTCAATGGTGCCCACCGCCCCAGAGTACCTTCGTGGCCCCTTGGTAGCTCCATACATCTCCTCTTTTGTGTCCACAACAATGGCAAAGAAACAACTTGCACCGCCGGTATGAGTCCTCCTGATTCACAATCCGAATCAGAACCTTCCGTGGAAGACACAGGAGGTGAAGGTGGCCTAAACCGCACACCTCGTCTCGTGTACCCCTTAGTATCGCTAGTGCTCAAACCGGCACTGTCCCCAGCAACTAGTGGCACCTCTGTGTTGACACTCAACCGGTCATGAACATGTCCCTAACCCCCTCTCCACAAGGTAACCGGGTAGAGAACCTGTTGCGGCTTATGGTTTGGAATACTAAGTTCCTAACATAGCCTACACCTGTACCTGCATCCACCGCAAGCACTCCTATGGTTGGCTGGTCATCACCTCCAACCTCACCACAGGAGAAACAATGATGGTCTGGCTGGTCATCACCCCAGCCTCACCATCGACAGCATGCTCTAGGACTGGCCGGTGATCAAATCCGGACCAATCACCTATAAAAACAAGCGCCCACACAAAACTAGCATGGCGCACAGTCAAGCATGCAGGTATGGAGGGGATCCAAACACAAGAAATCAGAATGACAACTCCCCCACACCAAAAACAACTCCACGGTGTTGCTCCTGCAAGGACACCCCAGCCCAAACCCGGACTGACTCTTGCCTCCACCTACGGAAAGGTCTTGGCCTAATGAGAGGGTGGAAACTACGAGGAAGAGAAGCTAAAGCAATGCCTAACCCCAACACTGCCCTCATCCCAACACTCTTGCTCTCCTCTCTTCCCTCACTTGCATGACCATGGGAATATCATGAAGATACTCCTCAAACCGCCCTCCACGAGCTTCAAAATTCGGCCTTCCAGACCACATGCCAGTCCTTAGGCAGTCCACCAGTGCCTCCACGAGTCAGCACAGGCCGTCCACAGGTCAACACGGGCCACCACAGACCAGCACAGGCCTACACAGCTCACTGGTCACAGCCGTCACAGTCCCACAGGCCACTGGGCACAGCATGTCACAGCCCCTCATAGCCCATCACAGCTCGCCACAGCCTGTCACAGCCTGTCACAGCCCCGCACAGCCCCTCACAGCCCCTCACAGCCCCTCACAGCTCGCCACAGCCTCTCACAGCCCCAAAGGCCTCAGGCACGGCCTGACACAGCCCGTCACAGCCCCAAAGGCCACGGGCACAGCCTGTCACAGCCCCTCACAGCCCGTCACAGCCCCACAGGCCACTGGGCACAGCCTGTCACAGCCCCGCACAGCCCATCACAGCCCCACAGGCCTCAGGCACGGCTATCACAGCCCCTCACAGCCCGTCACAGCCCCAAAGGCCTCAGGCACGGCCTGTCACAGCCCCTCACAGCCCATCACAGCCCCAAAGGCCATGGGCACAGCCTGTCACAGCCCCTCACAGCCCGTCACAGCCCCACAGGCCACTGGGCACAGCCTGTCACAGCCCCTCACAGCCCGTCACAGCTCGCCACAGCCCCTCACAGCCCCAAAGGCCTCAGGCACGGCCTGACACAGCCCCTCACAGCCCCAAAGGCCATGGGCACAGCCTGTCACAGCCCCTCACAGCCCGTCACAGCCCCACAGGCCATTGGGCACAACCTGTCACAGCCCCGCACAGCCCGTCACAGCCCCACAGGCCACTGGGCACAGCCTGTCACAGCCCCTCACAGCCCAAAGGCCACGGGCACAGCCTGTCACATCCGGTCACAGCCCGTCACAGCCCCACAGGCCTCAGGCACGGCCTGTCACAGCCCTCACAGCCCATCACAGCCCCAAAGGCCATGGGCATAGCCTGTCACAGCCCCACAGGCCACTGGGTACAGCCTGTCATAGCCCCGTACAGCCCGTCACAGCCCCACAGGCCACTGGGCACAGCCTGTCACAGCCCCGCACAGCCCGTCACAGCTCGCCACAGCCTGTCACAGCCCCACAGGCCTCAGGCACGGCCTGACACAGCCCCTCACAGCCCGTCACAGCCCAAAGGCCTCAGGCACAGCCCCTCACAGCCCCTCACAGCCCCAAAGGCCTCAGGCACGGCCTGTCACAGCCCCTCACAGCCCATCACAGTCCCAAAGGCCATGGGCACAGCCTGTCACAGCCCATCACAGCCCCCAAGGCCATCGGCACAGCCCATCACAGGCCCTCACAGCCCGTCACAGCCCCGAAGGCCATGGGCACAGCCTGTCACAGCCCCTCACAGCCCCTCACAGCCCCATCCATGGCCGCTCTGGCAGTTTAGCCATTTCTCCAAGGGGTTTAGCCACGCCAAGCTAGGGTTTGTGTCTCTTGGACTCTAGGCTTCTTTCCACCGAGCTATGGCGGCTGTGAGGAAATCAGCAAGGTATTCTTGCTCTTTCAGCTCCCACACACCACCATAGTAGCCCTAAGCCATGAGGTGGTTGCCACAAACCAAGCCTTCTTTCTCACTTAGCCTCCCCAAACACGCCACTAAACTCAATGGCAAACAACCAAGCCCTGCTGGTTCCCAGCTCTTGTGAGCACTCATTCAAGCACTCTCCTTGGCCATAACATCTGTCTTAGAGCCTATTCCAGCCCCCTACACCTGCTGCTTCAAGAGTTGCGCTCCCTTCAAGCTTGAAGTTGAAACCCCAACTCACATAGGCCCTACAAGTGCTTTTCTTTCACTCCAAGTGGAAACCAGCCCTAGACCTTCCATTCTAGCTCTCTAAAGCTTGAAAACAAGAGCCTCAATGGGCTGAAGGCATGCTCCACACATGCCCCACTCTCACCATAAGAGAATCAGCTCCTTTGCTTCATTTCTTGCACCCACAAACCTGAAAATACAAGCTTCAGCAGGCTGAAAGCATGCTCCACATGCCCTACAGGGAAACCAGCCCCTTCCTTCCTTTCTTGCACTCCCACACCTGAAAGTGCAAGCCTTCACCAGGCTGATAGCATGCTCCACACATGCATTGCCCTCACATAAGGGAAGTCAGCCCTTCCCTCTTCCTTGCTTGCCCTCCAAGCTTGAAGATGGAAGCTTCAATGAGCTGAATACATGCTCCACACATGCAACCTCTTCACACAAGAGATATCAGCCCCCTATCTTGGCTCCTTGGCTCCTTGATGCTCTCTAAGACAAGACCAAGCACTCCACAGCCTTTGCCAAGCTCCTGAAACCCTAAGGCTTACATTTCCAGCCACAAGACACTTCTCTTGTGGTGCAAGAGCTCTTCTTCCAAGCTCTGAAACCCTAGGTGCACATTCCATGGCCTTGCCGCACCTCTTAGCTCCTGTTCCAGCCCTGCTCTTGCCATGACAAGAGCCCTCTCAATGCTAAAGCTCGAGATTAAAACCCAATCTCACCATATCCACAAAGTGCACTAATTTGCCCCAAGCCAAATCAGCCCTTTCGCTTGGTCTTGCAATCCTTCACACAATGAAAGCTCGCATTCCCAAGTCCAGTTCTCAGCTTTGCCACCAAAGCCACTATAACCTGCTCTTGACTGGTCTCTTCCCAATCATGCTTGCTCATGCATGTACACAATCTGAAACCATCAAGGTGCTCTGGAATTACCTGCAGCATGGTGCTTTCATCTCTGAAGCTGAAGATCGAATGCCAAAGTCTACCACCTCGTAACCCACATCGCCTCCGCTTCTAACAACCAAGAGCTCCACGGTGCTCCTTGCATAACAACTTGGTTTCTCTCATTCTCAAGCAAAAACCACAAGTGCTACAATTAACTCGTATCTGGCACTCACAGATACGAGCTGATCTTTCTCGAGTGATAAAGAAGAAGAATACAAGCACAAGCTCATGCGAGCTCACAAAGCTGAAGCATAAACTCAGGCATATATAACCTCATCACTCAAATACAAGTCAAGCCAAGTGCACCCCACGCCATGGGGAATCCACACTACGGCGCCATAGCTAGGCGCGGTGAGGCTCAACTCGAGAAAGATGAGCCTTCCGCGCTTGCCGTGAAGATAACCAATCCAGGGCCTAAATCTGCCTTGACCCCTGGATTGACACTTGGGCCAATCCCAAATGTCAATATGTAAAAGCTAGCTATTTCCTAGCTAGTTTCACACTAGTGGTAAAATAACTTGACATGGCGAAAGTGAGTTAACTTTCAACAATCTTACTTTTGCTCAATTTTCACATTCGATTTGGCATAAGTGATGTTGGGATGTCTGCCATAATGCAAACTATTGCGGACTATATCATTGCTCCATACTTGAAACCCAAGATGCCATGGTCGCGGAAAGAGGCGCGTGAAGTCTTGGACTCTGTGGGGATAGGCTATAAGATTTTTCATGCATGTCCATGTGATAAAACCCTATACTACGGAGATGATTCGCGTCTCCCCAAGTGCCCAAAGTGCAAGAAAGACCGATATCGGGATGATGTCCAAGGGAAAAAAATACCACGCAAGGTATAAGCGTCATTCCCCCTCGAATGGAAATTATTTTCTTTAATCTTCTCAATGCATGTAAAGTGTATTCCACAAAGTTTAGGGATTAGAGAGTAGTACTCATGCAAGGAGCGACGTTCAATTTTGACCATTCACGCCCAAATGAGGGAGAGGCTGCATAAAGGGAAATACATAAGGGTGTTGTATTATGTGTGCTAATGGGATGATTACATGTGGGGGACGTGGGGTATTTCATCCTAGAAAATGCATTACTTTCTGATCATCCCACGATTGAGGGCACAATACCGAAGCCCTGAATTGGCCAGAAAGGTGTGCGGGCCACAAGATTCACAAACATGGAGGCATACTGAAGAGATGTGGCATTTTCTCTTGGAGGACCCACGACATGTCCACCTCGGCTTCTCTCGGATGGGGTCAACCCATTCTCTGTCCAGTCATGTAGTCATTCCACCTTGCCGGTGACCATGGTGAATTACAACATCCCTCCGTATCTTTCAATAAAAAAAAGGCCATATCATGTTGGCTGCCATTGTGCCAGATGAGTGTTCTCATTTCATGTTTATTATTTCCTTGGACTTTACATTAAACTTCTGATCTCTGGCGCAATTCGGATGCAAGATTGATGAGTGACAGAATCATGGAGTAAGACGTGTAATTCATTTTGTAGTATAATTTGCATATTGGTGGAGCATTGAAACAACGATGAGAATGTTAGAAACAAGTGACAAACATGGACACGTACTTGCGACCTCTTGTTGATGAACTTAAGGAACTATGGAGGGGGGTCCCGGCATTGGATGTTTCACTTGACCCTATGGCCGGACAATCTTTTCAGATGAGAGGCATCTTGCTTTGGACAATGCATGATTATCCAGGTATATTATGTTCCCCATGAACAACCCGCGTACATTCACTTGTCAATGCCGGATAATATCGATGAGGATTGGGATTGATTGAAGTAGCGGCGACAGTCTTGTGCACCGTAGTGGGGTACATGACATTATGGGCCATGCACATGACAACTTTTTGTCTTTGCTAATGTGGCGGGATATGTAGTACATGACTATTTGTTTGATTGGGGCTAAGCACCAAAGGGTACCATGCATGCTTGCATTGTGGCGATGATCTTGATGCACATAGCTCCCGCCATCTTCACAAGATGGTGTATCCCAACTACCGCAAGTTTCTTCCTATGAGCCATCGATGGAAAAGAAGAGAGAAACACTTGTTTGATGGCAAAGAGAAAGTACGTTTCCCCCCCTGTGACACCATCCGGGCAATTTTGGGAGGACCGATGGAAGGAGGCCCATGCGGGCACGGACGGTGAAGTGGACGTGCCCGACATGAAACGACTTTCAATCTTCTACAAGTTGTCATATTGGGCGGTACATATTCCACAAGAACACCATCAATATCCTTATGTATGCACGTGATATTGCACATTTTGTATGAATCACATTGTCACTTTCACGTCAAAATATTTGTGTAAGTTTTTGTGGGTGAAGTATATGTAGGACCTGAAGATTCGCCATCTTCTAGATCCCATGCATATTGAGAAGAATGTCTGTTCATCCATTTTCCGGGTTCTTCATGGCACGCCAGCAAAGAAGGGAGTGGCTGCAAAAGGAGATTTTCTTGGTGTTAGAAAGGAGCTTGAGGAGCAGGGTCACATGCGCCATCTATGGGTCGAACAAAATGGTGTGGACCCAAAGGGTGTTGTACGGTGGAAGTATAGGCGCGCATTTTGGCAATGGACAAATGAGGAATACAAGAAAGTGATAGCCACCATAAGTGTTGTCCGAACACCAACTGGTTATGGGTCATCCCTCTGTACGAAGTTCAGCGAAGAAGACGGGGTCTATGGTTGAAGTCTCATGACTACCACAATCTATTGCAAGACATCTTGCCCATTGCAGTACATGGGACATTGACTCCCGAGGTTCATGAGACATTATATAGATTGGGAGGCTTGTTCCGGTGGATTTACTCCAAAGAGTTGGAGGAAGCGGATTTTCCACGCATGAAGAAGGAGGCGGCGGAGGTAATGTGTATGTTGGAGATTTCTTCCTCCTTCTTTGACATCCAAGTACACTTGGTAGTGCACTTAGTGGAAGAGGCTTCGATTTCCGGCCCTATTCATTCTCGGTGGACGTACTTCCTTGAGCATTATATTAAGACTTTGAAAGCATTTGTAAGACAAATGGCGCACCCGAAGAGTAGCATGGCGGAGGGGTATACGTTGCAAGAAGCTATGTTCTATTGCACGGAGTACATGACAAGGGTGGATGAGGAAGCCCCTCGGGTGTGAAAGGAAGAGGAGGATGCACGAACCAATGACATCGTTTTGCCCAAAAAATCAAAGAGGGTAAAATTGCCGACCTTGGTGATTGAGCAAGTGCATGATTTCATACTGAAGAACACCCCATCCATACACGAGTGGGAGGCAAGATACAATAACCTTGTTCAACAACGAGAGGAGGAGACGCTTGCATGGAGGCGAAACCATCCAAGGCCGGTTACTAGACGCCCTCGACGAGGAGTGGGCCGCCGGAATGTTCCTTCACAAAATTTGCCCATGGAATTGCAGCCTCTAAGTTCATTCCAACAGTGGTTTCAGACTTCAGTTTATGACGCCGTTGCTCAAGGAGAGGTGGTTTCAGATTTGGTGCAAGACATTGCTTGGGGCCCCTCTCAATTCGCGACCTCATACACGGCGGTTTGGGTTCACGATCGTCATTTCCGCATTTGTGCTCTTGACATGAAGCGCAAAACAACCTTTGATTCTAACTTGTGTGCCACATATATGCAAGACTCCGTGTGGGGGTGCAAGGGAGATACATGACCTGTTATGAGCAAACTTGAGTACATTGGAGAGGTTGAGAGCATACTCTAACTTTGGTATACAAAGTACCGGCCTCTTCTCTTCAAGGGAAGGTGGTTCCAGCCATATCTTGTGGGGCCCTCCGCAACACTAGTGCAAGATGATTGTGATTTCATGCATGTCAATGCAGATAGACTCAACCCTACTCATCGTCCCTCCGATGAGCCTTTTTCATGGCTTTCAGACATGGAGCAAGTTTTCTTCTTCGACGACAAAACAAGAGGAGGAAATTGGAAGATGGTTGTGCATGCTCAGCCAAGAGGAAGATGTATGTATCATGGTCTCGGATCTACATGAGGTGGGGCAATTGCGGTGGAGGGAGAGACTGGTCATAATGATGCTGATGATGGAGCTTGGGTAGAGGGGGTAGAAGAGGATGATGACGCCCCGGAGAATGCATCCCGGACCCTATATGATGAAGCTCCAGAAGATACGGATGTTGGACAAGGAGATGAAGACACGGCCATTGACAACGAGGTGAAGGATGATTCGGAGGTGCCTTTTGAGGGCCGGACCATTTATGACGATGACTCCGATGACCAAGAAGACTTGCAGCTTGATGAGGATGAAGAAGCTCCGGATGATGATGTTCAAGTTGATTAGACACGTAATCAAAGCTACATAATAATTCTCGTACCGAACTGCACCCATCCCTTCGATTGATTGTACATGTACATGCATATTGTAGCTTATTTCTATGATTGATCAAATATGGCTGTGGCTGGTAGTCTTTCAAGAAAGAAGGCGCCGGCAATGAATATGTCAGAGCAACACATACAGATGTGGTATCAAGAGAATTATCAAAATGAATGTCACAATCTACAAGAAGGTCCACAACAACAAGCTACACCATAAAGAAAAACAAACACCCTACCCAGTACCATATGAAAAAAAAAAAAAAAAAAAAAACTAAGAACTCCAAAATGCTCTAAACCTAAACCTATAAAGCCCTACCGTCGCTGCCTGCGACACCAACGCATCGCAGAATGCGACGCATTTTTTTGGATTTGCGAGGCCGGGGGTCGCAAGCGGCGACGGAATGCCGTCGCAGGCTGCGACCCGTTTTTTTTTTTTTTTAAAGAAAAAGACAACCCCTGTTTGTGACGTCCGGCCATCGCTTGGGCCTTTTGCCCTTCATGCCACCATGCGACGGTCGGGTGTCGCAAGAAAGGGCAAGAAAAGGGCTGTCTTCTCCCCTTCGCTGGGGGGCGACGCTTGGGCGTCGCATGGAAGGGTTGCCTTCTGCCCTTGCGACAGTCGGGCGTCGCCGCCTGGCCCTAGCGCTAGGTGGCGGCCCGTGGGGTCTGTTTGCGACGGCCCGACGTCGCAAAAAAGTGCCACAGGGTTGGCGTCGCACGCTCGGCGGCGCGCGGGGCGTGGGGGTGCGGCTGGCGTCGCAAAACCCCCCATTTGTTGTAGTGTATTTTTCCCGAAGAGTTATGGACATGATTCTGGCAGGGGTTGAGTTTGCTCGGTGCTACATAGATGACATCATCATCTTCAGTGCTATGGTGGAGGAGCATGAGAGACACCTTCAGGTGGTATTTGAGCGCACGGATTGAAGCTACATCCAAGGAAGTGCAAGTTTTTCCACAACCAGATTGAATATCTGGGTCATATGATATATCATGGAGGATTGGGGGTACAACAGACTAAGGTAGAGGCCATTGCACAGATTCCACGCCCCACGGACGTGAGCCGAGTTCGAGTTTTCATGGGGTTGACAAACTATTATAGACGGTTTGTCAAGGGAGGCTCTAACCAAGCTTACCAAGATGGACCAGGAGTGGCAGTGGGAAGATGAGCAAGAACGAGATTTTCAAGAGTTCAAGGCGAGGTTGACCTCGGCGCCCATCTTGAGACGACCTATCAGGGGGCGTTCTTTTCAGCTCCATACGGATTGGAGCATGCTGGGACTTGGAGCGGTGCTCACATAGGTGGATGATGAGGGAAGAGAGTTCATAATGGCTTGTGCTAGCCGCTTGAACAACGCTGCAGAAGCTAAGTATAGCTCACATGAGGGAGAGTGCTTAGCTGCAGTGTGGGCCGTGACACACTTCAGGTGCTATCTGTACGGCAATCTCTTCACCCTTGTCACGGATCACCAGCCACTCAAGTGGTTGATGGAGTCAGACAAGCTTACGGGAAAGCTTGCATGGTGGGCATTCATACTCCAGGAGTATGACTTTCAGGTTGTGCATCGACCGAGTTTGGTCAATGGGGATGCAGATGGATTGAGTCGCAATCCATGCACGAGCTAGCAGGATGACATTGGAGCTCGGTGGCATGGTGAGACGGACGAGGAGATGGTGTCGGGGTGGCACACATTTGCATTTTTGTGTATCTTAGCATCGGGAGGTCAGGTTGGACCTACAACGGGGATGACTGTAGACGGAGTGTCTGAGGACCCTGATGCTAGTGATGAGCCAGGTGGTGCCAGAGATATACATGAGGATTCGGCTGTGTTGGACTACCTTGGGGGGGGGTCACTTCCCGTATTTTCAAAACCACGTGAGAACAAATATAGGGTGTAGTTTATTTTTTTGAGGTAAATTAAAAAAAAAAATTACTTTGAAAATATGGTAGCACAATATCCTTTCACCCAGTTTTTAAAAAAAATATGTCACAAAAAATCCAAAGTTTTACTTAAAAAGTTAATGTAATAAAGGGTTTTATCTACAATAAAATATATCCATCCTGGTGAAGTTTCTCATATTTCATCCAACTCTCATCCATCAGGATGAAATCTTCTCAAAACTTCATTCATTCATCAGGCTTATTTGATTAATAAGCCTGCTCTACCCAAATCTGGGGGTTCTTCGATTATGGTGTTTTTGAATTGGTTCTCTAAAGATAAAGGCCACCTGAAGTTCAAATATGATTCCAGTGATACACAGTGGATTGATGTTGAGACCATAATCTCAACAGTGACTATGACATTTGAACCATCTCAAAACTTGTACTCTTTAGATCCAACTGATGGTGCGGCTTTGAATGAGTTTGTGGCTAATGAAAATTAAACTTTTCTTTGGGTCCGACATTTGACTTATGTATGGAATGTTGTTTGTGTACATGCTTTGAATTTTGCAATTATTTAAAAAGACAATTTAAAAAAGGGACTAATTAATTGTTGCAACAAAACATTATAAAGAAAAATAGGGTATTAGGAAACAAAGGGTTTTACAATATTACCTAAAGATAGGGTGGAAAAAAATGCAAAATTTTAAAAATATAGCCTAGTATAAATATAAAAATACATATAGTGAACCCCCCGTGTGGACTACCTCCGCACGAGAGATACGACAGCCACTGTGACTGCCAGGGAGAGGGATCGGATCCTGCAACAAGCCAAGAGGTTCAAGTGAGAGAGATACACTTGCTTCGAATGTGGGAGGATGGTCGGCTGAGGATCGTGCCTCACCCAACACAACGTGCACGGTTCGGCATACCCATGATGAGTTGAGGCATTTTGGAGTGCGACGCATTCACAGTCTACTGCAGGGGCAGTATTGGTGGTGTGGTATGCACACAGAGTACAACAGTTCGTGACTAGGTGCATGGTGTGTGACAGACGCGTGATTCATTCAATGCCCCTACACCACAGTTGCATCATTTACCCATCATGGGATTGGGCTACAGGTGGAATCTTGACTTCGCAGGGCCGTTGCCACTGACGCTGGACCACCACAAATATGTGTTGGTGATGGTGGAGCACTTCTCCAAGTGGATTGAGTTGGTTTCATTGCCCGACAAGGCTAGTAAGGGGGCTGCGTATGCATTCTTGGATCGTGTTCTTAGCCAATTCGGTGCTCCAGCTCAGGTACACATGGACCAAGGGAGAGAGTTCTTGGGGGAGTTTCAAGCTTTGTTTAATAAAGCCTTGATAGACCACCGTACCACTTCTCGGGATCATCCTGAGACCGATGGCTTGACAAAGAGAGTTGTGCAAACGGTGAAGAGGGGTTTGCGCAAATATGGCTTGAAGAAGGGACACCTAAGAGATTGGGATCTTCATGTATCTTGGTTAGCCATGGGCTACAGGTTCAGTAAGCAAACATCACTTGCCTCGTTTTCACCATATTTCCTTCTCTTTGGCCGAGAGTCGGATTTGCCAGCAAACATTTGTAGGGACACTGCTCAAGTCCTTAACATTGACGATCCGAACGTGTGGGTACGTGTATGTGATCAGCATGCAAAATTTTTCAAGAAAGTCATGCCCATGACTTTTGAGAACCTTGCCATTGCGCAATACCGTAATACGTTGAGGTATGCCACTATACGTGGTGGAGGATATTGTCCCAGGGTTCGGAGGTTTAGCCCTGGTGACTATGTTTATTTGTAGCAGACTGCTCCTATGACCCTGGATGTCACTGCATGGCGTGTTATTCTGAGGGTTCAAGAGGTGTTGCCCTCAAGAACCTTGGAGGGTCGGGATGACATGACTTGGAAGGACCATGTGCGTAATCGTGCGTCATGTCACCTTCCCAATGTCGATGGCAGAGTTGACCCAAACTTGGCAGTGGTACACGCAGGTTTGAGGTGTATGCTCTGTGGGTCTGCCAAAGGGGCAACCACCATGCGGGTGTGTGATCGATGCTCAAGAGGTTGGCACATGTGATACTTGATACCACCTCTTGAGAAGGTTCTTGATGGAGATTGGTTATGTCCACACTGCTTGGGATAGTGGTAGTGGATATGACTAGTGCAGCTAACAAGACATGAGAGGCCAAGCTCATATAAATCAATACACGAGATCCCAGGCTCAAGTTCACAGGTTGCAAGACAACGACTAACGATGGGGCAACTCTTATACCCGGCCTCTTGATCTATCGAGTTTAAGCGTAGTAGGGACAGTGGTGGAGGACTTAGTGAGGCTACGACCACTATCATATCTTGTGGTTACGACTTAGAGGGACCTAAGCGCCAGCTAGGGGGGCGATTGTGATGGACTAGTGGCTGCACTAGTGGTGGCTAGTGACAGTCTAGTGGTGGATTAGTGGCTGCACTAGTGGCGGACTAGTGATATAGACAAGTGTTTGATGTGCACATGTGTTGTGTGGTTTTAGACAGCGATGTAGTTGTGTAGCGATATATATGCGCACGACAGCTGTCAAGTTATTTTACCACTAGTGTGAAACTAGCTAGGAAATAATTAGTTTTGATATATTGACATTTGGGATTGATCCAAGTGTGAAATCCAGGGGCCAATGTATGTTTGGGCACCTGACGTGGTTATATCTTCATGGCAGATCGAGGTGGGCTCATCTTTCTCTAGTTGAGCCTCACCGCGTTTAGCTATGGCGCCGTAGTGTGGATTCCCCATGGCATGGGGTGCACTTGGCTCGACTTGTATTCGAGTGATGATTTATACATGCATAAGTTTGTGTGAGACATGTGAGCTTGTATCGTTCTTGTTTATCATTGTGATGGACTAGTGGCTGCACTAGTGATGGTTAGTGGCAGCCTAGTGGTGGACTAGTAGCTGCACTAGTGGTTGCACTATGACAGCCTAGTGGTGCACTAGTGACGGACTAGTGATAGACTAGTGTTTGGTGTGCACATGTGTTGTGTGGTTTTGGACAACGATGTAGTTGTGTAGCGATATGTATGCGCACGACACGTATTGATCATCCGAAGTCAGATGGATAGACATAACGTTTGATAGAATTTTCATACAATAATTCTACCAATGCGTCAATAAAATATATTCATTTTTTTAAAAAAATGTTGTCAAATGAAGAGTTATCATATGTAGCTGCGACAAACGCATTGTGGAACAAATTTGATAGGGAGTACTTCAAGCTAAAGAGAAGGTGATGACTGCCTAAAATCACCAAAAGCAGTATGAAGATGAACATTGACAGGATGAAGAGTCAAGTGTGATTCTACAACCAACATACTCATCCTAGGATAGTAAAAACTAGGGACACAGTTCATTGACATTTTTTTGATTATTAAACGTAATGAAGCAGTAGCATTTAATCTGGAGTTGCTACCATATATGAAGATCCACTCGATGTTGCATGTTTCTCTACTACGACGTAACCTCGACCATCACACATTCAAAGATAATCAAGAACCACAACCTTTACCAAAGTTAATAGATGGAAACGAAGAGGGGGAGGTCGAAGGTGTTGGAATATTTGTCTGGTAATTGCTGGAACCAGAGTTTTAAAAATTTTGATTTTTCAAAAGTATTTGGCCCGAAGATTTAAGTTTAAGTGGAGGCAAGACAAAAGAACTAGAATTTCCGATTTCGCAAAGATAAAAAAACTGGTGAAGACTGATCTGTTATAGAAAATGCATGAAACGAGCTTCATACTTCATACCCTAAATGAGATACTTCAAAAACTTATGGGAAATTTTTTATACAAAAAATAAGAACAAAAATAAGTGTCAATTTATTTAGAATATATATTTATATGAAGTTGAAGTAATTTTTTTTTTAAACGAAAGAAAAGGGGAAGTAGCCCTTGAGATTTTTAGTAAGGTTATTGAAGGGAAAAAAATTATAACCCTTTTGTGCCCGAAGGCTGCCATAAAGCTTGAAACTCACGAAAGTTCGGGTGATCCGGGGACTATGATGAATGAAAAAATAACGAATGGAAAATGCACATTCTAGAGACCTGGCCTCTCCTGGAGAACCACCAAGGCAGCGAGAGAATCCCAGGGTGGATCTAAACAGCGAGCTGTATTTCGGAATTTAAATTATTTTATTATTAACTACAGAAACAATCATCTATTCATATAATAAAAGTGAGTAAGGTCTTCTTTGACAATGGTGGCATCCAACCCTTCAAAGTTTGGCATGCTACTGGCATGGAGTGCAGCATACACTTCCGTTTTGGGGAGGTTACCTTTGTGTAAGCGTCACGGCCTTGTGTGGTTATCTTTTCCATGCCTCTTTAAACCTCAACTAGGTTTTTGAGGTTAAGAAAAAAATACAACAAAAGAAAAAGAAAAAGAAATACAACTTCTTATCAATAAACCTGGGGTCGGTGGCTGATCCTAGGTAGCTATCCTATGATTAAGATGTAACCCTCATGGCTGTAGATCGTTGTTATTTTTTCCATTACTCAAGAAAATGGGTACAAGCTACAATAACTCTAGACTTCTAGTTAGAAATAGGCCCTATTTCATACCCTAAATAGACTCCAATTTGGAAATAAGCCTTATTTATAACAACTTTCTATTTTACTACGGTCCATTTTTTCCTCCTCACCAATTCGGTACCACTTCTGCACTTTTGAGTTGGGCGGCTGTTTATATTGAAAGTTTTTATTTTTTTCAAGTTAAACAAGCCTAAAAAGCCGATGGGCTCTCTTGCTTTGGCAAAACATAAGAGGAAGGTGAGAGCAAGTGGCATGACTCAGCACTACGACCAATCACCAATCGGAGCCATGACACAGTGTAAGGTCCTTTGACCACATTTTCTCCATTGACTTGAACATGTTGCAAAGTCTCTCTCTACAAGAGAGCCAACAAAGGGACAATCCTGGATGTTCATATGAGGCAATGGTCATCTCTCTTATGAATTGTTATTTTGCATCATTCGGTTGGCGATATGTTAGAATCAAATGCGATTGAGGCTGACATATTTGGTCTGTACACCAACCATTATCTTGGCCATCCCAAACTCCTTTTATCTTCGATTTGTTTTTCAAACTTAAAAAAGAAAAAACGGGTGACAGAGCCTAGCCCCTGGAAGCTTTATAATAGAACATTTTTTGAGCCCTGCCGCCCTGAGAGACAAAATGTCTTTTACATTTTATTTTTATTTTTATTTTCCCCAGATATTATCCACTTAGGGTGTGGAGTCGGGGACGTGGGTAGTGCGGGCCCACACGGTGGCAGAAGGATGGTTATGCGGCCCGAGTTCGGTTAGCGTAACTGCCCAATTTGTTAGTTACCCAAACCGAGGTTACGTTACGAAATGGTTAGCCTAATTAAACTATGATTATTATTACTCGAAATAATTTGATTTTAAGAATCTGTGAGCGGGCCGGCACAGGATGAATGTGAAATGGTCGCAGGGCAGGATGCTTCCAGATAAGCAGAGAAACAGGCTTCTGTTCCGTTTTCATCCATTTGCGGACGGATGAAGGCATCAGCACCGTCGCCGACGGCATGAGGGAAGCAAGGGTTTTGCATGCTGGACTACTGCCGAGATTGCGTGCGAGATCGATCGATCGATCGCGCAGCTTGAGCTCGCAAATCGCAGCCTGCATGTGATCAGCTTTGTCTCGTAGATCGAGGGAGGGAGGGAGCAGCCGTGCCGTTGCCGTGATTAAGCAAATCTGACAGTCTAGGGTTTTATGTGTTGTGGGGTTAGACATGCATGCAAGTTTGGGGAGGGTAAGGCCGCTAGAATGTCTTGCATGACGGCGCTGTAGGCATTGAGCGAGGCTTTCAAGGGGAGTGAAAATTCGACAGCCTGAGGGCTGGGTGGACGCGATCTCTAGGTTGTCAGCTCGATGACATGACATGAGGATGGCAGGCAGGATGGTGATGATGTTGATGGATGGGTTGGATGAATGGGATTTTTGCATGCAGGCCCTGGATAAGGGGTACTTGCAATAGCGAATCTAGCAAGACATTCTCTGATCGTTGAGTGAAATAAGAAGTTTTTCCTTAATCGCAAGCTGGATGTTCCTGCACTTGAAGTCTCGTTGAGGGTTTGGTTGCCATCCAGACGTTTTTAAGAACAATCCCCGAGAAGCCGAAGAATTTGCCTCTCGGGTCGGCGAGACTGGTCTTCAGATATATGGATGCTTAATGGCATGCTGGATATCTGCCAGAACATTTGGTTCCCGAATGTGTTCATCAATATGTGAAGATGGTGATTTTGGTGATGTTTTCAGTCAACATGGACGGGTGTAGATTTATGGAAACAATCATAAGCTGCTAGCATGGCTGCTGCGGCCTCCATGTTGACACCAATTGTCGATTCCATCGGGATGCCAGGTATGTTTGCTGCACATGTCTTTCATCCTCTTCCGTGTCTATCGGGCTTGTCCTCGGAATTTACTGGCAAATAGTCGAAAATTGGAAGGAATTTGGAGGTGGAAGGACCTGAAGGACTACTACTAGGCACGATGGGTTCTAGGCTTCCCTTGGCAACTATCAGAAAAGTTTTGATGCAAGTTTTCATAGGCACTTGGTGAAGTGATCTGTGTGCAGTGGTCAGCCGTAATGCCGGTCAACCCTGTCTAGTGATTATACTGATAACATCGCACATCGTGTCTGTAGTGTGTCTTGAGCTGTGTTATGGGCCTGGTGGGGTTAGATCCGCAGGACAATTGCGGCCCTAATCAAGTAGAGGTTGCGGGGACAGTGGAAAGCCCTTCCTCTCGTGTTATCATCAGATTCAAGAAGAACTGCTTGGAGAATTCAGATCAGAGCTCTAGCGACAGTCAAGAAGATGCTCCCTTACCCCCAGTTCGCAGAAAGAAACCCACCCGGAGGTATGCGGAATGCAGCAGTGAAGATGAAGATCAGTTACCGAGATCTGTTAGGCGCAAGCCTCAAGTAAGTTATCGCGAATCTGACAGCGGCTCAGAGGGCGACAGTCGCATGACACGGCTACCTAGAGTAAATACTTGGCCCTTCTTGGAACTTCTGCTTGCTAGGACGAGAGAGAGAGAGAGAGAGAGAGAGAGAGAGAGAGAGAGAGAGAGAGAGAGAGAGAGAGAGAAGTGAAACAACCGTGAGGGGGTCTCACTCCAATACACCAGAGGCGTATGAACACAAGTGTAGATTGATAATAAAAGTAAACTATTTGAAATAAGATTCTGCAAATACTTGGCCCTAATCTATTGGATGCACCACCCTGGAATGAATGCCTGAACCTCAAACTATGTGAACCAACCACCTGTAAGTTGTCATGGGGCTAAGAAGGCACTAAGCAGAAGCAAGCAAGTGGGAAGCCAGAAGCTTAAGCTGGTGCTGGAGCTTCGTTCACAGCCCAAGGCAAGTGAGACCGTGTTGCATGTGTGCCGAATCGGTGGCTTTGAGGTAATTGCTCCCTGTTAAATCTGGAGTGCCAACACGGTTTAATATCTGGACAGCAGGGAAAGAGAGGGCTTCTTCCAGCACACGTGATTTGGCGAGCTGTATGTCAGCACTTGTCTTAATGTAAATGACTGTGAGGTAGGCAGAGATGGATAGGACTTATCAAAAAGTCTAGCAGGTGCATATATCTCTTGGACACTAAATCTATGGTCGGATGACCAAAACGTTCATGGTATGGGCATCATACTCATGCTTACTTTTCATTATCCATTGGACCATCCATGTGTACCTAGGAAGACAATGTCAAAAGTATCGTGTGCGCCCCAGCCACATCCACCTTGATCTATATATTGATGTGTTACACATAACTAAGCTTGGTGTGTGTGTTTTTATGACTGTTCACATTGAGTACATAAAGGTACATGTAACTGTGTGTCCAGTACCAATACAGTGAAATAAGGAGGCTTCTCGGATTGACATACTGACAGTTGTCTTCCTTTGCCACCAGGCTATCGCGTCAAAGCCCAGTTTGCCATTTGGGGTGATACGTGGGTGTCCATCTTGCCAGAATTGCCAAAAGGTCAAAAATAGACCTGCTTGTGTGTTTGTGCAATGTGGTTGGCTTAAAGTTCTTTGCTTGGCTGATCTAAGGCTCAGGCTTTGTCCCCAGCTGTTTACTAGCTTTCTGTCATCACTTATGCAGAATGGAACCAGTGGTAGAATCAAGGTAATGAAGGGGCTATGGTTGGTTGATTCAGGTGGTGGCAACTTGGCGCCCAGAAGCTGCTCGTAAACCCTGCCTTGATGAAGCACCTTGTTTCTTTCCCGACGAGGAGGTGTCATCTCCACTTTTGTATCTCTGTAGCAAACTCTGATAAGGTGTTTGGCTTAGTAGCTAATGACTACTGCTCATAAGCATCAGTATGGCAGGAAATCATGTTTGAAAGTGTCTTTTACAGTACTTGGTTATATGTTTGCTCTCTTTGCATTGCTGATATGACTCATGTCAATCCGTTGTAAATGTGAGGGCAGATGATATCTCCTTGCTGTTTGTCCAAATACCTGCATGAATGTGATGTGGAGTCGAATATGTGGGGTGGGCATCTATAGGAGTTCAAGGACCCTCTCAAATACATTGCAAGCATACGAACAAAGGCTGAACCCTATGGCATCTGCCGTGTGGTTCCACCGCGGTCATGGAGGCCCCCTTGCCCACTACAAGAAGAATCGCCCCAGCTCCAAACGATGCGCTTCCCAACACGTGTGCAGCAGGTCCATAAGCTTCAAGTTCGAGAGGCGATGTGCTCGCCTGCCAAGCAAGTCCTGCATGGCAGCAAGAGAAAAAGGGGTCGACCACCCCTTCGACGAATGGCAGGGGGGATGGTTACACCCAGTGGATCTCCAATCCCTGATGACCATCAAGAGTGTTTTGGTTTTGAGCCAGGAAGTCCTTACCCACTGGCAGCCTTTGAGAAGTATGCGGATGATTTTAAGGAGCAGTATTTTTTGAGGAAGGATGCCACCCCAGACCGCCAGATTGGTGGTAACACAGAACAGAAGTGGGAGCCCTCAGTAGAAATGATTGAGGGGGAGTACTGGCGGATCGTTGAGCAAGCCACCGAACAGATAGAGGTAGTCGAATTCTCAATGAGCAACTATTGCAGTAGAGTACATGCATGTGTTCAGCTATAACTAAATTGCTCGCTACTGTCCTCTGCCTGCCTATGGCTGTTGTGCTCAAGGACTGTTTATTACATTGCATTATCAATTGCTTCAAGCTTTGCTCTCAAGACAAAGGGGCTGATGGCTTGGGGTCTTTTGAAAATTGTTGCAGGTTTTGTATGGTGCTGATGTGGAGACAGGTAAATATGGTAGTGGCTTTCCAAAAGCAACGCCTGGGGCATTGACAGTGGGTGCAAATCCATATGAGAAGTCAGGCTGGAATTTGAACAATATTGCAAGGCTTCCGGGTTCAATGCTTGCGTTTGAGGAAGGAGACATATCCGGGGTACTTGTGCCATGGCTGTACATCGGCATGTGCTTCTCATCCTTCTGCTGGGTTAGTGATTCACGAATTTTTGCACTTTGGTGGGTCATATTGTTGCGAAAATGCTTCAATATCTCAAGGTGTTCTCTTTAAATAAGTTTTTGCCTCTGTTCTAAGGGTATCATTATCCAGAGCAGCATCTTACATTGCTCCTTTTGGGTTCACTACTTCACGGATAGCATTGGTTAGCATTGGTTTAGTCACTCAGTTATCATTGTGATTGTATGTTTGGCAGCATGTGGAGGATCACCATTTCTATTCACTGAACTACATGCACTGGGGTGCTCCCAAAGTCTGGTATGGTGTGCCTGGCTATGCAGCTGCAAAGCTGGAAGCTGCCATGAAGAGGCGCTTGCCTGACTTGTTTGATGAGCAACCTGACCTTCTCCATAAGCTGGTACCGTTAGATTCTGGATTTCAGTTTTCTGATCTTCAAGAGTGTTTCTCAGGCGTTTCCACTATGCCAATGTATTCTCACAGGTTGCCCTTGTTCCAAGACTTTTTATAGGCATGACATGCCTAAAAGTTACCCTGCAGAGCGTCATTCTAGTTTCATTGTAAAGTGTGTATGTTGGTGACAGCTCAAAAGAAGTTTTCTGTTAAAACCTTTTGCTCAGGTGACTCAGTTGTCGCCATCAGTCTTGAAGGAAGAAGGGGTCCCAGTGTACAGGCTTGTGCAACGTGCTGGAGACTTTGTGATCACATTCCCACGGGCCTACCACTCAGGATTTAATTGTGGGTTCAATGTCGCTGAGGCAGTGAATGTGGCTCCCGTTGATTGGCTTCCCCATGGTCAAAGTGCTGTCGAGCTTTATCGTGAGCAGCATCGGAAGACCTCTGTGTCTCATGACAAGCTGCTGTTGAGGGCAGCAAGATTTGCAGTGAAGATGGTTTGGCATTCACACCAGAAATTACAAGACAAGCAGGGGGAAGCATCTTTGAAGTCAGACCTACAACCAGGGTCAGTGTGGAGAAAATCAAATTGCCCTGCAGAACGGTTGGAACCAGGTGTGGTTTGTACGTGGCAGGCATTGTGTGGACAAGGAGGGGTTCTAGCCAAGGCTCTGAAGGTATGGATCTTGTTAGGTGTGATAGAGTTAGATCAGTGTGAGATTTTGGAAGGAGTATTTAGATTTAGTGGAACATTCTGAGGAAGAAAATGCATGTGGTTTGCCAGGATTTCATGGCCTGATTCTCGATCCTGTATGCCATATTAGGTCTGGTTGGTTCATTGGCCTGAAGCTTGCCACAGATTTTTCTGGGGGATTGACACAATCACCAATCGTCAAATATTTTCTTGATTGATTGATCAGGTTCGCGTGGACATGGAGCGAGCAAGATGTGCATCCATCCAAGTGATAGGAGATGTCACTATGAAAAAGATGGATAGCACTTATGACACTATTGATGAACCGGAGTGTGAGTTGTGCAACTATGATTTGCATTTGTCAGCTATTGGTTGTCAATGCCGCCCTGACAAGTTCTCCTGTTTGTTGCATGCAATGCTTCTTTGCTCATGCCCATGGAGCAAAAAAACGTTGCTGTACCGCTACGACTTAAGCAAGTTAGACCTGCTTCTAGCTGCTGTGGAAGAGCAACCTGGGGCAGTACGTGAATGGATCAACCAGGAATCCCCACCAGCGTCTTCTTCGCCTCTTGGCTCTGAGAGTAAGCTGCAGTCCACACCTGAAATTATGTCTAATTTAACGCAGCCTGAGATTCAGCAAGTTCCAGGAGGTGGAAAATCATTGGGTGCTGGATCTCGTGAGAAATCCAGGGTTTTAGACGCATGCGCTCAGGTTCCTTCCTTTGGTTTTGGCATTACAAGAGTTGTTGTGAAAGAGATGGAGGTCTCTGCAAGTTTTGATGCTCATTGGTCCAAAATTGCAACTGTGCCTAAATTGGAAACCGGAATAGGGGCACACCCTCTGCCAGAGGTCCTGCCTGTTGAACAGACTGCTACTGATCTTGGGGCTTCCTTTGGTAGGAAAGACGAAGGTGTTCAAGCAGTCAACAAGGCTTCTGTAATTTGCCGCCTGGATGGGCGCATGCAGTCCAGGACAGATCTTTTGAATTTGTCCATTGGAAGTAGGGCTACTGGAAACAGCACATACAGGCAGGTGGAAGTTTGTGAGTCAGAGTCACGGCTTCAGCATGGAGTTCAGTGTCCCCCTGCAATGTCACATGAAATGCATTCTGTTTCTATTGGCCCCAATCTGATGGCCCAATCACAGCTCGGTCAGCATGTTGGAGCAGGTCCTATAAGTTCTGCGCACTCCAGTGAGTTTATTCCTGAATATTGTACATTGGCAAAGGAAGAACCACCTTGGAATGCTGAGCATGGATGGGGAGGACTAGGGTTGCAGCTTGACCCCCCTGATTTGGAGAAGCAGACAGTGCAGGTTTCTCCACCCACAAGGTGCCCAGAGGTCATAGTTCTCAGTGATGATGAGGACGAGGACACAAAACAATCTGGGGCCATGGATTCAGTCCAAGCAATTGGGCCACGTGCATACAACAATGCACACACGCAGGTCAGTAGTGTTGCAGCTATAAGAGTAGGGCTCCCTGATGATGGAACCAGAGGCTGTGCAGGTGCCATTCAGGGAAATTCAGGTACTAACCAGTTCAATGACAACCATGGCGGTTCACCAGCAGAGCCCTCTCAGCATGTGATGTGTGGTGGAACATCCCGAGTAGTGGGTGCTGCTGGACCCCAGCTCAGTCTGGCAATGCCCTTAAGTATCTCTTCACAGATTACCAGCGTGAGTGTAGGACACCTAGAGTTCCCAGGCACCTCAGACCATCATATCTGTTCAGAGCCAAGCACTTCCCGGGCAGTAAACTCATTAAGACTTGCCCCCTCTGGGCAGACTTGCCCCCCTGGAAGTTTGCCCCATCTGGGCAGGGCTTTGCCTTTGGTGGTCGAGGGCTCTAGACTGGAATCTCCCATCCGCCATCAGGAACAAGAGGCAGGAAGGCCAGATTCCCAGGGAAATAGTCTGAGGCCTGATGGTGACAGGGTCACAGTTGCTCAACCAAGCCAGATATTTGGGACAGGTCCCCGGATTCGTCGTGTTGTCCGTTCGAAGAAAGAGGTGGAGCTCCTTCACGTAGGGAGCCTGGTGGTGAGGTCAGGGTGGTATAGCAAGCAGGCCATATACCCTGCAGGTGCTCTATGCTTTCCTAAGCATGTTACCTGAGATCTTCCCATACATCAAAGTTGAGATGGCCAGTAGTATGTGGTAGCTCTCTTCCAGATTCAGTTTTCCAGTAGGAGTATCTCTAATTTTCCACCCACCAGCGTGAATGATAGTGATAAGTAAGCTCACAGTGATGTTGGATTTGACAGGATTCAAGAGTCGAACGCGCTTCTACAATACCGCAGATGTCTCTCAAACATGCTTGTATGTGTCAGAGATTGTGGACCGGGGGTTGCATGCGGGGCCTTTATTTAAGGTGTGTGTTCAGTTTGACGACTGAGAGTCCAAGCCAGTCTTTCTATTGTCAGTCATGGCTATGAGATTTTCTGGTCTGGTGTAAAGGTCTATGTGATGCATAGTCTTGGTTCTTTTAGTGACTGTTTTGAGTCTGATTAGATGCACCCAATCTTCAGTGCAAAATGGAGACAGATTGTGACAGGCATACATTCAGGAATCATTTCCTAGAATGACAGAGAAATGAAACATATTTAGTTTCAAGGATGGACATAAAGACTGGTTTTGTTTGAAAGTACGAGGAATGGAATGCACACACTTGAGAGACAAAATGAAAGATATTTTTTATGTCCATAGGAGGTCCGGAATGATGATGTACTCGTAAGATGACGTTTTCTGTAGCCTAGTGGTGACGAGAGAAGGCGACTCATTAGACATTGCTATTTTTCCATGTGTGCTTGCACTTTTAGACCGGATGCTTGGTGAATGGATCACAAATACTAGCTAGTTGATGGGGAAGGGAAGAGAGCAGAATGGGTGCCACTGCAGTTGGGAAGATTAGTTCCCGTTGTGGGAGTGATGTACACAGCCGGTTCTCCCCTCCAGATTTTCTTTCGTGAGCTCTTAAAATCATAGCAACAATGTCATTTAAGTATTCCCTTCAGAACTCAAACCTAAGGTTGTCACAGTTCTGGCTTGGTCTCGAGCTCCACAGGCTGGACAATGGATTCCCCTTTTTCAAGCTGGGTTTACTGTGCAAAGGTAGCTTCTCTTAGTATGAGCTTAGTGGGGGAGCACTTGGAAGTAGTTCTTCAATCGCTGCTGACGAAGATCTGAGCTGGGCTTCGGCTGGGTTCAATTCTTCCCTTCTCTGGCGTGACTTGGCCTGTTTGACAGGTCTGTCTTGCTTCCAAAATTCAGAGTCAATGATCTGGGTGTACCTTAGCCCGTTCAAGGCACTAGTACCACATCTTTGGATCATTGCCTCTTGAAATCAATTGGAGCTCTCTGATTCCAGTCTTACCCAATTGTTCTGGATAAGCTGGGATATGAGGGTTCGAGATATAGTCCAGCCTGAGCCACTTCTCTATCCATGTCAAATAGTTTAGATTTGATGGCATTTACCATGATGCAGCTCTTAGTGAAGGGTCAATCACTGTCTCAGGCTTCTTTTACTAGAAGACATAAATGAGGTTCGCTACTTTTGCTTCCCTTGGACAATCTTGTTTCGTTCAGCACTCTGCCACTCAACAATGTGCCTCCATGATAGTTGCCTGCTGCCTTCTGATCTCCCTTTTGAATACATCTGAATTTGCCTTCCTCACGTGAGAGGGATCACTTTCCACTTCCAAGCAACGGGGAACAATACAACCAGGAACTCAATTTGGAGCACCAACATATTTGAGATGCTGACTGATGATGTTATTGCAGCCCTCTGTATTGGGTCTTCTGGCTTGATCCTCATGCCCACTAAATGTCCAGCATTGTTCCTTGAGCCTTCTAATCTTGGGATGCATGTGACACATGTGGCTGTGGTCTCACTGGTAGTCTCAGAATTGATGGCAGCGGCAAAGCGAGAGATAGTTTCATCTGGGTCTTAGTTCCTTTCTTCAGAGAGTACAAGAATTGAGACAAAAGAGATGAGTTGATGCTGATTCAGTGGCCCTAGCCTTTTGGCGATAGACTCCTGGCCTGAGAGGTAGTATGTGAGGATGGGGTATGACTACGGTACTTCCTGATGACTCCAAAATTGGGTTCAAACTGCAGGTGTCACATCCATCACAAGTGCAGTTCTTCTCGAGTGAATCCATTGATGATTGTTGGCGTGAAATACATAATTGTTGGAATAGGGAGAGGATTCTTCGCTGTGCTGGTGATGGTCCTGTGCTATCTCCCCTCAGTGGTCTAGAGATGTTTGGCCTCATGTCCCCGCAAATAATTCAGGTGCGATCCAGATGTCTATCTATTTCTTCTCTAGTGACACACAATGAAGTTGATGATCAGAAGAACTGATGGTTAAACCATTCTCGGAACTGCTAAGAGTTTCCATGGAGGTGACAGCTTGACAAAACATGAAAGCGTCTGCTGGTATGTCTATGTGAAAGTGTATCCTGTAAGCAAAAGTCATTTAGAGAGCAACTTGGGAGACTTGTGTATTGCGATGAGCTAAGAGAACTCCAATTATGGTTTTCATCAAAGGAAAGCTGATGTAACTGGAACTGGTGACATGTAAGGTGGTCTGTGGTCATGCACGACAAGATATCTAAGGTGTATTTCCTCAGGTGGTAGAGGCACTTGACCCTCGACTCCAGTGCATTGAGTATTGGGCATTCCAGCAGCGAATCGGGAGGCCAGTGGATAGTCATCATCAGATCCATGGGTCACCCAGTGCAGAGATCGGGAACCCAGGAAGGAACCAAGGTTATGTGGAGCATGTGCAGGAGTTTGTCCCAAGAGCTCCCCAGGAGAGGGGCAATATGGCACCGGAGAAAGTAAGTGTAAATACATCTAGTTGTAGGACACGTGTAAATAAAGATGAAACAGCTGCAAGTCAGCCACAATCATCAGATGGAACTATTCTGAGGAGGGGAGGAGGTATGGGGTCTGAAGGCCCTAGAGTGAGTTGGGACATATATCCTGCTCTGAAGGGTCTCTTTCAGAAGGCAGATGACGGGGAACTGTGGATTTTGCATCGTGTCTTTAGCTGTGAGATGCAAGGGCCTGAATGGAACACTGGGTTTCGTGCCCTTACTGATGAGCTTGATACCAGGATGTCGAAGAGTTGAGTAGGTTTTCCCATTGTTCTTCATACTGCATTTAGGATCTGAAATTCGAGGAAGATAGTCCAAGTTTGATTCTTTTGTAGGAGCAATAAACTGGGTCAATACGGCCTGGACCCTGGTGCCAGCCATAAGTTTTACAGGATTTTTTTCGGAATTCTTGAACTAACGAGCTGACAAAAGAATGAGGTCATGTTCTTCACAACAATGGGTTGGCACTTTGCACTTTGGCTGCCAAGCCCTTTGTGCCTATTAGCTGCTGAATGGGACATTGGATTATGATGTAGGGTTTGCAATTCATAAGAGTCTAGCCAAAGTGTGCAGCTTAGGAAAAAAGACAAGGTAAATGTGACTGTTTAAAACACATTCACTTCATCACTTCATGCTCACCAATTTTTCATGCCTTCCATTTTGTAGAGAAGGGTGTAAGTTTCCATTCTGCCACACATTGTAATTGTGCAGAGTGAGGTAACAAAGCTACAATTGGAAGCAGCTTATTTTTCTTATGTACTCTGCACCAATTTGGACAGTAGAGGCTGCCTAGGAGGAATACAATTACACACCAGCTTATTTCACAGAATTGATGGTGCATGCAGACTTTGAATGTGCTTTCCTCTTGTATTAGGAAAGATGGAGCGCAGGACAAGACTCTTCACCATCTACCACCAAAATCCAGGGGGCCTGTATTGGCTTCAAGTCTGTTTGCACTGAAGGGATGTTACAAACTCCTAACTACTAACACATTCAAGCAACATAAATGAATGACTGCAAGCCAGTGCCTGATTTATGGACGAGTGAGGCTCTTGGATACAATCTTATCTTTCATACACGGACTTGGGACGCGCTAAAGCCATGACAGATTCTCTAGAAAGCTAGTCAGGAAGAGTTGCAACATCCTTGAAATACCTTGGACAGTCTACAGATCGTTCTTTTGTGTCCTGCACATCAGCATGTCTGTTGATTTCGAAAGCCACCATGAGCAGGCTTGTGATCACCGGATCACTATTGTGCTTGGAGAAGTTTGCAACTTAGTTCAAAGTGGTTCAAGTGTTTTGGATTTCAATCCAGGGATGCAGTGAGAGAAACAGATCTCGTGAAGGGAAGCAGCAAAAAGGTCACTGTAGTTTTTGCCCCTCCAACTGGCAAGGTCGCCAAGCCTAAGAGCCCTTTAATGAAGACTGTTAGGCAGTTTTGCCAACTGGGAGTAAGCTTCAAACTTGCAATCACCTTGTGAGGCCGAAGTGCACTGACGGCTGCAGAGGGCTACGGTATTCCTGAATTATCCTAGAATGTGTACAGCAGACTTAGAATCTAGAGAGTCAGAGGAGAGGAATGTCTTGCAAGGAGTGAACTTGCCTGCAGTGAATGGCACTTTTACCTAGTCCCTAGATTGTTTACTCTCAAAGTCCTATCCCCGGAGCACGTTAGAGTAGTTTCAGCCTAGTTTCAGCTGGTTCAGATCAGAGTTAATTTTGACGATAATTTTGGTACATGACAGAAAAATTGTAGTACCCTCTAGCAACAGAAAACAGCGGAACATTCTGAAGTCAAGCTCAGCCACGCTGGAGAATGTTGTTTGAACGTCAGTGTTGGTAGAGAGCTCGTCAACCCTAGCATCAGTGTCCAATGGGGGTCTTGGGGGATTATGCAACTCCTACCATACCGGTACTAGGGAATTCCAAAAAGGCCTTGATGTGAAATGCATAGCAATTCACTTGATAACCCCCCTAAAAGTGCGCAATTCAATTGAATTGCAAGGGCAATTCAATTGAACTAACCCTAATTTGCAATTCAATTGAATTGCTGACTACAATTCAATTGAATTGTAATCTATAATTTTTTAACTTATTTTTGTATATAATATATAATATATATGTACATGTATATATTCAAATTATATTTATACACATATAAGAGTATAAGCTAAAAATACATGTTGCCCGTCTATTCTTGCTGGCCCTCTTTCTTGTGCCCTTGAGGAAATTGTGGAGTTGTGAAGCCACCCTCAGCCTCAGCGAAAGGGAGAGCTAGAGACGGAGACAAATCGGCAGCTTCCTGTGATTCACTGGCAAAAGAAACATGGCTGGCTCCGGGAAAAACAGACAAAATCAAACCTGACAATTGATGAAAGGCTTCCCCTGCATCACCGTGTAGTCCCCTAACACTAGTATCTGGCCCAGGACAAAGGAAACAAAAAATATGTTATCTTGAGAATTATCAAAAATTTCGATATCCTTACAAAGGTATCATGTTGAAGTTAGGATGTGTGTTCTATATAAGTTTAATATATCAAACTCTTACACGTTGATACTCTTACATTGGTATCATGTTTGGTATATGTACATAGCCATATATTGGCACCAACATCCACAAAGAGAGACAATCCCGCTTTTACAAGCGCTTCGTGACTTCCCCTCTCTCTCTCTCCCTCTCTCTCTCTCCCTCTCTCCCTCTCCTTTAGGCTTATCTTGGGCTCAAGCCTTACCACGGGCAAAGGATTGGCAGATGGACAGCAAGAATAGACGGGCAACATGTATTTATAGCTTATACCTATGTATGATGTATAATTTAAATATATATATATATATATATATATTATATACAGAAATAAGTTAAAAATTATAGATTACAATTCAATTGAATTGCCAATTCGGAATTCAATTGAATCGTGTGTGCCGACAATTCAATTGAATTGCAAATTAGGGTTAGTTCAATTGAATTGCGCACTTTTAGGGGTGATCAAGTGAATTGCTATGCATTTCACATCAAGGCCTTTTTGGAATTCCCTAGGCTGCTTCAACTTGAGTTCCATGATGTAGAGGCAGGCCCAGTGTGTTTGGGCTTTGAAAGTATTGTGGGATTTTCGAGTGCTTAAAGTACACTAGGTACTAACAGCTTCAGTTAGTGGGAGAACCGAATCGCGCTAAGTTAGCTGTGAGTTGGGCCCTCTGGAAATTGCATTCATGACAGGGATTAATGACATTGGATGAGTGAATTGATGAGGAGCCGGGTTTTGGCGGCTGTTGTCAGCCTGGCCATCCACGTAACACTTGGAGCATTCATAACAGTCAGTGACAGTCAACAGAAGCGTGTATGTTATTAACGAGTAGGTGTTGCGTGTCTGGAATTTAGCCAACGTTGATGTTAAGTGTATCATGAATGCTTGGTGGTGATAAATCTAGAGATTAGGGCACTATGGAACAAGAGTGGCCGTTTCATTTTCAGGATTGATGGGTTTCAGCGGGGTCGTCATCTCATTAACAGGCAATCACAAGTATTTTGTGGCAGACCTTATGAGGAATTAAAAGTATGGTACGTTGTAAGTGCAGAAAGCAAAGTGCAGTGAAGGGACGAAGAAATGGCGGCTACAAGGAAGGTATCCCATGCCGCCTTTGCAGTCATTGCACTGTTTTCCATTGCCCACCCGGGCCCGCAGACCCCCACGCTTTCGACTTTTCCCTGCAAAGAGATCTGTGGGAGCGATCCTTTAGCCACTCCCACCCATGATGTCACGGTAAGGTAGATGACAGACATTGTCTTTTGGCAAATTTAGTGGTGACCCAAAATTATCCGCTAGGGCTTGGTCAGTCCACAATCTCCAGAGAGGCTAGTTATCAACAACGGAGGGCCGGGCCGTGTTGCAGGTAGATTTTGATTACATCCTTTGGCAGTTGTGAAACGGAAGAATTCTTGAGATCTGAGTCTCCAACAAAGCAGCATTGTTTTGGGAAGGATTCCATCTAAAGTTGACTAGATGCCGGTACACCTGTGGGGATAGCACGATGATCGCTACCATATTTTTAGGAGAGTCTTATTTTGGGAACTTTATTTTTGGGAAGGTCAATCACACACATGTAAAGCAACCAACATCGGGGCGAAACATTCTGTGCAACAGTTTGTTGACAGTCTACAGCATCCGAAAGAGATCGAGGGTATGGTATGGTCCAGTGAAGGCCTGTTTGGTACGAGCCAAACAGCGGACAAGGAAGGGAAGGGACCAGCCGAAAACCACACAAAACGACAGCAACTGTGCTACCTTACAACAACAAAGAGAAATGTGACATTGAAAAAAATGTGTGAAGTCTGAAGGTGGGCGGGCCGCACTTGTCCTTAACTTGTCAGTCCACCATCGCCAGGGTGCAAGGGAGGGCATCCCAGCGACGAGGATCCCAGTACTTAAGAAAAAGCCGTTGCTACACTTTTCACAGAGGGGATCGCTGTATGTACATAACTGAGATTTAGGAGGGTCAGGTGGAAGGAGGAGGGACCAGGGCAGGTGTTGTTGCAAGGAGAAATGATTGCAGAGCAGGACGGGTGATGTGGGCAATAAAGAGGAGAGGAGACCAGCTCCTCAGTGGTCCAGGTCCCCATTACTAACGGTATGCCACGTTGGATGTTGTGGGCCTGGCTGCGCTGCTACTTGTTTCCCGCGCTATGCAGCTCTTCCCTCTCACTCTATTTTAAGGACGAAAATGGAATGACCATGTTCTCAAGACTAGGGTGCCTCGCCTCTCTCTCGGGTTGAGAGACTGAGATGAAGAAAAGAAGAGTTGGATGATGCAAAAGATGATTTGGGTAGCGAGATCGGGAATGGGGTTAGGGAGGATGAATTCGGGTTTTGGGTTGGGAGGTAGACGGCATTGAGGAGTACGAGGTGGTGAAAGAGGGCGGTTTTGTAGACAGGCGGGAATTGTAGGACGAACTTAAGAGTTGAAGAGGGAGTCACTGAGAAAGAGGACCGTTGAGAGGTTGGGCCTGCGTGTTTCGGCACGCATTGAGTAGGAATTGGATGAGCAGGGATGTTTCTGAGTGTGGTCCATAGAGAGAGAGAGAGTGAGAGGACGATATTCTCACGTGACATTGGTGACTAGCAAGATTCATTCATGCGACCCGATGGCCGTGCAGCACCTGCTTTGAAGAACTGTGTTTTCTCACTGAAGCGGTGGAACTAACCATTTGCACATATGACATAATCGTTGGATCCATTGCTTGATTTTCTTTGGAGTAGAACGAGGGAGGAAAGACAGATGCAAACTCCAAACTGGGCTTTTGGGCCTGCAACGGACGCCATGCAAACTCAGTTATCTGGTTTTTACCGCTCAGCCAAGAAGGCCTTGGGTGGGAAAGAAAGGGGTAGTGCCTGTCAAAAAGCAACAACCAAGCCTGTCGGATGTTGGCGAGACATGAAAGATGAAGATAAAGCTCTCGAAAAGTTTCCCAAACGTCACCATGGAGCTAAAAGGTGCAGGACCCGGGAGCTCCAAGTGAATGCCGATGCTCCCTCTGTAGAGACATCGGTAGAGAATGTGAGCGCACTGCATTCCCGCGAGAAGGCTCTCCCGTGCGCAAATGCTCAAACTGCTACCTTTCTCTTGAGCACTTCAGTATCCGGAACAGCATGTGTCGAAATGAAGGAGAAGACGGTTCCCCCAGCAGAGACAGAGACAGGTGGTGAGCTTCTTGAGACGAAACGAGACATTGTCCCCTTGCTCGAGAGGTCGGCTCCGGATAAAGCACAGTGCATGCAGCTGAAAGAGGCCAGAAAGGAGGGTACTGCTTCGGTTGGTCTATCTACCAATGCAGGAAATGTGGATGGATCACCTGGCTGCGACCTTCGCAGGCGACTTTCTCCTCGGGATGTTTCACTCTTAACTGCAGGGAGTGCACATAGTCCAACAGTGGCAGCTAGGGTCTCAAATCAACCGAAGGTTGTCCCCAAAGAGAAAGTAGATTCTGTGGGTGAGCTCGACCTGTCTTTAATTCCTGAAGACCCACGTCTTCATCGCTCGTTAGAGTCATCATCCTGTAGGGACACGGAAGTTGATTCACCGTGTTCATCCGATACGACAGAGAGCAGTGAGTGTCAATCGGCAGACAGCGATGGTAGGGATACTAGCAGTGATGAATCAAGTGACGAAGGAATTCAGAAGGCAGGGAACGTTTTTAGACTGAAGTCACTCAAGAAGAAATGTAGCTCAAAGGTCAAACTCGAAGTGCTTCGTAGAAATAGCAATCCAGGGAGGCGCATGGTTGGTCGTCGCATATATGATTCAGTACTGGGAAAGACATGCCATTGGTGCCGCCAGAAGACGGTGGAGGATCACGTTAAGTGTGCGATATGTCCGATCCGCTTCTGCCGGATGTGCCTCTTGAATAGGAACGGGGAGAACATTCGCAAAGAGATGCGCGAAGGGGCTCGATGGATTTGCCCAAAGTGCCGGGGAGGTTGTGGCATTGGCTGTGACAACTGGTATGTTTTCAGTCTGCAAGTGTAGCATTGTCTTCAGTGAACCAACACTTAATTCAACGGCCTCACTAAGATTTCAAACCCATACCAATCAAATGTCAAATCCTGGAATCAGTGTTGGAAGTGAGTCTGAAGGTGTAAATTCTATAGCTTTTCAGAGCCTTTTCTAAGTTAAGGACAGACTGCATGCTGCTGGGCAATCAAAGTACTTTTTTGGTCTCTGGTTGCAACCTGGCGATACTGTCACTTGCTATCTCATTTGCATTCTCTACCATTTTGTTGGGGTCTGCTGCAAGGTCGTGGCTATCCAATCTGTCGTTTTTCAGCTACGAGCCTCCATTCCGTCCTCGTGACCTGGGGGGCTTGTGTTCTAGGCCATTTTTGTTTTACAGGCAATCTCGATTGCACCGGTATCTCAACAACTTCTAAGTGGAGCTGTCACAATTGGTATTTTCGTGTCATGTGCAGAGGCTTCAATCAGGTTAAAGACCTTGTTACCTAGTTACGAGGTTGAGGGTTTAGGCTGCATAGATGGTTGGAGAGACTGAGGAATAAATGCCCAGGACTGGATTGTTGTGGTTGTGTGCAAGTGTTCTGGCAGTTTATTACCCAGTGGGTGGAAACCCCAGCAAGGGTAAATAACCTTTGTTGATGATCCCGGGAAGGATACGCTTAGTCAATGTTCACAGGGTAAGGATGCAATAGTGTAAAGTATGTTTGAAACAAAGGAAATTTGGCTGGCAGTTGCAACTGTGGACCATGCCGCAAGGAACAAGGGTTGGAGCCAACAGGCCAACTTGTTCGATTGGCACGAGCAGCAGGATTCTGCAATGCGCATGACTTTCTGGTTCATCAGGAGACTGATGAATCAGCTGAAGCCATCGCATCCCGCAAGGTGGGCCGGGGTTGGACAAACTGTGTTAAATCCGATGAAACAGATGAGTCTGAATCAGAATCTGGTGATGGTAGTGGCTTGGATGGAAAGGAGGATTATGCATCAAGGGCTGAGGCTCGCAGTGAAGTAAGAGCTGGGAAAGCTCATGGATTGAAGGGGAAGGCTAAAGAGCTGTTGGTATGTATCAATTGCCTGATTTTCATATTTATTTAGACCTGCCAGTGAGTCGGTTTTTATGTGTTGCCATAACTTTCTCACTCCATGTGTCTTCCATCCTCATGCTTTCAGTCTATGTCCTCTCTCTGCAGAGTTTACTCTCTGACTTCCTCGCATGTGTGCCACATTGTTGTGTGGCAGGGGGGTAAGAGAATGCGAGGTGCTGTGGATGTTCATCCCTCTGTATTACTGCGAAAGCAGACGAGAGCTGCTGTACAAGTAGCAGATAATGTTTTGGCTAGAAGTGGGGACCCGCCACGCACAACTATAGATGATCCAAGAGTCAAAAGGGAGCCAGTTGACTTCTCACCGTCTAAGAGAGAGCCCCATGATGAAGATAAAATAAAGACATGTGCAAGTGCAGACAATCTGAAGTGCAAAAGGGAGCCAACTGACTACTTGCCGTGTAAGAGAGAGCCCTGTGACGAAGGGAATGCTCTATTGGGTGCTGGGGATCTGGACAATCCAGTTAGGTACCCAGTGTGTAAAATGGAACCTGTGGATGCAAATGAGTTGCTGCCACCCTCAATTTCACTCAAAATCAAAGTTGAGAAAGTTGAGGAGTATGCTGGGGTTGCCTGTCCCCCAATATCTCCCTCCACAAATTCCTTGCCCTCTTCATCAGCATGTAGAAATATCTTTTCTGGTCCTAAAGCTCTACAATTCACTAATTCACCCAAAATCTCACAAATACTAAAAACACTTGGATCTCGGTTTCACACACCTCCACTTGAATTGGACAACACTAGGATTACAAAAGATTGTGGGGCAGGTCTGTATGGGGTGGTTGAAAAAGAGCCCAGGTGTACAGATGAGAGGGAAATGGCCAATGATGTCTCGAGCTTGGCAGGTGGAGATGAGTGTGATGGAAAGACTGCCCATGCTGCTCCTCTGATGAAAGTGAAAGTTGAGAGAGAAGAGGACAATGCGTCTTTACCCTATATTTCCACAGAGTGTTGTGAGGAGGCTCAAACCTGTGGTATTTCCACCCAAAGTGGAGTTTTGCAAGACAACAGCTTGTGTGAAGGGCAGGAATCTCCACTTGAGGTTCATGAGGGTGACTGTTCTGTCCTGAATAGTGAGTCCAGTCCCAGCACAAATAACACTCTTGTTGAGGGTAATAGACGTGGGGAGAATGAGACCCCCTCACTTCCAGCAGGTGGCCTGGCAGTCTCTTCCAATGGGGAAGAACTTCTACCTCGAGGATCACACATGCTACAGAAATTGGTGAGTGTACGGACTCCCTGGTGGCAGCGTTTAATTTCTGTTCAAGGTTTGCGATGTCCTTAGCAATGTGGACTTTTTAATTCAGATATATTGCGCACATGTCATTTTCTTCACTTACCAGATATCTGAATGATGAAGCTGGTCAATGTCACAGGAGGGGGCAGCAGAGAAAGCAGCAAGTAATTGGAGCATTCCAAATGGTTTTCAAGCAAAAGAATATGGTAAAAAGCTTGAAGCAACACTAGCAAAGCCATTTGAAACAACAGAGCTGTCTGACAAGTGGGACCTTGCTAATCGCCGGACACCCGTATTGCGGCTGCGCCAAACACGGGGACGATCAGTCCATGTACCCACCAAGGAGGAAGGCTTCTCCTACCTTGACCACCATCCTGGTACTACCATCTTATACAATATCCTCTACCACTGGCTGTCTTTTCCTCATCTGGTTGTGACTGTCTCTATTTCTCTGGTGGTCCCCCTGTCAAGAGTATGAAGTTTTACTTCTGCTCTTTCTCACCCTCTCTCTGACCCCTCTTGGATATTGTTAGTCTATTTTCTTTCTCTCTACTATCTGCTCAGGGAATGGTTAATCTGGTGATGTACTTGTTTATCCATCTAGCTCTTCTGTTGCTCTCCCACATGTTGTATTTTGCTATGCCACCGCTCTTAATGTCCTTTCCCAAGAATTTGGGCTGTGAAACAACCTTGACCTTGACTGAGGTTCTTGCACTACAATTCTTATGTTTACTTGTTTCCATTTACTTATATTCAGTAGCTGAGCAAAGTTAAGCAGAGGTATGGCTGGTGTGGACAGACTTAGCTGGGAGGCTGGCAGAGACTAGTAGTTCAGAGGACAAGTTGCGATTGTTGCGCGGTTTTTTCTTCTGGCTTCAGGTATGTTACTGATGCGTCTCTGCACAGGTTGATGTTGTTGCCAGTTTGTTGAGGTTTTCATGCGACAATGCTGCCACTGAATCTGAAGAAAAGATTTGCCAATTGGATGCAGCATTCATGCATGGATGGTGCTTATAAGCCATGGGCTCCTCGACCTCTTGGTCAAAGTGGAAGTGAGGATTGTGTTGAGACTGATGGCCCAGAATGTGAGGTATGATCAATCTCTTGGACTTAGCTTTGGAATATCTGTCCAACTGGATGGAATATCTGTCCAACTGGATGCAGACATGTTTTCTTATGCCTTATGTGGGTCAAGTAGACTCGGTTGCTAAGGTAATGCAAAGTTCCACCACTCATATCTTGATATTGTGCCTCCCTCTTTGCACTACTTGTCCATGACCAGTGCACATAAGGAAAACAAATTTCAGTCAACCCCCTGAAGTTGACGCCATATACCTCAGCGCTGGTCAAAATCGCCTTGCATTGTGACCCTGGCACTCCCTCTATCTGGGGTGAGGGGGTTTGTGGCCACCGCAAATAGGGGACTCTTGGGCTCCACTGGTCACAGGAAGCTCCATAACCTGCTATGATAAGTCTTTAAGATATCTACAACCTACTACAGGCATTGCTTCTATGTGATAGAAGCAAAAGGACAACTTTCTGATGGTAGCTTCCGCTCTCAACTGGTGGCACATAGCAAGGCTTGCTGGTTTGACCCCTCGAGTGACCTGCTCTCTGGCCTACATTATCCATGGGTGAGGGGGTCACATGGAAGTAGTGTAGGTCGAGTGCCCGCGTGAGGGGATTTGCCTGTCAGGGTTACTGGCTAGAGGCAGCAAGAGGGTAGAAGCCTCTAGAGCAAGGGTGCTGAGGTTAGAAAGATTCCAGTGAAGCTTCCATGAAGAGGTGATTGGAAGCATGTTTAAGTAGGGATCCTGAAGAAGGCTAAAGACTGTGTCTCTCTTGTCATTGTCATTTAAACTCAGGGCGGGAAGCCTATCTCTGAACAATGAACAGATGCAGAGAGGAAGAAGATATTGTAATTGCCCAATGTGTGGGCAGGCTGAAGACAATATCCTTATACATTGTCCAGGATGTTCTCACCAGAGAGTAATCCTCTTCAGGACGATCAAGAACATTGTCCCTGCACCTATGTTCACCAACTTTCAATATCTTGAGGCTGAGCCCAAAGCCCTGGCCCAGTTGGTGTCTAATTTCTGGGCAGCTCATACACAGCAAGTTGATGCTTGTGTGACTCTTTCTAGAGGTTATCTGGAAAACCCGAACTAATTGTCTCTGTAAGTCGCACTACTGGAGTGAGCCCTTCGCAAAGGTAGTTTCTGTTTGCTTCTGTTCCGCCCAAACTGGGTTTGGGGACTATGCCCACAAAGCTATGGCAAACAACGGCTTATGAGTACATTCTCTCTTGTCATTGAACACTTTATAGTGTATAGTCCATACATATAAGTACATCACAGTGCCACTTGTGGCTGGTGGGACTACCATTGAAATGTCCCTGGAGAGGTCTTTGTGGACTACTGAGAGTTTGCAGTCCCCTAATGATTGGGCTCTTTGCAGGATGCTTGAAGGATAGATGAAACTGATGGGTATTTCTTCCTCTCTTAAGATGCTAATTTAAGCTGATGGTAGTGTATGTTGATCTGCTTCTGTTGACACAGGCTCGAACTGTCCTATGGCTCCTTGCTGTGAGAATGTAGTGAGCAGAGAGTGTGGAGGGTGGTCAAGATCTGTTATATATCTGCTATAACAGGTTTTACACACTTTGGCAGGTTTTGGCGGTGCTGTTCCCACTAGATAAGAAGAGGGTTGGATGGCGCACACCTCCACAATTGACCCAGCAGAGTAAGGACGTGGAAAATCCAGTCCTCGTCAATTTGGCAGATACTGAGTCAGGGGAGGCCTCTTTGTCAAATGTATATGTGAAGACCCAGTACTTGGGAGCACAACCCCAGGCCTTCCAAAGGGCTAAGATTCAAAAAGCAACATTCGTAAGTCTTGACTTCCAATCACATCGATATGAGACTTCCTTTCAGTTATTCCTATAGATCTGAAAGGAATCGTAGTGATGACACTGACAGTGATAAAGTTTTTCCCTCATCATGTGCAAACCTGTTTTATGCAGTGGGCCTGCTGTTTCGTCAATGGGGTTCACCCCCAACTAGGGGCCTGTTTCGTCAATGGGGTTCACCCCCAACTAGGGGTATAGATATGGAGATGCTGATGCCTCTTGGTGGGATGGGGACTGCAGTGTTGTAGCTGCTTCAAGGAGTTTGGAAAAGAGAAGAAACGGCAGCGGGCGCTATATGAGGCCTGCGGCCACATTGGAGTCTGTGTGGGCTGTGCTGATATGTTGTGGAAGCTGGACAAACGCACATGCCTTACTTGTCAGCTCACTCAAGCAAAGAAGCCTAGGTCAATGCTTGAGTTCACGCGATTTGGGCAGGATGATTCATTGACTGCTTGACCTATCTGCAAATTGCAAATGCAACATCTGGGAGCACAGATGGGAAGTGGGCCATGCGTGTTAGTTGCCCTATATGATCCGGTTGGTATGCAGGAGTTACCAACCTTTGCACCTATATTATAGGTTCCGATCATGCAAGCAGCCAGTGTGGACTGGAAGACTCCTAGAAGGAGAAGAATCCAGCCACAGGCAGCAAAAGGTATATTCTCATTACACCGCCACCTGCTGATTGACACATGCAATAGCCAGTAGCACTCAGCAAAGATTCTCCTGACCAAATCTTCTCTTCAAGCTTCAGAAGCCCCTGGGACTAGCCCCGGCCACTTCTCACTTAGGCAAACCAAACATGTTTGCCAACTACTGCCCGTGAAGATCTACAACTTTATCAATGCGTGTAACTTTCTTAATATGTACGCCGGATGTCTTCTCACGATGATGAAACTAAGTTACACCAACTGCCAGATGATTGTGTGCACCCTTGATTCAGAATGGTTGCACCTGCCGAAGACATGCTGTACACTATACTTGACTAAATGTTTTGAGAGTGGCTGTCTGTGGCTCTTGTTTTAATTTATCTGCGAATGTCCTAGATCCGGGACTTGTGGTGGACTTTGAGCAGAAAATTATCAGCAGTATATGGAGGCTTTGCTGTTGCTGTGGGAGTTTTGATATGGACACACAGCTAGAAATGAAGTCAGTTAGTGACAAGAGTCGTTGCACTTTCCCTCTGATTGGAAGTACTCCAGCATGTTCAGCCTTACTCTCAAAGGATGGAGAAGCCCCTTTATTTTCCCCCTTTCATGTTTTATACAAAAGAAAATGTCTTCACACAAATCAGGCCCTTCAAAACTTAACCTCTTTGCCTTGGGATGTCTCCGAAGCACTCACTTAGGTGGCAGATTTTGAACCTAACATTACCTTCACCTGGCTTATCTCTTCCATACAGCTCCGGAGGGTGGCTTTTACTGTTCTGTCCGACAGAGGGATGAAATAGTGGTGCTCTTCCAGGTTTCTAAGTAGTTGATTGAAGATGTAAATCTTTACTTGAAAACCCCATCCTTTCATTAGATGAAAATGGATGGTGAATGCTTGCTTCAAGACTGTTGATGTGCAGATTAAATCAATTTGTGTTGTGGTGTGGTATTTTCCAAAATTGAGTAATTGTTTGTTGTTGTGGTCTTAATTTTTTTATTTTCTTGCTTGCAGAGACCACCAAAGGAGGCGGGAGAATCCTAATAAAATGTATACCCCCCTTAGCCTCCTTATATAGTTTTTGGAGGTGGTGATGGAGCCTTCTAGAAGGGGGCCACCGCCTCATCCTGCTAAGATGTAAAAGTAGTAAGGAGGATGGCGTCTACTGCGCATTTCTTGGGCCCATTGCCCCATCTCACGCCGTATTAAAAAAAAACCATCCAGCCGTCTACCTCCCATCGACCCTCCTACTTCTACGCTAGGCGGCCCCACTGATTCGCGCTTCCCACAGTGTCGGGTTGCCTGGGCACATGGGTTGGGGTACATAGTGGGCTGTCAATTGTAAACCTTAAGCTCCATTGACAGGGGAGTTTAACCCCTAAAGGACGAGTTAAATTCTAGCACTTTTGGAGAAAATGAGTATATACCACAGGTGGGCGTTTATAATGATTTCGATATACCCTTAGGTTTCCAGTTGCCCCTTTTCAGTAAAAACATGGACCCTCCAGGTCCGGTTTTGAATTTGTGTGCACATACAATCTGGGTCAGGTCAGAGTAAAATAAGATCCGGTTAGGGTAGTCATATAGTATACCCTGGAGGCCAGGGTAAATTAACCTATTATACAAACTAGGGTAGCCTGTGCCGATGGCCCAAGTGTCCAGTTTCTTTAAGTCCAAGTGCAATCTCACGTGTATCCAAGCGCAATCTCCTGGCCCTATGTCGAGGCCCATGTGTGAAGAATTGAAATCAATATACTAAAATGAAGTTCGATGTTAATTTAATTACAAAAAATGCGTGGTACATTAATGAACTAATGTTTAAAATATTGTAAACATGAGCAAAATGAGCAACAATGTAATGTGATTCAGAGATTGGAATTTGGTGAAAGAGTTAGAAATTATATTAATACTTCTGTATATACTAAAATGAAGTTGGATGTCAAAAACACTTGAAATTCCAAATCTCCCAACATGAGGGGCTAATCATTGCCTATGCCGTTGGCCCAAGTGGTCCAAGTGCAATCCCCTAAGTATCCAAGTGCGTCTCCTATGTCGAGACCGGAACACACTAGACATAGGATGCGATTGAATGTGCGCTAGCCTACCGGTACGGTCGCCGGGGCTTGCCGGAGCTGGCATGCCCTTGGTGGGCCCGCAGTCAAATCCCCACCCCCAAGCCGTGCATTTATGCCTGTATTATAGTTCAAAGGATTAAAATTCTGAGGGGTTGCCAGAAAGGGGCGGGTAGCTTGGTGCCTGGATGCATTGATGCATTAACCATTAACACATGGGTGCCAGATTCAAACCACGGCCATGGCGCGATGGAAATTGAATGTTTAAGGATTTGACTAAGGTACCATTAAAGTTTTGTATGTCCAAAAAAATTCGAAGTCCCTCGACTAGCGGATCTCCGCTCCCCTGTTCCCAATCGTTGCTCCCCTATTCCCATATATATACCGCTCCCATGTTTGTTCTCCTTGCTCCCCAGTGTTATTGCTCCCTGGATGCTATTGTGTGTCCGCCGCTCCTCTGTTCTCCTTGCTCCCCTGGGTTACTGCTCCGCCGCTCCCTTGTTACCGCTCCCCTACTCCTGGCTCCCTTGTACTATTGCAATAACAGGGGAGCGGAGTTGTCGCGGCCCTTCGCCTTGAGGGCAGGGGGTCGGGACACAAGAGGGGCTGCCCCTGTGGTGGGGGCAGTGGCGACAATAGATGCGGGGGCTAAAGCACCCTTGAGTGCCCAAGGCACTCACTAGGTGGAGCCCCGCACACCGGGTTGCGGTGGGGGTGGTTCCACGAGGGGTGGTGGTAGCTTAGTGGGACTTAGTGGGACTTAGTGGGGGTGGCATAGGACTCACCATGGGGGCGGAGACCTTGGGGTGGGAGTCGTGGGGAGTCTTGGGACTCATCACGGTCCAATGGGACCGTGGTGAGTGGGCCAAGACTCACCGCGACTCATCACCGAGAATCGAGGGTTTTCGTGGTGGTTCACCATAAAATGGCATGGTTGTTTGTGAAACCCCCGCGGACAGTCACAAACGTATATATAGGGAGTAGTAACCCCGAGAACAGTGCAAGCCCGTTGGTGACCAAAAACTAGTGAGTAAGCGTGCGAGCCGGAAAGCGACCAAGGTGTGGGGAGCTATTCCGGATTGCCATCGATCAAAGGGAATTTCCATTAGGCCCAAATTGGGAGAGGGTCTTGTGGAGGAGTGAAGGGGGACCGTTATGTCCCGGTGAGCAGCCGAAGCTCCGAGTTGGCCCGGCGGCCAGTTAGGGAGTTAAGCTCGCGCATCAGAACAAGTAACTATGACTTGAAGGGGAGCTCACCGAAGTGAGGTGCGCGACATTTGGTATCACAGCTTAGAGTTCAGTACGCGATCGTCCTTGGGATCGGCCTCATCATGGGGTCGGGCAAGCCAAAGCGAAAGCGGAACGGCCCGAAAGATAATGATCCTGGTGAGCCCAATGGGGGCGACGTGTCACCACAGCGGCCATTTGAGGAAGCGATGCATGCTTTTGAAAATGAGGCCGCTCAAGAACGGGAGGAATCTGAGGAGTCAGAGCCCGAGGAATTCCAGAGAGCTCCGACAGACCAACAGATGTCTCACATGCCATCAGCCTTTTGGGAAGGGTTGTTGGCGCAGTTTGGCGGGACGTTGAAAGACGTGTTGAAGGCGGCTAATGCCACTTCCACTAAAGGCAAAGTTTAAGGTGAAGCCTAAGGAACCCAGAACCTTCGAGGGCGTCCGAAATCGGAAGGCACTCAACACCTGGCTCTTGGAGCTAGAGCAGTACTTCCGGGCGGCCAAGTTGAGTGACGAGGATCGGGTGGAAGTGGCTCCCACCTATTTAATGGGCTATGCTCAACAATGGTGGTAGAAACGTCTTCACGACCGAGGTCTAAACCCGGAAACCTTGAACTGGAGTGGGTTCAAGGAACTGATGAAGAGACAGTTTGTGCCCCTCAACACGTCCTGGCTCGCCCGGGACAAGATAAGGAATCTGAAGCAAACGGATGACATTCAGGGATATGTTCAGGCTTTCAATACGCTGTTGCTCGAAGTCGCGGACATGGCAGAACCAGAAGTCTTCAACTTTGTGGCGGGACTGGCCCCATGGGCCAGACGGAAGTTGGAGGAGAAGCCACCTAAGACTTTGAACGAGGCAATTGAAAGGGCTGAATGTTTCTCGGATGTCCCTAGGGGCGAAAAACAAGGCCGTACGGAGCTGAACCACAAGAAGACCCGGCGGGAGGGTGACTCATTTCGACCGGAAAAGAAGTGGGATAGGCCACGCGGCGACAATGACACGTGGAAATCGAAGGGATGGCTACTCCGAAAGGAAAATCAGGTGCGACGCCTTATGGCGGACAAAAGGCGACCTTCGATGGAGTGTGCTTCAATTGTGGGGAGCCCGGGCACATGGCCAAGAAGTGTACGAATCCCCGACAATTGAACATGACTCGGGCAACCACAGAGATGTCCGAAGCTTCCATCAGCCGCTTGGTGGAGGCGGTGGTCACCAAGACTTGCAAGGTAGGCAACTACTCTTGTGAGTTGTATCAAGAAACTGGCACCTTGCGTAAAGGGAGTCAATTAATGTTTGTGAGTGGGATAATCTCCGGAACTAACGTGTCGTTGTTGGTGGACACAGGAGCGTCGCACTCCTTCATGACACCGGCAACGCCACGGAAGCTGGGACTCCCGACAAGTGATGTGGGGGCTTCTATTGAGGTGTGTTCTGCCAAAGGAGAACCACAATTGGCGACGAGGTTGGCGTTCGATGTTCCTCTTCAGCTCGGGAATTGGGAGGAACGTGAGAACTTCACCATTTGCGAGATCAATGGAGTGGATCTCATTTTGGGAATGACCTTTTTGAGCAAATCCGGAGCAGTCATAGATGGCCGCAAGAGAGTAGTCATGCTACTGTGTGGGAATGGTGGCGAAGTTTTAAGAGTGTCGGAAACGCCCAACCCAGTAGGAGGGCGAATAAACCTGTTGTCAACAAAGGAGTGGGCCGTGGAAGAGCCACACGAGCCCCAGTTTTTGCTTTACGTGAGACAAGTGAAGGGAGAAGGCGATAGGGAGCCGAGCCCAGATTGGATCAAGGGGATTTTGGAGAAATACCAGGATGTGATGCCGGAGGATTTACCAAGCGGCTTGCCACCGCGAAGAGGAGTTGACCACAAGATTGAGGTGATACCGGAATCGGAGCCACCTACCAAGGCGCCCTACCAGTTGAGCCACAGAGAGTTGGTCGAGCTGAAGACTCAGCTCAAGGATCTAATGTCAAAGGGGTACATCCGGCCGAGTAAGTCACCTTACGGAGCCCCGGTGCTATTCGTAGACAAGAAGGATGGGACGCTGCAGATGTGTGTCGATTACAGGGCTCTGAATAAGGTGACTATCAAAAACCGATACCCTTTGCCAAGGATCGACGACCTCTTCGATCGGTTGGCAGGAGTGAAGTATTTCAGCCGGATCGATTTGCGCTCCGGGTATCATCAAATTCGAGTGGCGGAAGGAGATGAAGAGAAGACTGCGTGCAAGACAAGGTATGGTTCATATGAGTTCTTGGTGATGCCTTTTGGGCTCACCAACGCACCCACAACCTTTAGCACGCTAATGAACAGCCTCTTCCAGGAGTGGTTGGACGACTTTGTGATCGTGTACATCGACGACATTCTGGTGTACTCAAAAACAAAGGAAGAGCACCTGGAGCACCTCAAAAGGGTGTTCCAGAAATTACGGGAAGGGAAGTTATATACCACAGCTTCAAAGTGCGAATTCGGGGTCACAAAAGTGGAGTTCCTGGGGCATGTGATTACACAAGATGGGATAAAAATGGATGACAGAAAGGTGAGGGCGATCTTGGACTGGGAGCCTCCGACTTTGGTCCCGGGAGTGCGATCCTTCTTAGGACTCGCCTCCTATTACCGAAAGTATGTAAGAAATTTCGCCAAGATTGCGGGGTCGTTGTCAGACCTCCTGTGTAAATCCAAGGTATAGGTATGGAACACCTTTTGTGGCCAAGCTTTTGCCGAATTGAAGCAGCAGATGGCGGAAGCTCCTGTCCTGAAAATCCCGGAGTTCGACCACCCATTTGAGATTCATACGGATGCGTCGGACTTCGCACTCATGCAGGATGGACCTCCAGTGGCTTATGAAAGTAAGAAACTGAATGAAGTGGAGCGACGGTGGCCAACGCACGAGAAAGAGATGAAGGCTATGGTGCATTGCCTTTAGCTTTGGCGCCACTATATTGGTTCCAACCCGGTGAAGATGTTCACGGACAATGTCACGGTGAAGTTATTTTGGCCACGCAGCTAAGTTGTCCCCAAAACAACTTAGGTGGCAAGATACTTTGGCGGTGTTCGACGTGGATATCCAGTACAAACCGGGATGGGACAATGTGGTGGCCGATGCTTTAAGTAGAAAGCTGCAGCTCATGTTAATATACAAGGGCGAGACGACGCTCCAGAGGAAGATCCGGAAGGCTTACCGGAAGGATGAGATGGCGAAGTCCGTGATGCGGGACTTGAGGATGGGGGTTAAATCACAGTTCCACTTGCAAAATGGACTGCTCCGGTATAAGCAAAAACGTCTCTACGTGCCGAAGGGAGGGATCAGAGATAGTCTCTTGAGAGAATGTCATGATGGCCCGCTTGCGGGCGACGGTGGAGCCAAGCGCACTGCGGCACTCTTGAAAAAAGGTATTTCTGGCCCAAACTGAGGGAGGAGGCCGAGGAGTATGTCAAGACATGCACCACATCCAACAAAAACCGGAGCGAGTACAAAAAGCAAGCGGGGCTGTTACAACCCTTGCCGATTCCAGAGGGGTCTTGGGAAAGTGTCTCGAGCGTGTGAGCTGACAGGTACGGCCCACGTGGTACAGCCCGGGAACCCCGCTCCGGCAGCCTCGTCGGCGAGCTAGACGCCCCATGTCAAACCCCACCCCCCATCCGCCCCTCCGCCCGCTGCCCCGCCCGGGACCCCTGACCCCCGCCCCACTTCTGGCCACACGGCGCCCACACCACCGCCCGATCTCCAGCCTGTCGTGCGCATACATATCGCTACACAACTACATCGCTATCCAAAACCACACAACACATGTGCACACCACACACTAGTATACCAATAGTCCACCACTAGTCCAGCCACTAGTCCAACCACTAGGCTACAACTAGTCAGTCACTAGGCTGCCACTATGTTGCCCACTATGGCAGTCACTAGTCCACACAATCGCCCCCCTAGCTGGTGCTTAGGTCCCTCTAAGTCCAGGTAGCCACAAGATGTGATAGTGACCATAGCCTCACTATGTCCTCCACCACTATCCCTACTACACTCAAACTCGATAGATCAAGAGGCCGGGTGCAAGAGTTGCGCCATCGTTAGTCGCCGTCTTGCAACCTGTGAACTTGAGCTTGGGATCTCATGTATTGACTCCTATGAGCTTGGCCTCCCATGTCTTGTTAGCTGCCTCCAGTCATGTCCATTGCCACTATCCCAAGCAATGTGGACACAACCAATCTCCGTCAGGAACCTTCTCAAGAGGTGGTGTCAAGCATCCCATATGCCAACCCCTTGAGCATCGATCACACACTAGCATGGTGGCTGCCTCTTTGGCAGACCCACAGAGCATGCACCTCAAACCTATAGGTACCACTGCCAAGTTTGGGTCAACTCTGCCATCGACATTGGGAAGGTGATATGGCGCACAATTACGCACATGGTCCTTCCAAGTCATGCCATCCCGACCCTCCAAGATCAGGACCCCTGAGGGCAACACCTCTCGAACCCTCAGAAATAACACGCCCTGTAGTAACATCCAGAGTCGTAGGAGCAGTCTGCTGCAAATAAACATAGTCACCAGGGCTAAACCTCCGAACCCCAGGACGATATCCTCCACCACGTATAGTGGTTAACCTCAACGTATCACGGTGTTGTGCAATGGCAAGGTTCTCAAAAGCCATGGGCATGACTTTCTTGAACAACTCTGCACGTTGATCACATGCACGTACCCACACGTCCGGATCGTCAAGGTTAAGGACTTGAGCAGTGTCCCTACGAATGGCTGCAGGCAAATCCGGCTCTCGGCCAAAGAGAAAGAAATATGGTGAGAAGGAGGCAAGTGATGCTTGTTTGCTGAACCTGTAGCCCATGGCTAACCAAGGACCTGAAGATCCCAATCTCCTAGGTGTCCCTTCTGCAAGCCATACTTGCGCAAACCCCTCTTTACCGTCTGAACAACTCTCTCTGCTAAGCCATCGGCCTCAGGATGATCCCGAGAAGTGGTGCGGTGGTCTATCAAGGCTTTATCACACAAAGCCTGAAACTCCCCCAAAAACTCTCTCCCTTGGTCCGTGAGTACCTCAGCTAGAGCACCAAATCGGCTAAGCACATGATCCAAGAATGCATACGCAGCCCCCTCACTAGCCTTGTCAGGCAATGGAACCAACTCAATCCACTTGGAGAAGTGCTCCACCATCACCAACACATATCTGTGGTGGCGCATAGTCAGTGGCAACGGTCCTGCGAAGTCAAGACTCTACCTGTAGCCCAATCCATGATTGGTAAAAGATGCAACTGTGGTGTAGGGGTGTTGAATGAAGCACGCACCCTGTCACACACCATGCACCTAGCCACGAACTGTTGCACCTCTATATGCATACCACGCCACCAATACTGCCCTTGTAGTAAACTGTGAGTGCGTCGCACTCCAAAATGCCCCAACTCCTCCTGGGCATGCTGCACTAACCGTGCACGCTGTGTGGGATGAGGCACAATCCTCACCCGACCATCCTCCCACACTCGAAGTAAGTGTATCCCCTCCCACTTGAACCTCTTGGCTCGTTGCAGGATCCGATCCCTCTCCCTGGAAGTCACAGTGGCTGCCGTGTCTCCCGTGCGGAGGTAGTCCAACACAGCCGAATCCTCATGTATATCTCTGGCACCACCTGGCTCATCACTAGCCTCAGGGTCCTCAGACACTCCATCTACAGTCATCCCTGTTGTAGGTCCAACCTGACCTCCCGATGCCAAGATACACAAAAATGCAGATGCGTGCCATCCCGACACCATCTCCTCGTCCGTCTCACCGTGCCACCAAGCTCCAGTGTCATCCTGCTGGCTCATGCATGGATTGCGACTCAATCCATCCGCATCCCGATTGACCAAACCCGGTCGATGCACAACCTGAAAAGTCATACTCCTGGAGTATGAGTGCCCACCGTGCAAGCTTCCCCGTAAGCTTGTCTGACTCCATCAACCACTTGAGTGGTTGGTGATCCGTGACAAAGGGTGAAAAAGATTGC